>JAPKLX010000187.1:367376-543689 GCA_026898415.1 Leonotis leonurus | reverse complement strand
ATTAAATTTTGTTTATTTCATCATTATTTAATTATTTAATTTAAATTATTAAATAGTGTAATAGATTGATGTGTGCAAAATTATAAGCTTTAACAAATTAGATGTGTGCAAAAATTAAAAGAATAATTATAATAACTTATATGGTAAAAAACATAATAAAATATATAAATTATAAAACTTATATGATAATTATGTAAAAAAGTGTAAAAATAAGGTGAAAAATCAAAAACCCGGACGGTTCGTGTGCCCGACCGAAACCGACCGGGTTTTAATAGATGACGTCTGGGTTTTATGAAATAGCGTCCGAGTTTTTAAAAAAAAATAAAAACATTTAATATATAATATTTATATTTATAATTATAGGTTCTACAATTTTTGTAAACAAGAAAATAATATCAAACCAATTTTGTAAGTGTAGATTTGATTAAGTGATGATTAATTGAGTAGTTGTTTATTAAATTTTGTTTATTTCATCATTATTTAATTATTTAATTTAAATTGTTAAATAGTGTAATAGATTGATTTAATTTTATGAATAATTAATAATAGATCCCGTATTTGAGACCTGAGCTTGTGGACTCGTCTATAGTAGCGAGCACGCACTATAAGGAATCGATATTAGAAACAATTTCCAAGACATTAAGGCATATAGGAGGTGATGCTCTATTGCAGCGGTTTATGGATGGATGTTTCAGTCATTTTGTTGACTGGAGACCGGGACAGAAGTGTTCCGGCGCGCTTTCGTATTTGGTGGCGCGAATGGTGGAGCCTGACGAGGATGATGACGAAGGTTTATTCTTCGTTGTGAACAGAGGTCGGTACCGTTTCAGTGTAGAGGAATACTGCTTGATTAGCGGTCTTCGCTTTGCCCATTCAGATTTCGACACACGCCCTACATATGACTTAGGGCAGGTCGATCTTTATAATGTGTTTTGCGGCAGATCCTTCGCAACAGGAGTAGCTATACTAAAGACTTTCACGAACCTTTCGGTTGAAGATCCTGACGGTGATTTATACCTTAAGGTGGCCCACGTGCTCTTTGCTGCCTTATTTTTGCATGGGGCTGATGCGACAGTCAGGATCGACTCGTGGATGTGGGTGCTAGCAAACAATCTAGCCACGTTCAGCCTATTCCCTTATGGGGCTATATCCTTTCTTTGGATGCGGCATTATTTGAACAACTTAAACTGGAATAATGTCAAGTACAATCTGTACGGGCCTTCATGGGCACTGTACATCAGGATGCTAGAGGTATTTCCATGGATGAGCCAGACATTTGGGCTATTGCGTGATGTGGAGATTCAGCCCAGATGTTGTCGTTGGAGGTTCATTTCCAGGATTCCAATTAACATCATATACCGTATGTTTCATATGGAAGAGGTAAATTTAAATATTTATGAATATGAAATAATTTAATATCAAATAAACGAATTAAAATTAACATTCTATTTTCTTTTCTATTGCAGAGTGAGGTGACTGAGATGACTGCCAGCGTTGAAGTGCAGTTATCATGGTATTATCAGTCACTATTGAGTATGGATCGGCGGGAGGTCTTGAATATCTTGTGGGCACCGCCGTATAATGCATTGAGACAGGGGGTTCAGCCGCCACGACGCGCACATCAGACAGACAATGCAGAGGGAGTTCACGTTGACCCACCGGTGACACGTGCACGGAGGGAGATCCCATCACCACATTATCATCCAAATCTGAGCGAGCCTTCTTCGTCAATTCATAGGCGTCGAGACGATGGGAAACGGGTTAGGCCACCGTCATCCTCCTCTTCTAGTAGTAGCTCTGGCGGGAATAGAGGTGGTCACGGATCGTACACGATTACCCCTGATCAGATGGAGCGGATTGTAGAGTCGGCCGCAGAAAGGGCAGTTGAGAAATCACACAAGTTATTGCCGATTTTGAAGAAGTGGTTCGACGAGTTCAAAGACTCATTTCGATGCTCAGGATCACGACATAGTCCGGCCTATTCTCCACATCGTAGGCCATCTCTTGCTCCAGTTCAATCTCCACCGAGAGATCCATCGCCACCGAGAGATCCATCTCCTCCAAGAGCTCCATCTCCTCCGAGAGCTCCATCTCCTCCTAGAGCTTCACCTGTGTCATCCCCTCCGAGAGAGCCAGAGCACAGTTCATATTCTGGAGCCCGTCATTCGGTGCACGAGATCGGGCATTCTTCAGCGTACGGCGACCATTTTCATATGCCGCGATCATCAGCTTTCGAGAGCACTGAGAGGTCTGATAGTGACGTTGAGGAGATATTTCCTATACAGGCCACACCTCTTTCAGTGGTAGATCCGCCTCAGCTTTATGATTCGTGTCAGCATTATGATCAGATGCCTGCAAGACCTGCTCGCACTCATGTGGAGGCCGCAGTTTTACAGAGTCTGTACACTGCTGAGCGTAGATCTGATGGGTTACCTCCCATTCCTCAAGATCTTCAATTGAGATATCTCAATTTTCTTGCACAAGGATCGAACGCACAAGTACGGATTCCTGAGACCGGGTATGTTATGAAGACTCTTCAATTCAACAACATACAGAACATGTTTATGCACGTAGAGGCCGAGGTATGTAAGATTAATTGTTATTTACAGCACACGCAACCATCAGTTAATTACTACTAATTTTATTTGAATTGTGTTTCATGTAGTATTTGGATCTGTATCTCTTCTATCTGAGGCGTAGGTTGAATGCTCGGGAGGGCGTGTCTGTAGGTGTTTCAGCGAGAAACACCATCTTGGTAACCTCTGATTTTTTTTGTAAGCTGAAATTATAATTAATTCACATTTTATATTATTTTCTAACTTATAATTTCTAATTATATTAATGTGTATGCAGGTGAGCTTACTGAACACCTACCGCCACTTGAAGTACACTAACGTTCAAAGTGTGCGAAATCCACCTTAACTACGTAACGTGATTGAGAACTTTACGATGTATGACTACTTAACGGGCCACGTGACATGTGTGAATCAGGCGGCATCATCAGTGCCTTGGTGGGAAGCTGCTGATGTAAGTATTTTATATTTCTACATTTCTAATTTAACATGTCGTTATTTAATAAAAAAAAAATTGGCACAGATTATCATACTCTGTTGTTTGGACCGTCAGTGGGTCGTTGTTAGAGTTTGCTTGATTGATTGGATAGCATATATCTATGACTCATCCTGGTATACGAGCTCAGAGAGTGCACAAATGGCGAGGATCGAGCACCTCTCGTGTATCACGGACATGTTTTGGAAGCTGTTGCTCGATGCAGGGTTCTGGTATCAAAATATTGCAGTTTCCATGAGAACCGACCCCCTGCAATTTTGTGTGCTCCCGAAGAACAGACAATTCAAGCAGGGTAAACAAAACAGCCACTTGCTTAACAGCGGCCCGCTAGCACTGATGGCGATCGAGCGATTCATCAGTGGCAAACCAAAGCTCCCATATGCTCAATCCAAAGTTCCTGAATTTCGAAACCATATAGCGATTATGTGTTTCTCTATTTATGACGAACTATAGGATCGTTTTATTGTAATTACTAAATGCTTTTCTTATTTGAAACTTAAACTTATCCTTATTATTAATATCATATTATTAAGTTACAAGCATCGTACATTACATTATAGAAAAAACATATTACATAAAGATTCAACAAGCATATTACATTACTGAATTTGACTCAACCTCGTCAACAAGTAGCAAACATTACATTAAACAAGTTGCAAACATTACATTACTGAAAAAATCTTTCTGAATTTGACTCAACCTCGTCAACTAGCAGCGGACATTTTGGGCGCCTATGACCAAATTGACGACAATTACTGCATTTTTTTCGACGAGGCACACTACTCTCCGCTTCACCAGTTTGTTGACGTGCTCTTTCACCACCTGCTCGAGCCCTAGTCATCCTAGGTCTGCCCGACAATCGGATAACAACCGGAGGTAATACAACTCTTGTAGTTATTCCAACCGGAAGCATCCAATTATCTCGATGAGGCACGATCATAATGGAGCCAGCATATGTTTGAATTAGTGCTTCTCGGGTGTAATAATGACTCACATATTCAGATACAGGTTCTGAATTTTTTTTGTATGAATAAAATAATCAAGTGTTTGTAATGAACTAGCAAAATTTAAATGAGTAAACTACATACCTAATTGCAGCGATGACGTGTGAACACGGAATACCGTCCATTTGAAATTCTCGGCACGTGAAAGTCCTCGATGCAAGATCGACCATATGAGGTTGTGGATTGCTCACTATGAAAGCAGTGTACACCTCATCCCTGACATGTTGTGGAGTGTATGTCCTCGATTTCTCCCGTTGTACTTCGAGCTTCAAAGATGCTTGTTCAGTAAAAATATCTTGAATACGCACAGTCGTCGTCTTCCTTTTTCTAAACCATTCCTCAATAGCTATTCTTATTGATTCAAGTATGGAACATATCGGTAATCTACGAGCCCATAACAATCTGTTGTTCAATGACTCCGCAGCGTTAGACGTAAGTGTGCTATAACGACTAACGGGACACTGTGAACGAGCCCACTTCTCAGGACCTACACGCAACAACTTTTCATACGCCTCTCGTTTAGGAGCAGTAATCTGGGACATTCTTTTTTGAAATTCTACTGGACGATATGTGTATGCTGATCTCTGATACAACGATATGATATGTTTTCCCCATTATTTCATCTTTCCCATGAGATGAAAGTAGCACAAACTGTGAGTTGCCTCCAAAAATACTATATGTATAGCATTTTCTATGGACTTGTGGGCATCTGATACTATTAATGTTTGCGGTGGACAACCGTACGCACTTATGAGACGCTGCAGAAACCAAGTCCAACTCATGTCGTTCTCTATTGGACCAACACCATATGCCAGAGGGTAAACATCCTCGTTTCCATCTTTTGTCACTGCTACGAACAATATGCCCTTGTTCCTACAAGTGCGTCCCATCCACAACTATGACGGGCCTCATCAATAATGGAAAGGCCAGACGAGATGCTCCGAGCGCAACAAACACATGCTGGAATCTATCGTCATAACCGACATCTAAATTAGTGATTGTTCCTAGATTTGTTCTCTCAAGCATGTACAGGTACCCTGGCAACATTTGAAATGACTCATCATACCCACCATAGATCATCTCAACAGCCATTTGATGTGCTCGCAGCGCCAAATCGTATTTCATATGAATTTCAAACTCTTCGTGCAACTCTTGTATCATCTCCTTCGGTTTAATTATCTAAAAATCACGACGAATCTTCTTCGCAAAGTACGTAGCCAAAATCTTTGAGTGAACTCTTGTTGGAGGAACGTAGTCAAATGCCATGATGCACGTATGCTTATCAGTAAACTTATAAACTCTCCAAGACTGATTTGTATCATCACCAGATCCAGAAGCACGGAGCTCGAAAGTGCATTTCTTCTCAGGAAGTGAACAAAAAAGCACTAATCGAGTATTATCAGACTTATAGGTTCGATATTGCACGCCTTGTTTCATGTGCCACATGCCGACAGCAACTATCAATTGATCTTTCATGTCGTATATGGCACCTTTCTCTAAATCTGATAATTGGTTTGGGTCTTCTTCACATGCCACGAGTGAAGCTCTTTCTGTCAACGGAATCACAGGCACCAACTAATTTTTCAATTCATCTGGATCCAATTCCTCTTCTTCATCAACCTGCAAGTATGGCGTTGGATGCACCATTTCTATCAATCTAGCAAAACCACCATGTTGTCGTTTCCATGCAGCATAATCAGCAAAAGTAAACTTCTTTATATTCTCCTCAGAATCTGTATCTGATGCATCAGGTTCTGACTCTACAGAATTAATTTCGTCGATGTCATCATCTACACAATCTCTATGCACCGAACCAAACGGAGCATCATCTTCATTCACAGGAGCTCGTATAGGAGATTGCGGCCATATCCGCCATGAACCAGACGGAACTTGTTCGATATTAATCTCACCAAACCAATCTACTATCGAAGTCTGATTAACAAACTCACCTCCATCTTCATTTTGAGTACTATAGTGCTGCGTATTATAGGCCGACGTCCCCATGAAATCTGAACCTCTACTCGAGGATCCCACATCATATGTCTCGTTAGTAATATCCACATACACCACTGGACTCCACTCATCGTGAATCAAAAGATTGAAAGAATCATCATTACAAATGCGACGTTTACTACCATCATACGAAGATATCCGGTAAATCTCAAAATTTATACTCATCCAAATATCATGCAGCATATGTCGTATATTGTACCTCAAATCTTCAATTCGAGCAGGGTCTATGGTAACAGGAGTGGACCATTCGTTACCGTCAACGTACACATTGTCTTCTCAAAACTCATTGTACCTTACGTTTATGTACTTCCATCCGTCCATCTGAACAATAAATTACATGTTTGGAATCAGAATATAGTCAAAATACCAAAACATAAAAACCCGGTCACAGTATCTATCACCAAACTTAAAACCCGGCCGTGAAAACTTAAACTATGACCGGGTTTTTATTTTTAACGACCGGATTTTATGTTTTTTCTTTCTGTCTACTTCTTATGTTATGTACTTGCTATATCATGAAAATCTTGTCGTCACAGTTTGTATAAATGATAAAACCCGAACATTTGAATGTAAACAGGTCGTGTTTGCAAAAATAACGACAGAGTTTTTAGAAAAATTCATGTTTTCACGACAGGTTTTAGCTCATCAAACTCATAACACATTATTCTTTGAAACTACAGGTTTAAATTTAGCATTACCTCTTTTGTTTACCCAAATCAGCACGCGATATTGTTTTCTCCTTCTCTTCTTCTCTTCTTCTTTCTTCTTCTCTCCTTCTGTCTTCTTCTCTCTCCCTTCTCTCATTTTTTTCAATTGTGAAGTTCACTTTCAAACTCTTTAGGTAATGACAGAAAAAATAAATCACATGACATATACACGTAATAAATGAGATACTCCATATCACATCATGCGTGTAGGGCCTTCATAATTAATAATTGAACCATTTACATGAGATATATCACATATGCATTTGAAATGGGTGCTATATATATTACGTAATAAAATAAAAATTGTTAACCATTTATTTTGTACTTCAATATAAATACTTTTATATCTATCTATCTATAGATATATATATATAGCAACTTGCATGATGCCTTTCAAAAAGACAAATTATGATTGATTTTATAAGATATTTATACATATCAACTTGCATGATGCCTATAGACAAAACATGTTTCAAATGGGAGAAATAAATCACATGACGTATATACGTAATAATTGTGAACCATTTATTTTGTGATATATCTATTACGTATAAATGGGTATATATTGTTTATAACCTTTTATAAAAACATTTGAAATAAACTAAATAATTCTATTTAATTTTATAAGATATTTCAAATGAGATCTATCAATTAATTCTACAATAACAAAACGTTTAAAAAACAATTCAAATGAGATATTTTATTTAGTTTATTTCAAATATCTCCTCAACTATCTGATCATAATTTATTTCAATTAATTTTATAAGATATTTTTAAAAACATTATGATCTATAAAAACGTTTTAATTTTACATAACAAAATAATTTAAATGAGATCTATCAAATTAAATTATTTTAAAAAAATTGTCTATTCAAAAAGCAATTCACAATCATTAAATCAAATAATTTGTCAATCATTGCATTGATTTACCCACATTTTATATAAAATAAAAATTGGCCAAGGGCAATTTAGGAACTTCAACATTAATTTGGGCATTTTTCATTTTTAGTTATGGAAATGGGTATTTCTCATGTAGCAGCCTTTAAATAATATAGTAAGATATGGTATTTTAATTAAATTTTACGCTTTTTATTTATCATTCATTTGATTTTTTTAGTATTTATCATGATATTGTTTATGATATGATTATAAAATATAAGTTGGCTCTTAAGTATATTTATTTTAACTCCTGTAGTTTGTATATTCATTTTGGAGGGTATTAATATTACGTGTTTAAAAGAGTTTAATCTAATGGCGAGTGAGAAGATAATTTCACTTGAATTTATAACACAATTTAGGAAGACATTGTTTCAAAATGTATAATCCGAATTATGTATAGTAATAACATCTATTTTTATTTATAATATAATTTTTATGTCTAATTCTATCTTTAATAATATATTTTAATTGTATATTAAAAAGATAGATATTATTGATAAAACTCGTATGAGGAACTCGTAATTTCGCAAGATCCACATGTTTAATAAATTATATAAATAATTAATTTTTAATACTACATAGGAGAATATAAAGCGAAATTAATATTATACCTAATCATTAGCTAGTCCTTCGCTTGCGCAGAGACGAATTGAGGCGTCAGCAACGAACCACAATCATCTCCAATGGATCTTCTTGAACTCTTTTGATCTGAATTTGGAAATTTCTAACTTATTCCCGATCTACAATTTTATTATTGTGTGGGCAATAATATATCAAATCTTACTAGAGAGCAGAAGAACGAAAAATTAGAGTATGGAAGACTCTAATTTTCGGAAATAAGAGAATTTATCTCTCCAAATGGCAGAAAATTTGAAGTATGGAGGAGAATATTTTCGGCCATCACACTCTCATTTTATAGATATATTGGTCTAGGTTAGAGTTTCTAAAGTGAATAGATAAGATCTCCTAATAATCAAACTAATCTCACTTTTATCTCTCTACAATTCCATCTATTATTCAAATTTGAATAATTCAAAAATTAATTTGAGCAAGTCAAATCCATAACTTAATTTAATTAAATTCCAAGTCATTTTGACCTAATTAAATTTAATTAATTTATTGGTCAAACTTTGACTTAAATTAATTATTATTAAGTTAATTTAACTCTCAAATTAATTACTTTATGGAAATGTAATAAAGTATAATTCTATTATAAATATTTATCGACTCCACTATAGGATAAATATTGAACTCATCTTTATCTATCCAAAATTAAGGATGTAACCATTTTGTCATTAATTATTTATCGCATTTAAGATTTACTAAATTCATTAATTAATTGAGTTTGATGACAACTCAAAATCAATTAATATATTTATTTGTGAGTGATCCGATTCAAACTTTAATTATTACATATGGAATAAATTCCAACCAGCTGGGTCTCTTATGCAATAAACATTTCTGTTATCATCACGCTAATTTAATCAACTCGTATCACCGAGACGCAATTCTATGCGATTGACAATCAAGTACTAAGATTTACTAAATTCATTAATTAATTGAGTTTGATGACAACTCAAAATTAATTAATATATTTATTCGTGAGTGATCCGGTTCAAACTTTAATTATTACATATAAAATAAATTCCAACCAGTTGGGTTTCTTATGCAATAAACATTTATGTTATCCTCACGCTGATTTAATCAACTCGTACCACCAGGACGCAATTTTATGCGATTGACAATCGAGTACTGCTAACTAAACCAATCACTACTGCTCAAGACATCACTATCTGGACATACGAAAAACCCATAAGCAAAGATGAATCAAAACAGCGTTTAATCAGTCTCATATACTAATGTTATCGTCACAAATTAAGAAATAACTAATTTCCAAGACCTCGCTCTAAGCAATAACACATAGAACTTGTCTCACTGTGAAACCTTTTAATATGTATACGTAAAACATGTGTATCAGCTTATACATATTGATATCATTCTGCGGGCTAAGGTCATCTCTCGCATCAAATGACACTGCAGCCTTTACCGACTAGACTCTCCTAGTCTGTCTAGACTGTGAGCTTTATACTACAAAGGACCCAACTGTGTTAGCTTCTGTGATCATCGATCCACCACACAGTCTACAATTCTAATAACCGGACTGATTTGCAATTCATTTATAAAGATAATAAATAACAAATCAATGATAGAAACATTTATTCTTATTTAAATGGAACTGAAAACAAGTTTGATACATCATCTAAGCATAAAGCATGCTTTGAGATATACAAACTCTAACAATTATACCGCATTCTAGCGCGGTGTACAATACTAATTGTATTTTTTTATGATAAGGATACAAAATTATCGTGTAAAGATGCAAGTTGGACACTTTGGCGATACGATAATGTAAATTGGTTTACCCTTTTAATTTTTGTATTAAGCTTATCGTGTTGTGTGAGATTGGAGTATTGTTTTCATGTTATCACAATATAATACTTTATATGTTTCATGTTGTGACGGCTAAACTTTGATTATTTTTTATGGATTTGAAATTTAATTATGTATTCATTTTTCTATCGAAAAAATAATAAATGACGTATGAAATTCCAATCGTCTCCTGAACCGGATTTTGAATACCCCCGACCATGTTTTATTTGTATGTGTTTAAAATTATTTATTATTTAGAAATAAATATATTGTTTATTCAATTATTTATGTTTATAAAAATTAAATAAATAATAGATCCCATATTTAAGACCAAGCTTGTAAATTTCAGGTATAGTAGAGAGAACATATAATAAGGAAATGATGTTGGACCAAATTGCTCAGACTCTTAGGATCGTAGGAGGTGAGATTCTATTGCAGTGGTTTAGTGATGAATGTTCGGTCATTTTATTGACTGAAGACTGAGGCAGAAGAGTTCAGGCGCCCTTTCGTACTTGGTGACGCACATGGTGGAGGGTAACAAGGGCGATGAAGAAGGTTTATTCTTTGTTATTAACGTGGGTCTATAATGGTTTGGTGTAAAGGAATACTGCTTGATTAGTGATCTTTGATTTGCATATTTAGATTTCGATACACTCCTTACTTATGACTTAGGGCACGTTGAGGTTTATACCGCATTCTGTGGTAGACCTACCATGACATTTGTTGTTGTATTAAAGACGTTCACGAACAGATCGGTTCAAGATCCTGATAGTGAAATATAACTTAAGACGGCGCACGTGCTCTTTGCTTTCTTATTTTTGTGTGGGGCTGATGCGACTATAAGGATCTACTTCTTGATTTGGATGCTAGTAGATGAGCTAGACATTTGGAAGATTGCGTGATCGGGAGATTCAGCCTACATGTTGGCAAGAAAGAAAAGTTAAGGCCTCGATTTATCGGTCCTTTTAAGATTTTGGAAAGAATTAGAGATGTGGCTTATCGACTATCTCTTTAACCGATTCTTTCTATGGCACACAATGTATTTCATGTATCAAACTCTTGAGGTGTGTTGTGGTGTGTTGTACTCTTGAGGTAATTTCTTTTCAAACTCGTTATATTAATGTGGATTTTAAATGTGTTTGAGAAATATTTTATGTCCAACATATTTATTGTTTGCGAAGTTTTTGATACATGTAATGTTAATGCATATAGTTATATGGATTCAAAGTCCTATGCACAACAATGATATTCTTGTATTCACCTGTTGCCTTGAGGACTTGTGGTTTATAGATAATTTTGGCTCTTATATTCGTCAAGGACTTGTGGTTCATAGATGATTTTTGTTCTTATATTCACCTTGTTCACTTGAAGACTTGTGGATTATAAATGATTTTGGTTCTTATATTCGCCTTATTTCCTTAAGTACTTATGGTTTATAGATGATGTTATGTTTTATATTCGCCTTTCACTTGAGGACTTGTGGTTTATAGATATTAAGATGAATTGTTATATTCACCTTATTCAGTTGAGAACTTGCGGTTTATAGCCTAAGGATTCCATGTTATCTATTTTTACTTGCGATATTATATGTTTGGACAAATGTAAACGAATGATCCACTACCCCAATCACTGAGTATGCTTTAAGAGTACTCGTCTCATATTTTTCTAAAATATTTTTAGGTCAATAGACGAGGAGTGGAGTTGCATGAAGGGAACAAAGTGATCTATTATTTTAATTTAATTGAGTTTAATTGAATCATATTAAAACTTTAAGTTTGAAATTTCATTTTACTGCATATGTTGTAGACATTCATTAATAACATCTTAATTTTCCAGCTATTTCAAAAGTTGAATTATGACTTGGCAGTGAAAAAATTGGTATTCAAGTTTTTTTTTTAATTACATATTAATCATCAATATTTTATTTCTTTTATTTTGTCGTGTTTTAAGAAAAATTATTTTTGAACATTAGAAATTTTATAGAGATGTAATATTCTAGAGGGTCAATTATAACTTATAGCCCCATCTTTGGACCTTTGATGATTTTATGTCCTCACCTTTTAAATTATTAAGTTATAGCCTCACTTTATATTTTTAGTTACATTTATAGCATGTGAGTTATTTTCCGGCAACGGAACTATGATAAGGATGGCCGGAACAATGACTTTGAATTTAATTTTAAAAAATGGTTACATGGAAAATGTTTATTGCATACAAATTTATATTTCTCTATTATCTTCTTTTTACTCTTATAATTATTATTTGTTTAAGACTTAAGTTATAAAAAAATTATTTTATTTGAAATCTTGAAAAATTATATACTCCCTCCGTCACACCTTAAATGTTCAATTTTATATTCCATTTAGTGTATTATAATAATAAAATGGGACATTTAAGGTGGGACAGAGATAGTATATTTCATGCATTATGATAGATCATATTATAAATCAATTTAAAACGCGATCATATTATAAATCAATTTAAAACGAGCACATGCTACTGAAATGTATCTTTAATAATTTTTTACCAATATTCAAGTACATGCTACTAAGGTGCATGGCTAACAATTTGGCTTCCAACATCTTCCATCCTCGAACCTTCTAATGCAATAATGTTCTTCATTTTAATTTGATTTATGATATGATCTCATAATGCATCAAATATATATATATATATATATAATTTTTCAAGATATAAAATAAAATAAATTTTATATCACTCAAAGTCTTAAACAAATAATAATAAGAGTAAAATAAGATAATAGAGAAATATAAATTTGTATGCAATAAACATTTTTCATGTCATTTATTTTTTAAAATTAACTTCCAAGTCATTATTCCGGCCATCTTAGTCATGGTTCCGTCGCCGGAAAATAATTCTCAGACTATAAGTGTAGCTAAAGAGATAAAGTGAAGCTATAACTTAATAATTCAAAAGGTGAGAACATAATATCATCAAAGGTCCAAAGGTGGGGCTATAATTTATAATTTACCCTATCTTAGATTAGATATTTAGGGTGTTACATTTAGTGCTCTCAATTTGTAATGTCTCGAACCCACGAGATAAGAGCCCGTTACGCTACGGATGCCCACTGAATCTACTCGCAAACTTGTTATTCGTCTACGCTTTACCAAAAATGGTTAACCATATTACTAGAAGTGGAATGTTGACTGGCATAACAGTTAGACACCGCTGACCTGAAGAACTAGAATGTTGACCGACATCACAGTCAGCGGCCGCTGACGTGGCAGCGACTGCTGACTCAGCGGAAGACGCACAACCGTAGCACCCGATTAACAGCCGCTAACCATACGCGACCACTGACCTGCTCGTATTATAAATAGGTGACACGATTTTGGTTATTTCAAATCCTATTTTCATATTTCCTACTCGCCTCCTTGGGTTCTTAGATGCAATTTTCACCATTCCAAACACTAGTTCAGTTTCGTATTTTGATTTTATAGATTAGCCATCACAACATTCAACATTTTCCATATTGATTTGTTTTGTTCTTCAATTGAGGATTCTACGCTTTGCAGATTGATACTGGGTTTGATTTATATATTATGCTTCCTTTAATTTTTAATCGTGCGATGGGTGAATTCATTTGTTCTTTAATTTGCAATTCAATCTTTTATGACTTCTTTAAATTTGTGTATTTTAATTATGATTGCTTTTTATTTTTATTAGTTAGGGTTTTATTTTTATTTGCATTTATTTTATTTAATTTCTTGGTCTAGTTCGTAATCGTTGTCAGAGCATTCTTAATCAATCTATTTAGAGTGTTTAGGATTATTTATTTTTTTTTATAAACAATGTGAGGGATTTCCCTATTTAGCTTTCCTTGTAATTTGACTTGGGTTGACTTATCATTACTCAAATGTTCTCGTCGATTGCGAGCGATTTTGGTAATTTTAGTCGAAACAAATTTTGGCGTCGTTGTCTGGGAAGGCTTTAGTAGATTAATTTTGTTTTTTTTCTTTTCTATGTTTTTGCAATTTATTTTTATTATAGTATGTTTATCTTACTCCTCTCTATTGTGGTACGTTTGACGTTTTCGTTCAGTGTTGTGTATGCGGGGTCATCGCAGTGTTAATCACTTCTGACACCCATCATTGACAACGAACACCGGAGACGTGAGATCCTAGCGGCCATAGAGGAGGACGTCGAGTTCATCGACGAATTTTTTTCTGAAATTATTATTCAAGGAGATGGGAGAAGAGAGGCTGAGATACATGGGCGATTTCACTAGGCCGACGTTCGCCACTACAACCTTTGCAATCTTCCTATCAGCAGCAGTCAGGAACTATGAGCTCAAACCGCATCAGCAGTCACTTCTGCCTGATTACCATGGACTATCGAATGAACATGCTCTGACATTCATTCGAGAATACTGCATAGTGGTGCAAACTTTTCCCTTACTCACTCTTACAGAGGATCAGTTGAATCTGAAGTGTTTTCAATACATGAAGGATCGGGCAAGGTCCTGGTATCTGTCTCTCCCACCAAACTCACTCACCCCTTAGGCATCAGTATGCGAAAAGTTCATTTTGAAGTACTATCTGAATCATAAGACACAAGCAGTTCGTACTAAGATTATGAACTTCGCACAAGCAGTGGATGAACCGTTTCATGAAGCATGTGAAAGGTTTCAAGCGTTGTTGCAGTAAGGTCCACACCACCAGATGACACCTGAGACGTTGTGCTAGTTCTTCTATAATGGATTACTTTAGACCGTGCAATTATTGGTGGACAAATCAACCGGAGGAAATATAGCAGTCAAGACAGTTGAGGAAATGAATGAAATTTTTGAGTCATTGGCGGCAAAATCTCAAGAAAAATGAGCTCAACCCTGACGAATGGAAGCAAGCGCTGAAAATGCTAGCCCAGACCTAAAGAAGCAGATCGCTGATATTATGAGGGAGCTACAAGAGCTGAAAAAGAAAAGGGCACTATCTTCACCAAGACAACAAAGTACACAAGAGCAGTGTGGAATTTGTGGAGAGTTCGACCATGTTGTGGAGGAATGTTAGTGGATGGTGAGATGACAGTTGAAGAGGAAGCTGAAATTTATGTTGCACAGGGATTTACACCCCAACCTCACCCTCAGCACAACTCAGGATGGAACCCTCAGTCTCAGGGGTAAGGATCACAGAATTTTCAGAATTCTTCTAATAGACGACCTCAATTTCAGTCATTCCACCCTCAGTTTCAGCAGCAACAATTTTTTCCACAACAACCCCAGTATTTTCACAACAGTAACAACAATTGTATCATCCACCGATGCAGTATCTCATGCAACAATAACCGCGTCAAAAGGTTCCTCCTCAGAAATTTTCATTTGAGGACACTTTGACGACCTTCATGCAAGAGAGTAAACAGGCTTGAGAAGCTCAGGATGCCACAATCAACCTCATCATGCTCATCAACCATGTGTAGCAGAGAACAAACGGAGAAAATTTCAAGACAGAGTCATCAAGCTCAATCTTTGACCGTCCTTAGGAGTGAAAAATGGTGGACAATAGGATGCAGATGCTACCAAAATTTAAGAATGATATGGAGGACAGGTCACCACCTGAAGTGGAGAAAGAGAAGCTTGATTAGAAACTTCATAAGACAGTCAATACATATGTTCCGTCAATTCCTTATCCCAGCAGATTAATGAATGCGAAACGTGACCAACAGTTCGCGGATTTATATAAGATGTTGTCCAATGTAAATGTTAATTTACCTCTTCTTAAAGTTATTAGGAATATTTTGCTCTATGTTAAATTCTTTAAGGAGTTGGCCTCGAAGAAGATGAAATTTAATGATCAAGAGTTAGTCATTGTTGGTCCCGAAAGAGTAAGGTTTGGTGAATGGGGGGGGGGGTAGGGGAATACACCAAATGCAAATTTTTCAGTTTACTTGACTATACTTAGAGAGTTTAAGCTTTCTGAACGAAGATTGCTTAACTTTAACAAAACCAGATCGATCTTGATCTATCCAGACAGATACTCTCTTGTGAATAACACTTAGCAGATATCAAGAGTGATCTTGATCTCTAACAGAGCGTTGTGTGCGAAATATGGTGGACTTAATCTATGATCTTGTTTAGAAAACCTTTTAAAAGTTTAATCAGATTGATTAAGAAATGCAGTTTGAATGATTGTGCTTGTTAGCAGATAAACAACTGAAATTTAAAATGCATAAAGTAAATAACACAGTTGTTTTTACGTGGTTTGGAAAACCCCCTACATCCACGATCCAATCCAAACTGGATTAGATATGCACTACTAGGATACTCTCTTCTTTATACTCGCTGAGAAAGAGCCACAAGTTTCAAGCACAATCTGGTTGAAACTTATGCACGAATAAAGGTCGTGTCCCTTTACAACTTACAGAAAGCTACTGTAACTGGTTTCATTCACGTCAATCCACTAGAATTCTACTAGCTAGTGAAGATATCCTTCCTTCTTCTCGATAAGACAGACTTGAATCGAGTTTGTGTGATTTCGATCACGAATGACTTAGAACACGATCTGGTGAGTAGAAATCTTCTCAAGTGAATGCTTCGTTGAGTGAGTTGATTTATGACCAGAGTAACAACTTGTTGATCGTAGATGATAGTATTCGTACTCTTCCAGCCTTTGTTCCAAGCTTTTATAGGCGTAGAATTTTTGAAATTCTAACCGTTGGGCTTGATTGGTTTGGTGTAAACGTGATTACCAATCAAGAGATATGAATCCCTGATTTATCTCTTCTTGCCTTTGGAAAATTTTGACCGAATCTTCAATAAATATGGAAAACAGATTGTTGATAGATGTTTCTTTCCTTCTTCGCATGTTGATTGATTCTCCTTCCAAAGATCTCCAATAGATATCATTTTCATCTTCGAGAGATCTGCTGATGTGGCAAGTAGTCTTGGATTCATTTAAGTACATCTGGACATAATGTCAGATGACTAAAGTTGATCTGGTACCATCTGGCTCATTGTAAACAACGATCTGGTCGATACAGATTGACGACGATCTGGTCAACTATCGATCTGTTCCACAAGGAAATGTTCCAAAGCATGGTAGAAGACTTTGTGAGTAATCTTGACTTAATCAGATCGAGTGGTCATATGTTAGATCATCTGTTTGTTATAATCTGTTGTTGATCTAGTCCACGAGCAAGTAAAAGGACAGAATAACTTCTATAGGATTTTAATCCCTTACATTTTAAGTTATTCTCTAAGATCATGTTCTCTATCAGATTCACTTTATACATTAGTGATCTGGAATAGTTTAGAACAAATTGAGATCTAGCAAGCAGAATAAAATCTAAGTGTGTTTCGAAAAAACATAATCAAAACTAAATATTGTGGGGTTCCCAACAATTTCCCCCTTTTTGATGATGTCGAAACCACACTTTACAAAATAACCCTAAGTAAAGCATTTTAAGCATGATCTGATTTTAAATAACCAGAAGGGTTTTAAGAGATTGTTATTTAATGTTATAACAATCATAGGCAATAAGATGGTTCTTGGACAATGAGCCTTTGTCTTCAGAAAACCCACATGTATATATATAAGTTTGAGAACAGGTGGATTAAAAGTAGGTACCAAGAATAAAAACAACAGATGGATGAAAGATAGAACGATCTAAGAAAACCATCTGCCAGCACCTCCCTTCTTCATTTTCTCACGTTGAGCGTCGGAGGTAAGCTGGATACTCTCATAGATCCCGTCTCTTACTTTGGCGTAATTTAGATCATGATTATCAATCTTGTAGCCCTTGATCTTGGCCACTTGATTGATGTAGTTGATTGAGAATATAAGTTTTATCTGGTATGCTACTTCCTGGGATAGTTGGACAGACCATATACTCCCGCTCGGGTGCCTTAATATGAATTTTAGCGTCCTTGGCTGCCAACCTAATCCTCTGGATCAATTCTTTCTCTGCAAAATTTTCCATGTATCGGTTGAAGTCTTCATCTGGTGTGGATTCTGAATAGTAGGTTCCTTTAGAAAATATCTCTTCATAATAAATCCTTGCTTGTGATGGCTTCAGGCAGTGAATGGCTTCTTTTTCTTTCTCCTTGATTGAGTGGTGGATTGTGATTATTGTTGTTGTGAGCGTTCTAATGAAGGTTGAGAAACGGGTGTCTGGAATGACTTTCCTTGGCCTCTTGTGCTGCCAGCTTCCTTTCTCGTTCGGCTTGTTCTCCTCCATCTTTTGTTCTGCATCTTCCTTGAAGACTAGCAACAAGTTAACCGTCTGGCATCGAGCTTCTTCTCTAGTCGACTATTCATAGTGGAGACAGTGGCATCATAAGTGTTTTGGAGGTCTTCCACCTTAGTCAATCTCGTGTTCTGGTGCTCGTACTCTGTAGGATTTGGGTAGAGCAGAGCATCCAACACACTGACTTGATTGGCCTGCATAAGTTCAACAAACCTCTCCTTCTCGAAGGCAGCAAGTTTGGCATGTATATCAATGGTGGTGGCCTCCTTCACGTCAGCAGTAATCACAACAGCTTAACTCTTCACAGCTCCATCAATGCGCTTTTTTTCCTTGGCAAGCATATCTGTGACCAGAGCCTTAACATTCTGGGTTTGTTTTTCAACAGACTCTAACCTCAGATCAAGCTTCTCCCGTGCTGCTTTAGCTGCTTCTCGGTCATCGTCCATTTTCTTATTAAGGTCCTTATTCTGATCTTGGAGTTTGCGGCGTAGGTCGAGATCCATGTCATTGATGTAATCCTTCTGATGTTGATTGAAATCAGCAAGGATTTGTGTGGCCTTTTCTTGCAGCAGGTTGCAGGTAGTTGTCAGATGGTCTTGGACTTAAGGAAATCAAGTCATCAACCTGTAGGTTGTTGAATGACTTGTGCTCACGTTCCAGTATATCTTCCAGATCGACAAATGAAACGCGCTTCTTCAATTTCTCTGCAGCACCTTGTGTGTATATCTCATTTGTTGGTGCGCCATCAATGCTCTGGTCTGCTGGTTCTTCGTCGACTGGATCCAGATTGATGATTGGAGTCTTCTTCTTTCGCTTCTTGGGCTGCTGTGCTGCTTGGGTAGGTTGTTCAGTGACTTCCTTCTCTGGTTGGCTCTCTGCACCAGAAGTTGTGGGCTTCTCCATTTGGTCGCCTCCTTGACCTCCCATATCCACATCTGGATCAGCCTCATCATTTGATCCTTTGACACTTGAGTAAAAATCCATTCTATCAGCATAGAAGGATTTTAGATCAATCTGCAGCAGTCTGGCTTCATGCTTCATCATTGCTAGTATGAGTTGGTGGTATTCTGTTCTGACTTCAGTAACAGAACTTGCTTGCAGTAAGCTCAGTAGTGTGGCTTCCTCTTTCTTCAGTTCCTTCATTGATCTGGTTTGAAGGAGGGCGTCAAACATGTAGTACTCGTTGTCCTTGACCAGCAAGTAAAATTTGACTCTCTGTGCTGCACCAAGGCTTTCAGGCAGCAGATGAATGCCTAGAAAGTTTTTGCGCACGGAGTGATCTGCTTCATTCTCCAGTAGTTGAATGACAACAACAGCTTTCTTCCTCTTCTCTTCCTCCTCATCGATCTCCTCATCTTCTTCTTCATCCTCCTCACTTATTCTTTGCATACGGTCTGGTGAGGGTGTCATAGTTCGAGCTGGAGAGAAGTCTCTGCCTTGATTGGGGTCAAAACTTAACTCTGGTTCCACAAATTGTGGTTCCTCTCGTTGGGGAGGAATGGAGCTTTCTGGTTGATGAGCTTCTTCTGTTTCTTGTGGTATGTCTTATTCTGGCTGGTGTGTAGCAGTCTCTGGTTGTGCCTCTTCTGTAGGTGGTGGTGACTCATGTACTTTTCTCAACCTTCTCCTCTTCTGTTTTGGTTGGTGAGTTGTAATAGATGTGTCAGTATCTATAGAGCTTTCCCTCTTGGCAGGTGGCTTGCGCTGGGATTTTTCTTTCTGCACCTTCTCCTTTGGTGCCTTCTCTTTCTTCTCTGTCCCTCTGGTAGTTGGTATCCAAATAGGATTGGAGCTACCCATCTCTAGCAGTGCAGCATGGTGCACTTCATCAGTAACTTTGTTGAATAGGGCTGGAGTAATTCCCAAGGACATCTCGATTTGATGTTGGTCCTTAGAGATGGTGAACCTGGAGTTGAACTCCACAGCATGTTCCCATATTTGTTGTTTGAAAAAAATTTCCACCATAAAGCTGATCTTGGTGGAATGCCTCAGATTCCTTCGCACCTCCACAGATATAGTATGGCCTTTACTGTCCTTGGTCCCTTTCACGAGCCTTGCTTCCTTTGCCAATAGGTCAAAAGGATTCTGCTCCAGTTGACCTTCAAGTTTAAGACTACGGCGGTCATGATCCTAAATTTTTCAGGGGTTACCTGATCGTATGACTCGCTGTGAGTCATAAAAATACGTTGGACAAACTTAAAAACCAGCTTGTAGCCTGGTTGGAGTAGTGCCCTCTGAAACATTCTCCCCGTGTAGGCAATGGGGATCACCATCACTTTCTCCACTGCTTCTTGGAGTTGTTTTGTGGTTATCTCATCTAGTGTCATCCCTTTATCCTTGAGGCGGTATGCCTGGTTGATCATGGCGATGACATCGTAAGTAGTCTTATTGGTCCTATCACCAATGGGCATTAGCAAATTTGCCTCCTGACCATCTTTCTCATCATTCCATGTAAGATAGAAGGTAGCAACTTGTTTGGCCAAATACATATTTGAATGAGATGTGACTATGTTATGGAATCATACAGAGTATAAAACACAGCAGTGAATACCATATAATCACCAATCATATTATCAACCTAAATCACATAGCATGGATATACAAAGGAATATGCAATACAAATATAAGAGTAGTAATCCAGAAATCATAAAATATCAAGACATAATCAAAACATGTTTCCAGAACCCAAACCTCACAGTAAAATACTATAGGAACATATGCAATAGATAATGAACTGAAAACATTGTAAAACCTTTGCATCGCTTAACAATGGCGAAGATTTCTTCCAGTTTACGGAAGCCATGATTTTTATAGACAGCGTACGGTTCAGGAGAAAGAAATTTCTGAACCTCGACAACGTGTTGCAAAAACATGGATGAATGAGGTGCCATTTTCAGAGGAGTTGAGTTTTGAAAAACTTCGAAAACAGTTGAGAAAACAGAGAATGCTTAAGTGCTTAGAGAGGAGTAGTGCGCATTGAGTTGAGTGTGTAAGGTGAATAGTCAAATGCACGTACAACACATATATATAGGAAATAATTCAACGGCTAAGATGAAAGCGATAAGAAGTTTAAGGTTTGGATGAAAGTCTCCCTTTTTTGATTTTCCCGCTTCAGTCTTTTGTTTTGCCGCCTCTCCTCATGTCAGATTCACGCGCTGGA
Organism: Leonotis leonurus; assembly: GCA_026898415.1. Lineage (NCBI taxonomy): Eukaryota > Viridiplantae > Streptophyta > Magnoliopsida > Lamiales > Lamiaceae > Leonotis > Leonotis leonurus. Next base: position 522,162 of record JAPKLX010000187.1, on the reverse strand, counting down.
TCCTAGGGTTATAGGATGGAGCGTGTAAATCTTTCTAAACACTGCAACTTTCCTATTCCTTGTATGGCAAGGATATTCCTCGATCACAGTTCCCAAAATTGTACTAATCATCACGATTATGGAAGATTTAGCAAATCTATGTCAGAAAATAAGCTTTATAGACTATAATTTAAGGTGGTAATTAGGTTAGAAAAACGATATACGTTTCTGAGTTCCCCCTTGACTAAGTAATCTTTATATGAAAATTAATTTCCACGTGGCATGGTGTAGATTCTTCATATTCTGACATGTGTAAGATGTAAGTGATCTAGTCTTGTTTATCACTTTTGTCTTCTGGTTCCCACTTCCATCTAGTATTAACTTCATACATCATCTGGTATTTGAAGTTGTGATCTGATACTAGTAGTCTCCTCCATCTGGTGAGTGTCAATCTGGTTGACAGTCTGTCTTCCATACTTTGATGGACTACCATGACTAGTGATCTGAGTGTCATCAATCTGCTATATGGTCTGGTGTTTAGCGATCTGGTGTTGATCTGATTCTTTCATCTAGGTTTAGTAATCCTAGTTTTCCACATAACATCTTGAATCTTTCTTCTAGAAGTGCCTTTGTTAATATATCAGGACGTTGAACATCTGTATGTATCTTCTCGATCTGGACATGTTTTCTCTCTACATGATCTCTTATGAAATGATGTCTCACATCAACATGTTTGCATCTCGTGTGTAGAACTGGATTTTGTGTTATAGCAATAGCACTTGAGCTGTCACAAAATATAGGTATCTCCTTGACATCGATCTCGTAATCCTTGAGTTGCTACTTTAACCAGAGTATTTGTGCACAACAGCTTCCAGCGGCCATATATTCTGCCTCAGTTGTTGATGTGGCCACAGATGTTTGTTTCTTTGAAAACCAAGAGATTAACTTGTTTCCAAGAAATAAGTTAACAATTGTGCCTTAAGCCGAATCCGGCCAAGGTAGTGTACACGGAAAGTCCGGATCAAATGAACTTGGCCAGGTTCCCCGGTCTTGGCGAAAGGGGATTATTCACGGAAGACTTCGGTTTTCCCCGTCTAGTCGCAATGAGGAACACTGTGAATGAGCAAAGAATGATGACGAGCTCGTAATGATGGTAAAATGTATGTTTTCATATGTGTATGGTGGGCTTTCGTTTTAAAACGTCATGCATCATATGGTAGGCCATGTAATATTGTTTAAATGAAGATTTATGTTGTTTTTCACTGAAAAAGTCGGGCAGCGATTCACACTGAGTACACTAGTACTCAACCCAAAATCTTTTTTTTCAAATGTTTTAATAGATTTTAGGAGGACGGTGATGAGCTAGCGACGAGGTAGGCCTAATCGAATGTCTTATTCATAAATGTCTATTGCCAATGTGATAATGATATCATATTGATATTTATTATGTTATCATTAGCTTTCATCTTGTGAATGACCTTCGTATCAAAACTCTTGGTCTTATCATGTTGACCTTCAATACAATATTTTCAACCTTTTATATATTCAATTCATTCCAATGTTTTGCGGTTCAATGTCTTCACACATTGAACTTTTGTTGTATCCAGTGTGTCCAAACTCCTGAAAATTTTCTTTTTTCTTCAATCGTTAATCATTACTTGTTGTTTTAAAACATTTCTCAATTATATTACATTGAATCTCAATTTCGCGTAGCCCCTTCTGTTGGGGTGTTACAAAAATGCTTCTGTTAATTTCCTTATCTGAAATTGCTTCCCCTCATGCTTCTGTTAATTTCCTTAAACTGGGCAAAATGCTTCTCTTAATGCGTCGTGGTTGCCCATGCTTGGAATGTGAAGCATTTTGGGAATTTCCTTATCTGACCATGCCTTTAATTTCATTTAATTAAATATGTTAACTTTGGGTGAATTTTTTAATTAATCTGTTAATTTGGGGTGAGTAATTATCACCGAAAAAAATACATTGTATAAAAATTAATTATTTATTTAAATAATTAATTTCAAAATTTGAGTACACAAAATAAATGAAATAAAGAAAGGAGATTTAAATGGGTTAAAGTAGTTAAGGAAGTACTTAAATAAGACTAATAAAGTGAAAAAGATGAAATATTTGTATGGGAACAAAAAGTAAAGTGGACTAATGAAATGGGATGGATAGAGTAGTACATAATCTTGATTGAAAAGACACTTTCAAAATGACTCCTAAACATCTCAATATGCATATAATGATGGTGAAAATAAAAGGCAAATAAGAGAAGTAGTTTTAATTTTTTTTAATTAAGTAATTTTAATTTTAATGTGACTTTTTAAATTTTAATGAACTAATTGTTTTAATTAATGATAAATTTAATTTATATTTAATATTATTTGAATTTTATTATAATATTTAAATAAAAAGGAAAATTTTAAAATTAAATATGAGAATCTTAAATTGAGTTTTTTTTCGTTGCCAAATATTTCACAAAATTCTTAAAATTTTATAAATTCTTAAAACAATCTCATAATTTATAAAAATACGTGGGAATCCAAAAAATGGCAGCCCCGTTGAGATTCTCTTAATTTTGAAGAAACATTATTTGATTTTGAGGAAACACGAAAGAGATGAGAAAGTAGAGAAAGAACATGAAGAATGCAACACAATTAATTAATATAGAATGATGGCATTGCCAATTTGCGACGGTGTGACTGAAAAGACAGAGAAATTAAGCCTTGGATTGCACGCGATAAACACGGGCGACCTTTTTCTTTTTCCTTTTCTTTTCTTTTCTTTTTTTTTTCAGTATATTTTCAGAAGGAGAGATGCAGAGTGATGACGGTAGTAAGAGTAAGAAAGGAGATGAGAAATGGCATTTGATGTGACTGTGTCACTCAGTCACTGATGAAATGACAACTTCTTTGCATTTAATTTACTTAATTATATTTTATTTATAATTAATTCAAAGTTACTATTAACCTTGTCTTTCTAACTTAATTAATACTACGTTTTAGTTGATGCATAATTAACGTTTGAGAATTAAAGAAGTATCAAATCAAGAAAAATAGTTGGTTGATCATAAGTCAGTACTAACCCCATACTTATATCATATGTGAATGTGAGTGTGAAGAGGACACATGCGTGCATTATTCCACTACTTTAGATACTAATCTATCTAAAAATGTTATTTTTGGAAATAATGCACCTTTTTTTGGAAATAACCCTAAGATTGAAGATTGCATAATTTGGGTATTTCTTAACCCATTCGGAATCATCGATCTTGTGACGCTACAATAGAGCATGCAACTCAACTTGTTACAAAATAGATTACCACTACTTAACTCTAGGTTATGCTCCACATACATATATTGGGAATTATAATGAAATTCAAGGCACACTAATCAACTCATTCTTAAAAATTGTTGAGAGCATTTTGATCAAAATAAATTATTATTAATGAGAGAAAGGGATTAATTAACTATACTTTACTTAATTATTGCTTTAGATAATCGAGGATGCTACGTAGCCAAATAGCGATGGGTTTGAGTTTGTGTTTGAGAAAGAAAATAGGGCAATGGAAAATTGAAGACATCAATCAATCAAGATCCCATCCTTATTTCCATCAAAGAGAAAAAGAATGAGAAATAGAAAAAGAAAACTTGCTTGACGACACATTAATTTTAGAGAGAGAGAGAGACCACTTAGCATCATATAGTGGTAATGTTTGTTGTTGGTAGAACCTTTACTCTCCTTTTATTTTATTAAAATCTATATTTATCTTAATTTACAAATATTGTTTTATATACTCATATTAATTATAAGAACCAAGTTTCTTGTTGGTAGAACCTTTACTCGCCTTTATTTTATCATTATATATATTTATCTTGATTTACAAATATTGTTTTATATAATCATATTAATAACAACCAGATTAGCACCTAACTAACGGTATGTAACTATAGTAAGAAGAATCCAATTTTAATATATTTCGAAAAGAAAGAACAAAAGAGTCCAATTTACTTACCTAATTTATTTTGATTTACTTTCCTTGGATAGGTGGTCGTAAACATTCATTTTAGGTATTCTTTTTTAGTTGTATTGTGATTGTTTATTACCTGGTTTTTGCATTCGTTTTGATTCGTTTTAGTCATTTTTAGTTTATAGTGTTGATTTCTTGTTTTTGTTTAGTTTTCTTTGTTTTTCTTAGGTTTTCTTATTTTTATGGTCATAAAATGGATAACTTGGAAATAATAGGATTAAAGTTCGTCTTGATACGAGTCTGTAGTCGCAAACGGATCCAAAATCAGAGTTGAGACGAGGGAGAACGAGCCAAAACAAAATCGACGCGCGCAAGACAGTGCAACTTCGGCGATCTCCGATCTGGTCACCGAAAACGTCAATTTTAAGCTTCAACTTCGGCAACCTCCGATCTGATCGATCGCCGAACTTGCTGGAATATTTGTGCATTTTGGTATTTTTTTTTTCTTGATATTTTTAGTGCTTATCCATTATTTGATGGATTGATATGAATCCTATCAGTAAGGGGACTCCATGGATCTATAAATGCACATCATTTGGAGCCATGTATCATATTCATGTTCATATTCATATTTCCATATTCAATTTCAGATATAGTTTAAAAATTGTTTTATTTTTATTCTCTTGATGAGGGTTCGAGATCAGAGATTGACAACTGAAGATCGAGAATTCTACAACATGGATTTATATTTATCTTATTTTATTCTAGTATCATTTTCATTATGAGTAGCTAAACACCTTTGTGATTCTACAACTTTGTAAGACCAATTTCAATATATGAATTCATATTATTAATTGCTAAATTTCATTACTATTCAGTGTTTATATTTCTTGGATTTAATTCTCATGTTTTGATACATGATCACTATTATTGCATGCTAGTTGTGTCTTCGATGTCCTATCCAAATTGAATTCGCAATCGACCCTTGAAATATTCGCCTTGAGACATAGCAGAGATATGTGAAATGTAGGAGGATATTTTTATCGTGCTTTTGGAGTTAAAATTTAAGTTCTTGATACCCATGAGTGATAGACTAGGTATTAATCAACGTTCGTAGACTACCCTATCAAGAGTAGATGAATATCTAAGTGAAGCTTCACATGAATTAAGATTAAATATGATAATTAGATTTAGTAGGTAATCCAATAATTGATTTAGTGTCCATACATTGTTATGAAATCCATTTATTATTATTTGATTTTCATACCAGCGTTTGCAAATTTGTCACCCTATTTTATTAGTATAATAATAATACCCATTCAAATTCATGTTTAGCTAGATAATAATTAAATATATGTGTGAATTAATCAGTGTGTTTTTTCGATTTATCAATCTCTATGGATATGATACTCAACTACCCTATTATTACACCTATTTTTGTGTCATAAATAGTGCGATCAGATGGATACAAGGTAATTAAGGTAATTAAAATGAACCTTTATAATTATGGGTGTAATATATCTAAACTGAATTGAATATTATCATGTTCGAATTTGACTCATTTGAAAAATTGAAAGTTCGAGATCAGCTCGAGTTCGGTTCAAAGTCTATAAACTAAGCTCGAGTTTGGTTCGATAAATAAAAATCAAGCTTAAGTTCAGTTCAAGTTAGGTTTGTTTATTATTCGATTTAATAGTAAATTCGAACTCGAGCTCGAGTTCATTAAATAGTCGCGTTCGAGGCTTGTTAAAAAGCTTGTTTATTATATTATTTTGTTGATATATCTATACATATATATATATATATATTAGTTTGTGAACTAAATCGTATATAGAGCGCGAAATATTCGAAGCTCGACTCGTTTTAAAGTTTGTGAACAAGCTCGTTAACAAAGTTCGTGAACTATTTGAAGTTCGATTTCTTAAATTATATTCAAGCACGTTCACGAACCTTTCGAACCGAATATAATTAGACTCGAGTTCGGCTCAAAAAATTATTCGAACTCAATTCGAAACTCGAGGTCGGTTTGTTTAATAAATAAACAAACGAATTTTGAATGAACTTTTATCTAGTCTAGCTCCAAATAGTTTACAAATAGTTTAATTCGTGTACCCCTACTTATAATTGATATCATATATTAACAAAAAATCAATTTACAAACCTAATTAGTTTACTCTTTACTTTGTTTCTTCATTGTGTATTACTCAAAGCCCTTCAATAAATATCATATAATATTACTTATACTATTTGAATGTTCCATTAAAGTATCATCAAATATATTGTATTTGTCTTTTTATATAATAATAAATTTATTCTTCATTGTGTATCGTCAAATATATTTGTAGTAATTTTTAATATACTTCATCCGTTACACTCATAAAGACATTTGTTTCTTCAATGAATACTATAGAACACTCAATAACTACACTTTACACAGAAATCAATTAACACCATGATAGTTAAATTTTATGAGTCATTATTAATAAGACGTGTCAAAAAGGAATACATGTACTCTCTTCATTCCACTAAAATTGGTTTGGTTTAACCAAAAAACTCTCACAAATTTGGTCAAAGCAAATCACTTTTAATAGGATAGAAGGAGTAATAATTAGTGAGACCGATAAAGTATAACATACTCCCTCTATCCCATTATTTATAGCCTTATTTGACCAAAATTATAAATATTTAACTTTTTTGTCATAAATAATTGGACAAATAGAGTAAATATTACTCTCTCCAGTCCTTTTTACTTAACATGTTTTATTATTATAATAAACTTAATTGAATATAAAACGTGTCTAACTAAAATTGGCCGGATGGAGTAACATATATTCTAAGGCTAGGAAACATAGAGATAATGAAAAAAATAATCCCCACGTAATACACGACATTTGGACAACATAAAACCTCATTAGCCCGGTGTCTTGTGCTCGTGCTCGTGAAGTAAACAGGAACACACGCGACTTCATGAACCCAATGCCTTGGTGCAATAGTAGCAAGCACTATTTATTTATTTTTTATTTTTTTATGATTACCATTTTAATTATGTTCATTAACACAAAATAGTTTATACTACAATTCAAAATTACTTTAAATTGTTTCAATTTAAGTATATCGACATGAACAGAAGTTATAAAATGGAGTCGTTAATTTTTTTTATATCAAGCATAAGTTTTAAGTGCAAATGCACATACAAGTGTGTGTTGTGTTGGTAGTGTTAATTAAGCAAATTAATTAATTGTAGGGTAGAATAGTGCAGAATTTGAAAAGGCTTTGTTGTGTTGTGACTTGTGAATGCTTTATTGGAATCTTTGGAGGTCATCAATTCATCATACTACGTGTATAAATACGTACAGTGCTGATTTATACTTGCACACCTAAGACTTTATAATTGCCCAATGCCTTCATATTTGCCTCTGCAAAACCTATTTTCAACTCCACACGTTAATGATTTATACATATATCATGTATAGACTATAGTAGTACTGTATTTGATTTATTGTAATGACGACTTGTGATAATCAACAACATTGATAGTTAAGTGTGCATGTGTCATGTGTTATGTAAGCGATTTAGTGGTATGAAACTAATATTTAAAGCAATAGATCTCAAGTTAAAGTTCTCGGTGAAACTTATATTTATGACATATATTCCCTACAAACAAGTAAATATATAGAAAATGTAGCAAACTGATAAATTATTACCTCAGTGAGTATGTCTTTTTAATACGTTGTCTAAATGAATTAATGTCGGGAAATTTCTCAAAACGTAATGTTTTTTTTTGCATAGGCTACCTTCAATTATCATTCAGAATATATTTCCTACGGATTGGATTGGATTTCTAAGAATATTGTGACCTTTAATTTAAAAGGTCGCGCAAAAAATAGACACTGTAATACACACATAAAGTGCTTACTAGTAAAATACATCCACTTTTAATTTTTTTTTCCTTGAGCTTCCAACTTTTACCACAGAGCCATAAATTTACAGAAATGCTTCTTCAAGCTAACATTTATGCACGCCCCACTAACCAATTATTATAAGGTATAACACGTTAATGTACTTGAAGAATGCAGGAAATAATCAAGCTGTGCTGTGTCCTAACTAACAGCATCCTTTCCACACGTACGGTGCAGATGAAATAAATTTGGTTCACCCTAATAAAGATTTTAACAGCATTGCAATGCAAAGAGGACCCCATCCATGATAATAACTTTAATGAAGCACCAAGCACCTTTCAAATCTCACTGATAAAGAAAAGATCATCAAAGCAGACGTTTGACACTACCTTCATATATATATATAAATTATAAGGGAGAAAAATAGGGTGAGTAGTGATTACAGGTATTGTTTGACAGCAAAGAGATGGTCCACAACCAGTGAGCACGAATAATCTTTGCTCATTTATGCTGCAGCAGAATAATCTGCTGAGTCTCGCTCCTCCGGTATGCACCCTTCCGCCACTCGATTCAGGCCTTTAACTACATCAGCACTACCCTGCGTGTTAAACAAAGCTGCAGTTCCACTTTAAGAATCAGTAATCAGATAACTTTTTTCAGTACCAAAATTATATGAGAATCCATCATTTTGTATCTACCCCCTCACTCAGCTCGCTAATAGCAGCAACGAGCTATATATCTCTTAATATAGGTCCATCAAATAGTCGAAAAGGACAAGATTAATAGAAGGGACCACTGAACTCCTTCTAGGTGGAGAGTTCTGTTGATATAAATCAGGCGAGCGAACTATAAATTGTAAGAAAACTGAATGTGGTATGAATGCTGGTGTGTATATTCATGATTGCTGATACATGCTACTTGTCCTTTGGGAACAGGCCATTGTTCAACATCTTAACAAATGAGCCATAGAGAAAGGCCTAGAAAGTAATATGGAGAGGCCATAAGCATCTACTCACCCGTAGAGACATTGTAGATGCAGAAGTGTAAATGCTTATCAGAGAAAATTACATTTCATGGATGACTCTTCAGAATGTATGCACCTGCCTATTAAAAGAGACTATTCTGGCTGATATTGTACGTCTAGATAAGATTTTCCACCTGTTGAGCTATCGTTTATGTACACCGTGAGAATATTTAACTCTATCAAGTGCCTTCTTATTACCACCACAGCTGTAACTGGGCGATAAATTAAGTATGCTCAAGGCTTCTTGCATGTTAAAGATCACAGGCACTCAAGTACGAAATCCCGTTCACTTCTATTGCTGATATTAGTACTACTCACATTCTGAAGACTGCAGCTCAAAAGAGAAGAGATCTTGTTGAGCGTCAGTTGGTTTCTTAAGCCATCTACAGTATAAACAAGCTGCTCCAACAACAGACAGAAGAGAGAGCATCACCAGAAATCCAAAATGTGAAACATCATTCACAATTATTGCAACTCCTAGCATTATTGCCTCTGCTAAACTAGCAAATGAAACCTCAGTTGTTCCAATAAGATTTGCTTTGGAGGCAGGAATCCCAGTTTGTAAAATCTGTGCCCCTATAACATCATACGACATGTGCCCCAATCTAGACAATACCTGTCAGTACAAAATTTTCAAGTATATGAGTATTTTAACAAGGAGGTCCAAATGGAGCTCTAAAATAACTTGCACAATAGTTCTTGTGACACATGAAGATAGTAAAACAATAAAATTACAAATCTAGTTAGATTTCTGCTTATGTGAATGCGTTGTTTTGGACGGCCAGCACTTAGTGATTTGGTAAACACAACTTTAGATACATCTATTTGTGTTAATTATTTGAAGGTTTAGATGAAAACGTGGAGCAACTTACAATTAAACACAAAAAAAACATGAGTGGAATCTTGTGAGAAAAAGAACTGCTCCAATATACTCCAACAGCTATGGTAAGAAGTGAAGCCTGGAATATAAGACCAGCTGCTCCAGCCTGTCACAAGAGATTAACATTAAGTCCAAAGATTATCAACAACAGAAGATCTTTCAATCAATATATACTAAGAGAAAGATACCTTCAGCATGCCAAGTTGGTTGACCATTTTTGCAGAAACAAAAGTTGCCGTGACACCCATAAAAGCACATAAGCCACTGAAGGCTCCAATAATTGACGGATTTAGGCCTGGAGCTCAACCACATGAATAAAAAGATAAAGAACTGCTAGAAAGTGAACACTGTTTACTTAAAACATTAAACTTCATATCTTCCAAAGAGAAAATGATCAGTACAAAGAGTACGAGAGATCATAGCACATGCAAGTAAATTGGACAATTTAAAAATGTGTCAAGTGTTCTTGATTTACAAAAACAATGCTGAGATGATCAGAAACAAGCAAGTTGCAAAACTAAAAGAGCCTAAAAATACCATGATGTGTTAAGAAAGCAGTCATTAGACCGCCAGGAGCAAGAGCGACATTGAAGTAGAGTAAAACATAGGCCAGGCTTGCTGGCAGAACAGGCTGCTGAATGTATGCAAACCATCCATGCTTGATAGCATCTATACCTGCAGTCACTGTGCATAAGGAAAACTGAATACGAGCATAGAAGAAAATTAAATTGAGAAATTGAGATTAAAAGATCCTTCAGATTACATATGTTATCAGTATCTTGCGTAGATCCAGTAGGTGAACATCCAGAACCAGTTTGTGGACATTTGGCATGGGCGAGAACTCCAGCAGAAAGCTTGTTGGTTAACCATGTGAGAAAAATCTGTCGCAGGACAAGAACATCAAATTTACAATCTTTTAGATGGAATGAGCACATTCTAAAATAGCAAGGTTGCATATTACCACAATAGGTAGTGAGCACATCATCAAGCTAGCTGCCAATTTTAAGCACATCATTGTTTCATATCTTGATAACAGAATTCCAAACAATGATGCCCCTGCAATCTGTAATTACAAGAATATGAAAACTATAAGCACCAGTGTTAATAAATCATAAATTCATGAAATAATTTCAAAATTAGGCTTGTGAAGTCAATGATCACCTCACAGAGTAGATCAATTCTACTAAGCACTGCATTTGCTTGAGCGAGAGCAACTGGCCTATTTGTTCCTGCTAACTGAAATAACATATTAACAGTAGAAAATGAGAGAAAATACTGAACGGAGATTCCAAATTAGAAGAGAAGAAAAAGGAAATACCAAAACAACCCAATCACGCTCCATTGCAACCCCTAGTGCTAGTCCAGAGAGCCTCTCTATGGCCAGAGCTATTACAAGCAAAACAAACCAAGGTTGGAGAAGAACAGAAGACGTGGATTTGGGGTGAATATTGTGGGCATTAATTATCATTCCAACAGATAATAATTGAGCAGCAACCTGGAGTGAATAAGTATGACTGTATGAGAATATAACTTTTGTCTAGATGCTGAAATAGAACATTACATTAGTGTGGTTTCAGTGAAAAATACCTGGATAACAGTCAAACAATTATATGCAGGCACTCTTGGAAAATAGTCCATTAGTTTACCTACCAAAGGCCCTCCAGCTATTACAGCAAGCTGTTAAGAGAAAATAGGTTTAAAAAAGGGTTTCTTTATGCTTTTCATTTCCTCGTTTAATATAATTAGAAAAGGAACTTTACCAAGAAAAGGATGAGTAAATTATTGTAAAGATAGGAATAATCCCCCAAAAAGGTGATACTGAAAAGTTTCCTATGAATCCCTTACCCAAGCCTAGAAAAGTTCAGATCTTTTCATTTAGTTATGGATGTTGGGTAAGAGACCTCATATTCGACATGGGACAAAGACGTTTTCCATTCTTCTATCCCCAGTGATGTGTTGTATGTGGGAATTAGTTTGAAGACCTAAACCTATGTCATTTCTTGTTGCTCTCTCATCCTTAGATTAAGACAGTTTTGAAAATGTTGGATATAAGTAGATTCCACACATTCCAATGATATGATACCTTCTAATTTCGGAGTTCCACATGTGGAAAAGAGTGTGTAATGGGGCATCATCACCACCGCCCCCGGTGATCATCATGGCTAGAAAGGAATAGGTGAACCTTTTAGGATCATGAAGAATCCTCGGAAGAGTGTGGGTTAGGAAAAAGTTCAGAGTTGGTTCGTGAGTCTCAACTTGTAAAAAATTCATGACTTTTTTATTTCTCTTTTGAATGTTGCCTATTATAGGAGCTGTATATGAGATATCATAAAGGATATTTTGCAAGAGAACTTTCTATATGGATCCATGGATCCAACCCACCTACTAACATCATCATGATCATCTATCATTGAATTCCTTCTAGTTGTCATAGCAAAGAGCACAGTTCTTTTAGTTCAATAGGTGATTTACAAGGATTCCAATCTTAAAGGCATAGTGATTGTAAGAACGGATACCTTCGCAAAGAATCCCATGACAGCCACTGGAAGAAGACTTGGATGAATCAATGCAATGGCAGCAGGCCAAGTAAAATTCCATAACTGTTCCACCAAATTCCCGGCCAAGCAGCTAGCGTATAAAGCTAGTTACATGTTTAAATTTTATTACAAAGTTAATTCACACAACTTAGTGACATAACGTGCTAGAATAATAAGCTTGATTTGATCAAAAGGAACACAATGAAAGAAGACAGCTCCAGGCTTTCAAGAATTATAACAGGACATGGTATGAATCAATGAAAAAGAATCTCTTTTCATAAGATTTAAAATGCCTTTGGTGATAACGAAATGGCATTTGACCATTTGTTATTGCTAAATACTATGATGTGGAAAATGGAAATAAGTACTTGTTAAAATTAGCAGGCATGCCAATTCAGCAATTTCATATCCAACAATATTGCCATGATCAGGTAATAATTATTGAAACCTACTGACTAGGGAAGTTTACACTTTACAGTCCCTGTATATGATCAAATTGTAACAATTTACTCAAAAGATGTTTAAAAACCAGAAAATATCATAAATACTGACTATGATCACACGATGAAAGCTTTCTCTACTGGAAAATATGTTTACATGGAAATAATAGTGAAACTTCAGAAATATCTCATCATCACATCAAGCATGTGTTAATTTTAATTTTCCTTCAGAAAACTAACCATAGAGTCCAGCTGGATGAGCAGGAATTGAAGCAATGGCATTCTGATCCTCTAATGACAATACCTATATGATCCCAATGAATTATATTTAAAAGATGAGGGAATATTAAAATGGGGAAATGCGAGATAGCACAAAACTTACAGGCAATGCTGTCAATATAGTGTCTACAAAATTGCCACCAAGTAAATTAAGTCCTTCTGCGTCCAAGCAATCAGTTTTGAGATGAACAACTGGAACTGAAGAAGGAGATTTGGTATCCTTATTGACTTCATCATTAGCAACAGAATCGCAGATGTCAGTGTTAGTCAATGAACACCTTAAACTATAAGAGTCAATCCTGCAAGCAAATAATAGATATATGAACAATAAAAGATATATCAATCAACGTGTTCCGATTTGAAGCACTGAATCAACCTAATCAATAATTTTCTTCCTCCAGTTATTTTATCTTTTTTCTATAGAGTATCACTATTCCGCTAAAATCAGAACTGAAGTCAGTTTGCAACACTGTAGGTGATGAACTCTAAATTAATCCAAATTTCATTTTCAACAACCACGAATTCTAAATCCAAAATTTATTTTTAGCAACCAGGAATCAGAAAGAAGTAACATAATAGGTTTAAGCAACTATTCATAACTGCAAAAATCACAGCCTTTCCATTAGCGTGGAAGCAGGATATACCTATGAGGGATGGGGCAGGTATTCAGCCACCGTCGATGGCATATTCTGATACAAGGAGACCACGGCGTAGCATTAACTTGCAGCCAGCGACGGTCACACACGGCGGCGGACTGAGCAACGGCAACGACGCCGATAGGCATCTTTCGTCAAATTCCGAATCCAAATTCCCTACGATTCCTACTTCTACTGCTCCTAATTCTACTCCTTCTACTTCTGCTCCTTGGTTGATACTCATGCAGCTGATTGTGAGTTTGAGCTAAAACTGCTGTGTGAGAATTGCAAGCTGTAAATATCGTTCCTTTATCTGAATAATTTTGCACTTTTTTTTTTCTGGATAATATTTAATTGTGATGCAAGGATTGGTCATTAAAGTGAAAATATCTCGCAAGTCTTCAAGGGTAAATAATTTTAAGTACCTTTGCGATTGGTCAGAACTAAGTGAAATATATACATGTCATTCGATTTTTTACAAGTAGCACTCACTCTCCTAATAATAATGACAGTTTTTCGGACTAGGTTATAAAAAAAATGTATAAAACAGCGTAAAAATGATAAAAGTAAACTTTAGCATATATATAATAATCCAAATATATAAAAATCTTAGTATACAATTAATTTATAATACTACCATATATATTTTTTGATTTATAATAAAAAAATCTTTAAGTGAAAAATGTGAAAATATATTTTCATTTTAATAATGAAGGATTGTGAGATTTTTATCAAAATGATTTTTTATATTAAAATATAATTTTCACGATCATATTATAAGAAAAAAATATTTATATTTAATTAAATCTTAATAATTAATTTTAGGTAGATAAATGAGATAGATTCTTTTACATGTTTTTAGTGTCATGTAAAAATCGAAATTATTTTACACGTTTGTAATATGTGAAGAATCGAAATTGTAGCAATCGAATTATAACCAAAGTGTAATTAGTGGTTCAGACATTACATCATTATATATCAATTGCGAGATTTGTACATGCAACATTATGTTAACATTTACAATATTTGTGTATTTAGTGTCATGAATTTGTGATAATTGTTGGTCAACAAAAAACTTTGTCACTATTTTTGTAGTTGATGGTTCGATTTTAAATTGTAACCACTTAAGGTACAATTATATTATGATTTCAAAATTTTAGAACCATAAACCAGTAGTATGAAATCTTAACCTATGATTCCTCCATTTTTTTCTACCAATTCAATTTATTTCTTATATTACAAAGAGTTTTTTTTATAATTCATAAAAATATATTAAAACTTATAAATACACCAATAATAATGAAAACATACAAATTAAATTTTTTAACGCCCCCAAGTCACCCTAGGCGAATTTAGCGAGTTAAGAGATATGCTCATTTTACTCAGGTATATCACTAAATGTGAAAACTTATTACAAATTTTTACATAAATCATTTGAAAACAGTAAATAAGTCTATTAAAGTTGGCATCTTTCAAAAATATTGATCCACATTGAAATACTCCATATTATCATATTAATTCACATCTTAGACAATTACTTAAGTCATCAAATGACACATTTATAAGTGAACACAATCATTTTCAATCAAATGTAACTTATTCAAGTGATAAATACATGCAATTTCACTCATAAAAAACTCATAAGTCTTATTTAAAACTTTAAAAAAATTCGTGAAACCCTTGCAAGTAAAATAATTCTAAGTGTGAGTTTATAGAGATATTAGTTTTAGCCTAAATCATTTTCATGTCTTTAGACACTTTTATTAAGGAAACAACTAATTTGTGTGACATTTTTACTTGCATTTTTTATAAAATTAATTCCCTTAAAAAAAAGCACATGTTCAAACACTAACCAAGTTAACAATTTAAAATTGAGAAATATTTTTACATCCTCATTCTATTGCAAAAGATTTTACAAGGGTCTCTATCTTCACAATTTACTTGCGAAATTTTGTGTGCAACAAATTTATAAATTTTAGTTCTTCCATTGTACGTGATAAATTGGTAAATTTTTGTAGAAGATTCATGACTCAATAAAAATACATATCTGGAAGAGATATTGCTTTAAAATTAAATTTTGACACAGTTTGAGGTCTATTTACGTGACCACGAGAATATGTAAGAGTAGAGAGTCATTTAAAACAAAAGTTCATTTACCTCTTTCAAACTTATAAATATGAAATTAAACCATAGTAAAATGACATCACTTAATGCAAATATGAAACATATAATCGAAAATGCAACCGCTCTAAGGATCACACTCTGAAATCTCTATACTAAAAACTATACTAAAGATTTCCATAAATGTCATAAAAGTGTTAAGGTCACATTTTCAAGATTTGAAGTCAACTCTTTACTAAAGATCAATTCTAAAGGAATGCACTTCCAAAGTCTAGCAAGTGATATCTTACCACATTTGACTAAGATATGAGAGCCAACATTAGATATCAGTATGAATGTGTAGTCCATTTTTGTATGTTATTTCCTCCTTGAGTCATGTCTTGAATGTTAATCTGATTTTTATGTGTTTTAGTTTGTTTTTACGCCGTTTTCGTCTCTACAGTATTCTCATCCCAGCGGTCGCTGGCCCCTCAAGTTGGCGAGGCAGTATGGCCATCCCAGTGACCGCTGGGCGCGATTTAAGAGCGACTTTTTTTATATTTAAACATGCGATTTGGCGTGATCTTTTCATTCTTGTCATCCCCTTTTCATCTTAGAACCATAGAACACTTTTACTAGTTTATTTTCTTTGTAATTTTGCATCGGGATGAAGGCAATTCAAGATCTTTTCTTAGTAAGTGTCTCTTACCTTTGATTATTGAATGAAATGAGTAGTCATTCTCTTCCAAGGGTTTATGATTTATTTAATTGTTTATTAATTGCTTCTTAATTCATGTTCTTGATTAAACTTGTTCTTGTTTAATTGAAGCGACTGACCACCGTTTTTAATTTATCGTTTATTGATTGAGATCGAGAGATGATTCCAATATAGACTTAAGGTTTAATCAACTTCAATTCTAAATCGGAAACATAAGAATTGTAATCCGTTGTTTATTTGTGATTTTTCTATTGTGTGATTCAAATACGAAAGTTATAATTGCGGCTTAATTATCGAATACGCGAGTTAAGTAATTAAGCAACTCTAAGATATCATTTATTAACTGCAAATCGTTGTTCATATGTTAATGAATTCTTTTTTGGGTGATCTAATACGCGAGTCTTGATTACTGTCTTAATTATGAATACACAAGTGATTAATTAGTCTAACTTTTAAGAAACCATTGATGAATGGAACAATTGCATGAATGATAGAAGCATGATTTAATCCGTTAGAGATCTTCTTAACTCTAGGCCCTTAAATCCCGAATCCCGCCTTTTAATTATTCTTGTTTATTTATTTATTGCTTTTTCTCTTGTTTTATCTTGACTAGAATGTTTAGGATTTAATTTATGTTTAATAGCACTTAAAATTAGAATCGTCCTCCTAAGCTTTCCTTGCGATTCGACATAGAGTCAACTTAGTCTGTTTGCGATAGATCTCATACACTTGCGAGAACTATAGTGCATATTTTAGGTTGAACAAAATTTTGGCGCCGTTGTCGGGGAAAACTTTAGGCGTTTTTTATTTTGAGTGTTATTCTTGTTCGTTCATTCGTTATTTTCTTTTCGTATTGTGCTGTTATTTTTATTCATTTTTTATTTTCTTTTTACTGTATAGACATTTTCTCCTGAAAGTTGCGTCTGATTCGTTTGTTGTGGTGGCAGGTTGTGTATGCAGAAATAATTGCAGAATATGAAGGACGAGCTTCTTATCCAACACAAATGACTTTTGGAGAAGATGTCATGTCGAGCTCGAAACATTAAATGAGCATTTCTTTTGTATTATTTTCATTCTTTTATTATTTCCCTTTTAAGTATTTCCTTCTTTGCACAATAAATAAATAGCCGAATAACGATCTTGCATTGCAGGTGAGCACAAAATTTGACATTCTCGATTTCCATCCTCCGACTACTATCGGGTGAGCACAAAATAAATAGCCGAATAACGATCTGGCGTATAGGTTTTTCTTTTTTTCATTTCGTCTTATTTTGTTAGTTCGGTGTTATGTTTGTCTTTCTTTATCTTGTGCGAGCAGGTACTCAGTCTAGGGAGTCTTCCAACTTTCGATCTTGGTGTCGGCTTGTGTCTTCATCAGGGAAGTTCTCTTTCTATCTTCTCCTGTAGTATGATTTAAGTGTGTGCGTGTGTGTGTGTGTGTGTGGGGTGGGAGGGGGGGGGGGGCTTTGATATGTGATATGTATGGTTGTAGGACTTAGATTGGTTCGATCCTTGATTAGGTTAGGTTGTTTGATTGGGCCCATTTAGTGGGGCATGTTGCTTAGCTAGATAACTTGTGTTAATCATGATTCGGATTATTAGTGATATTCCTTAGTTATTTGCATGTTATTTTTTTTAATAAAAACGCTAGAAGATCGTATATAAGTTGTCGAGTTAAGTTCGTGGGATCTACTCCTCTTATCTTTGATAATGAGTATGGAAAACCACATTGTGATACTCGATGTGAACCAACAAAGTTTAGACCCAATGATCAATGCCCTTAAAACGTTCGTGCTCGCCTTCTTGAAGATCTTAAGAAGGATTTAACATGTTAAACGCTAAGGAGATGTGAGATGTGTATATATCGTGATTGTGTATTTGTTATTAGGCTTAGTTGACGGGAAACACCACGGTCTTAATTGAGTGACTAAGCATGATTGAGATTGAGATTGAGTCTAGTCTAAGTTCTCGTATTGAATGTATGAAGGGTTGTTGGGCTTGCTTGTAAATTTTCTACTTGACTCGAATATGTTTTGTTATTAGATTTTGCTTGAGGACAAGCAAATGGTTAAGTGTGAGGGTTGTTTAGTCCATTTTTTTGTGCTATTTCGTCCTTGAGTTATGTCTTGATTGGAAGTCATTTATTGATTTTTATATGTTTTATTATGTCCTTACGGCATTTTCGTTTCTATATTGTAGTTGGATGGAGTGACGAAAGTAAGTCGAAAGGAGCCAAATTGACGAAGAAATGAAGTCGAGGAAGCCGGTCGAGAGTTAGCTAGGAGGCCACAGGCTAGAAGTGCGGGAGACAGAGCAGGAGCCAAGAGCCAGCGGTCGCGGGACCCTCAACCGGAGCTACTATCGACATCCACAGTATCCGGCGTATAGGTTTTTCTTTTCTTCATTTCGTCTTATTTTTGTTAGTTCGATGTTTTGCATGTCTTTATTCTCTTTATTATAAAAAGAAAAAAAACATCATGAGATACATCTAGCCTGGACGTAGTTTATTTTGTACACACCTTTCAAGTATTCTATATAGTTAGAACAATTATTTGTAACCGAAGATACATCTAGCCCGGACGTAGTTGACATAAAAATTAAAAATGATCATTTTTAACGCTTATCAAACTTTGTAAATGTTGATTATAAGAACACATATCCTATTTAGTAGGAAATCTTGAGTCACATCAAAAATTATGAACATAAAAGTTTTTATCTTCGAACCACGCAGACTAATCAATTGTGTACCTAGCTTTAACAAGAATACATCATAAACAAAATGTTGGTCCCGAAAGAGCAAGGTTGGTGTATGGGGGGGGGGGGGGGGGGGTTTATACACCAATTCAAACTTTTAGGATTTTCTTGTTAAAGTTTGATAATCAAGGTTTAAGCACACTCAATAACTTTAAGATAGCTTGAGTAGTAGGTCGAGTTCTTCTTATACAAAGAACTAAACTCACAAAAATAAGGCCTTGAAATGTGAATAACAAATTAAGAGTAACTTAAGCAAGTTAAACTCAAACTGAGTTGTGTGCGAAAGTTTGGTGGTTAATGCTCTTTTTAATATGAAAATGATTTTCTTACTCAAGAACTTTAGCAAGTTGATTTATAGAATGATATGAAGAAGATAAAGAATGATAAAGTAAACACGAAATAATAAGAACACAAGTAGTTAACGTGGTTCGGGATAAACTGTCCCTACGTCCAAGGCTCGATCAAGAACTAGATCGATAATTCACTAAGTTCTCCTTTCTTTTTACTCGTTGAGTATGAGCCACAAGAGAATATCAAAACTAGATATTATCTAGTGATTACACTTCTTCTTTCGAAGATTGATAACTACAATCTAAGAAATATCTTAACTTAGATCTAAACTAGATCCTAAGCTTTGGTTTTGAAAGTAAGTTTTTAAGAAACACAAAGCTTCAAGCTACTATAAAACACTCAAATAATTTTGGGCTGGTTAGAACGTTTTTGAACGTTGGAAGCTTAAAGGATTTTGAGTAGAGTAATATCAATGTAATCGTTTGAATTCTCATGCTCGTTTCTGGAAGTGATGGTGGTATATATAGCACCATTGTTGGAACTATCCGTTAGAGAGAGAATAATCCTTCTTCCTCGCATTAATGGCAGCATTAAATGCATGACATAGTTGATGTTACACGCGCCGCCTGTAATGTGTCTTGTTCCACCTTTCACGTGTTTCCCCGGTGCTTTTCCATACTTGGAATGATTCACCGTACACCTACTTTTATATTTTTGTACTTCATTCCTTAAAATATCCTTTTTGATGTGACAGAACACTGAGTGGTTGATTTATGACAAATTTAGGTTTGTCGACAGCCTACCATAGTTATGGTATGGAACAACTAACTTGTCTTAAGCTAATAGATCGTTTCCTACGATCTATCTTTCGAGTTGTCCAATCAAATATTAATTTGTCTGGGACCAAATTAATACTTTGATTATTCTTCTTGATTCATGAGCTTATACTGAGTTATACAGCGAGATAATACATGGACATATCATTTTTCATGACGATCTGTTGTTGAGACAGCGGGCTGTACGTGGTGGGATAAATGATCTGTTTGTTCCACGATTGTTTACTCGAGATGTCTCAAGTCTTCATTGATCTTATACCAAAAAAACAGCTAGTTATATGGACATGTGGTTTTTTCTATCCACGTGTTCTTTTACAGCTATCTAATTGTTCTTTAAGAACTAGATAAACAGATTGTTTCTAAAAGTAAGTTTGAAACTATAAACTTTCTTTTTACAACATCGATTTGACAAAATCCATACTAGGAAAAATACAAAGTCTAAACCATGACAGGTAGTCTAAACAAGGAAGTACAGCTAGCTACTAAATAGGGACATCGTTTAACATCGATTTGTTCCTTTACATTTTAGCTAGTTGTTAAAGTGAACGTATACCCGTCATTATAGTAATCAATAAGTCCAAGAAAGCTCATAAGAATAATACAGATCGTATAACTAACGACCTATTCCTTTTATAAGCGAGTTGTTCTTTAAAAGATTATATTGATCACTTGATTTTAAAGAACTCATTTTAACTAAGTGTTATTTCAATAATTATCATCAAACATAAATGAATTTGTGGGGTTCCCAACACAGAATACTAACTAAATCACACTTAATCTCAATAGGGATATTAGTCTGCACTAATTGTATACTGAAATTTTTTTATCCATATTAAAGGCTAAGATTGACTCTTCCTTCAGTACAAACTCAAACTCAAGTACATTAAACACAAAAATGCAATAATTTTTATACTATTTATTCCTCCTACACCAAATCAACTCTTATGGAAACCAACTTACATCTCAAATAATTAGAATTTTAACAACACAAAAATGCAATAAATTTTATACTATTTATTCCTCCTACACCAAATCAACTCTTATGGAAACCAACTTACATCTCAAATAATTAGAATTTTAACATTTTTAAATATATTAGTATCTATTTTTTGGACAACTTGCAACTGGAACTGGAACCTCCGACACAGTTCGGTTCCAAATCATGAATTGTTGTGACAACTCAAATGTATTCCAAATTCTCGGAACTGTGATCAGCAATTCAGTTCTGAATCCTAAGTGTGAACAACTCTACGCATAGTACTCCTTTAGATCCGCATTTGTTTATGCTCAAATTGTGAGATACAATATATATATATTTGTTCAACATTGTATCCAAGGAGAACATGAATATCATTTGTGTGTGAAATAACAACTTTTTCATAAAATGCTAGTGTTCTTTTCACCAATTTCTCTGAAAAATATCAGCGAGCAAGTGGAGTTTGCAGATCGTACACAGGCGATTTAGGTTTCACGACGTGCTGCAGCAGAATCTCGGATGCTGAGGTTGTGTCCGATTCCGAAGCACCTTCTTCAAAAGATACTTCAAACATCAAAGGCTGGTACAGACAAACTTCATCTTCCTTACAGTAGTACACCTGCATTCACATCAAACCTTAAATCTTACTAACACAACACCTTTGCACCTGCCCCAAATCGCAACTCTTTAGTCTCAAAATGAATGCATTAGAAATTTAAATGAAAGTTAAGAAATAACAGCAGCTCCTAACTAAGAAAGTAATGCTAGGAAATACCTTGCAGTAAATTCTAGTTTTAGAAGGTGACGTTGACGATCTTTTGAAATGTAAAATGGCTGATCCATCGGGGCTGATATTACCATCCATGGGATTGATGACCACTGCATTTTCTGGTTCAACTTCCACGCTGAATTTACTTTGTGCTTCCTAAATGTGGAGATTTCACTACTGAGTCAGTCATATGTATATGTTCGTATGTAGAATCGAAGTATGAGAGGGAACCTTTGAAAAATGGTAGCCTTCCAGAACCCGTATATCAAGACGTAATCTGCCATCATTGATTGAACCACCATCAATGACTATGGTCTCCGTGTCAGCTGCGGATCTCCTTCTTAGACGCCGTGGTGATTTTGATTTTGGAGTTGGAGGTTGGACACCTTTCAGCTCCAATGTAATAAGTGCCGGTTCTTTCCGATTCAGGTCTAAGATCCTTATTAAGCTATTATTCGTATCCGCTACGAATAATCTTCCTGCAAACAATGTCAATTATAAGTTTCCCTCTTTCTTGATTATGAGGAGACTCTTTTCCATAGATCCAAAGCTTAATGAGACAAGACTTTCAATTTATTTCAAGCATAAATTTCCTATCACTCTGCAACTCTATCTCAAGAACAGATGTAGCTCATCTGACATGTCATCCCTTCTGCTACCCAGACGTATTTTTTGCTGTAAACACACAACTAGGTATATGTTGTAAACGAAGATGCCTATGATTCCAACTCAAGTAGAGGTAAATTATAAGGGCAGAAAGTGCTTCTTTTGCTAGGTTTATAGGCTATTTCTGTAGGGATCTATATGATTTCATTGCATTTTCCATTAATTATGTCGTCTTCCCTTTCAAGTATAACTTTATACTTGTCAATATTTGAAAATAAAAAAAATCATCTTATACCAGAAGAGGCTCATATGTTGGAATGTTACGTTTCAAGAACTTATGGATACTGAAACCTGTAACAACCACATCTTAATTTCGAATAAGTAGACAAATGACGATTCAATGTTGCAATGGAAAGATTACCATTTCCAGCTTCGACAAGTCCAGAAGGCTCTGAGAGCTGCACATTTAGAGGGCATCAGCAGTAATATATCATTGACAAAACAATACCGGGATAATAATAAAAAGCATGTATGTCATGTCTGAATCACCAATGGAATTTAGTGAGTTTTTAATATTTTCTCATATAATTCTCAAATTCAAGAATACTTGGGCCTTCAAAATAATGAATTAGTTTTTACCTTAAAAGTCACCATTAACAGATATGATTATTTAATCAGAAAACAATATAGACTCTATTTTGACATTTTCTTTTATGTGACGTGCTAACAACAAAAATGATCACTAATGTTGTTTTCAATAAGGTAAATTAAACAAATATTCAAGAGGAAGATCTGAAGCTTATTTTCAACCTGGGCTTCCAGAACTGGTCCGTCCTTGAATCCAGCCTTCCCCGTGCCGGCTAACGTAGTGACTCGCTTAGTAGCTAAATTCAGCTTCTTAATCTGAAATGTAAATCAAGAAGCAGATGGTGAATTTGACTAAAAAATGAAACATTCTTTAGATATAATACATCATATTACACTATTTCCCTCATATTAATGATAGTAGGCAAACCATAATTCATAAAACAACTCTTTTTATATACTCCATCCGTCCACTAAAATGGTTTACGTTTTTCCATTTCGGGATGTCCACGAAAATGGTATACATTTGAAACTTTCTATTTATAACAAGTGGACCAACCATACTCAATACATACAACTCAATTTAAAACAATATATTAAGTGGGACCCAAACTCCACTAACTTCATATAATCCAATTTAAAACAATATATCAAGTGGGACCTAAACTCCACTAACTACACATCCCTATTAATGTCAAAACACATTATTGAAACTCGTGCACGGTCAAAATGCTAACCATTATGGTGGACGGAGGGAGTAGTAGATTACCTTGTGGTTATAAGAATCTGCTACATAAATGTGACCATCGCTGCCACAAAATACTCCTAAAGGATGCTGAAGAAGTACTTCAGAACCTACTCCATCGTGATCTCCAAACTGACATATAACAAAGCAAAGTTAACAAATATGTTTGCAGCGTTATAACTAGTGCTAGAGTTTTCCAGATGCTAGTGCCTTAAACAAATTGTCTGAAAATATTGGATCGCCACCAGCTAGTAGCTTTGATCCTCCTGTTCTTAGATCAAGTGCTCGAATTGAGCTACTCTCACTATCAGCAATATACGCTTCCTTTAAATCTATGAAAAAAACAAATGATTAAAATATTAACAGATTTAAATTACATAAACAGTAGAGGTTAACCAGTCGCTATTCAGCTAGTTATAAAATTCTAAACATACCGGGTGACAGTGAAATTCCGGAAGGTTGAGCAAACGATGTGCTTCCAGAACTGTATCAGTATATTAAAAGAACTCTCAATCAGAAGGAAAGAATAGGTGAAATCAATTTCTAATTATAGATAGCAAAGATCTTGTTCAAGAGTGTTGAGAACAAGCCAAAATTAAGTAATTCCAGATGAAAAAGTAAGATATTTTATTTCTGTGGTTTAATTAGCAGTGAGTTTGTAGCCTAAAGAATGCAACAAGGATTTACAATATTTACTGCAATCCCGGAATGTAGCTACCTGAAACTAACATATAGTCCCGAAGAGATCAATAAAGCCATGCCTCAATACAATCATAATTGAAACATATCTTTTACCTGGCACCATTCAAATTTCTTTCATAGCCATCACCACTGAAAACTTTAGTAGTTCCATTTGGGGCATGTGTCCAAATTTGATGCTGGCCAGCCATTGCAATGTAAACAAGTTCGTTTACAGGATCAAAGCAGACATCCCAGGGTGAGTTAAGAAGCTGAAAATGAGAGAGTGTCAAGCAAATCGGTGAAGCGCATCATTGCAGTCTCTGGTGATAAATGAGTTCACATCACTTCAACATTATTATATTACAAGCAGTTTGTCCATTATGAATTAGCTCCATATCACCAAGTACTTTTTGTAAATTACTCTTAGAAATTCTTGCCTGAGATGTTCCTGCCCCTCCACCTTGGTAGTCAGAACCTTTTGTTCCATTTCCAGCAAGTGTTAGCACAGTCTCATTGACAAAATCAATCACCCTAAAGTAGGAGCAGTTTTGAGTCAAGAAAATAGAGTGAGGATCCCTTCAAATTAATTAATGTGAGTTATTGTTAAGAAACTAAGAAACTGTCTTAATTCTCATTTAAAGAGTTGGAATTTGATCTAAAAGTCTGGTTTTGAATCCTCTCTGGCGATATCAAGGTTGCTCTCTTGACTTTCTTATGTTAAATGACATAGAATAAAACCAACTTATTGTACAATTTGGGTGGGGGGGGGGGGGGGTTCGAGGCACTCTTTCACTCTGGATAAGAACAAGAAGATCTGTTACATGCTATATCACATATTTGACTATGGGCTAATCCAAATAAAATGACCAACTCATGATGATCTTATAAAAGATAAGCAGTTAATCAGTGGAAATACCTAGGGGTGAGTAACAACCAAACCGAGGGGGGGTGGGTCAAGGTACTCTTTCACTCTGGATAAGAACAAGATGATCTGTTACATGCTATATCACATATTTGACTATGGGCTAATCCAAATAAAATGACCAACTCATGATGACCTTATAAAAGATAAGCAGTTGATCAGTGGAAATACCTAGGGGTGAGTAACAACCAAACCGACCAATAAACCAAAATGAACCATTTGAGGTTTGGTCGATTTGGATCAGTTTTAATATATTCATATTTGGTCTGGTTCTAATTTTTAGGAACCAAACTTTTTTTTTGGATATTATCGGTATTTCGTACAAAGGTTCGGCTTTAACCAAACTGACCGAACTTCTACTATATATTAATTAATATAGTATAAATTCCAATAAAAAGTATGAACAAATAAAGTACTTAATCAGTATTTATATAAATGGAGTATATTAATTAGTATATTATCAATTTTAATAAAAAAAAGTATAACAAATAAAAGTACTTAATCGGTATTTATTGAAAAATTTCATTTATAAAGTAATCACAAGTTCCAAATACTTAAAAAGACAAGTATAAAACTAGCGCATACAACCTTATGTAAATTAAACCAATCTTACAAAATATAAATGAACAAAACTTAATAATTAGAAGTGTCTAAATAAATTAATTTCCTCAATGTTTGCTAGAAGATGTGAATTATCATATATAAGATGGAACACATATTTTTATTGAAACAATTTGAGCATTAATTTTTACTGCAAATTACAATAGATTTATTATTAAAAAAAATTATATGTTAGACTTTCGGATGACCGAAAACCAAACTGAATTCGAAGTTTAAATTTCAGTATGGATTGCTTTGGTTTTGTAAAATTTTTAATCGAATTGGTTTTGATTTCAAAAATTTTGGTTTATTTGGTGTTACAATTTTGATTCGGTTCTTACCCAAACCGAACCATGGCTCGCCCCTAGCAATACCACAAAAACAAAACCAAGAATGTATGTATCTTCGGCTTATTTGCAGTAATAATTTTACCCAGAAGAAAGGAAAAAGGAAAGAAGAGAAAGGGGAAGAAGTTCACAATGCAGAAAATAAAATAATTTGTCCTGGAGGACTGCTACCTTAGAGCATGATTTTCAGTATCAGCTACATACAGAAGGTTTTTCTTTGCATTATATGCAAGTCCCTACAAAAGCATAAAGTATGATATCAGTATTCTGGCAATGCCAAATAAAAAAAATCACATACAACATAAACGTAGATGTAATATCAAAAGAATAAATGGAATCATTACCTGTGGGCGGTTGAACATGGCATCATCAAAGTTACCATCAAGAAAGCCCTCTTCTCCAGTGCTTCCAATTTGCAATTTGAAGTTACCATCAAGGTCAGTGACCACCTGAAAGCAATCGGGGTCTCAAATAGTTATACTTGGTCTGTTCATGTCTCCGTGAGCTTTAGCTTCCATTAAATTTGATAAGAATGTAGAGTGAGAATATTTCATGGCAATAGTATCCTGGGAAAATAAAGATAAGTTATGCAGAATAAGAAGAGTTTAAAAGGTTAAAATATATTTTCCTGCTGGTTTTATATCCAAATAGAATCAACAGCAAATAACCAGAAACAAGTAGGATAAGCATAATGAGATTAACGCGATAATGTTTTACAGATACCAATTAAATGATGCATCTTACTCTTGGAATAAGATCAAATGCATAAATAAAGAGCTGCAGGAGTCCTTTAGAGTTTAGACATGATTGCATAAACAGAAGTACAAAGAGATTAAGAACCCTTCCTGAAAGGAAGAGCGTGAAATTCATTTTCCTTTTGTGGGGAACTGAAGATTAAGACAGAGAATAGACACTTACTATGCGGTTGTGGTTGCTATCAGAGATGAAGAGGCGGTTGTTCAGAGCATCAACCTCCAGTTTACCAGGAAATTTCAACGGGGAGGTCAACAGTCGAGGATCATTGTCCTTCTCCAAATTCAAGGGAAGAGGTCTGTTATCCAATAATTCCTTACTACCATAATACAGTAATGCTGCTTCAACCAAATCATCAAGATCCTTGGACAAGAAAGTATATAGGGAATTACTACTGTATTTATCATTCTGTAAGAGCATAATATATTTATTTGCAAAAGAAGCTAGTTAACAGTTACTACTTAGTGCTTACAAAAAAGCCTAAATAATAGGGAAAACGGTAATACGCAACCTATACTAGATATGTATAGGGTAGACCGCAGATGGATAAACAAAGTTTGAACTAGAGTGGTGAAACTCCACAAATAGTCTTCTCCTGGTCAACATGATATCACTTATTTTCTTTACACCTTCATAATACATGAAAACGGCGGGTAGATCAATTTAAAAACTAACTTAGCCTTCAGATGACATGCGTCTATCTCTTCCCTAAAAGGAATTCCATGAACATCGACAGTAGAAGTTCAGAGACAAAATTGTATGTCACAAATGAAGAGAAAGAGATGAACTATCCATGCATTACTCCATGCATGAGTAATTACCTTCCGACGACCTTCACCGGATACTTGTGCTATAAGCTTGCCGTTTGGGCCAACAAGGGCAAATGTAGGCCATGAGCTTATACCCAACTCTCTCCACAAATACATATCTCCATCATTCACCACCTGAGTCAGTTCCAAAAGTTGAACATTAATGACATGTCAAAATATGATTGCAAACACTTTGTGCAGTCAGATGCCGAAGCCTAAGTCATACACTCAAAATTTAATATTATGACAATAAATAGTTGGGTGCACACAAGCACATACCGGGTGAGTGATTCCATAGCGTAAAACTGCATTACGAATGGCCTCCAAATCTTTCTCATTATCAAATTTTGCAGAGTGAACTCCCACTACAACAAACTGCAATAACCATATGTTACTTGCAATATTTACTAAACATGATCTATTAAAGTCATGTGAAACAAGGGAATTCATATCTTGGAATGATTTTAAAAATAGTATTCCGTCTGTCCACCAAAGCTAGCTTTTTGTGGCACGGGTTTAATTATTTTTGTGCGAGTGTGGAGTTAACTATTTTAATAATTTCATGAGCACAAAGTAAGGGTCCTCACATTGTTTAGTAATAAATTAAAGGGTAATGGGTTGGGTAGTGGTCGGCTAATGGTGGTATTTTGTGTAAATAAGTGGATAGATTGTATATGAAAACCATGAGTAGTAGTGTCATTTCCAAAAATCGGATATGAACACTTTGGCGGACGACCGATAATGGGATAAATTGAGTGCTTTTGGTAGAAACAGGGAGTGTCTTCTACATAGTTAAGTATTAAGATTGATGAGCATAACTACCTTTACTGAAGAGACATTCTTGTTAATTTTCCAGATGGCGAAACCATTCTCCCCTTAGATATAGTGGTTAAACCATACCGCTGATTTTAATAGGTATGTTCTTTGATTGTTGAGAAGGGTGCTAAAACTCAAAATATTAGAACCTAGAGCGAGATGATGTTTAATATATTAGATGATAGTACACATGCAGACAGAATTGCCTTAGCTGTTTAAATTTTTTTGCAAATTATCTAGTTATTATTTCCCTATGATTTTAACTGATTACTGTAAATGAAGCATACAGAAATAATAGAAAATAAGGTAAGATGAAGAAAAGGGTCTTACTGGTGCATCTTTATACTTTTTCTCAAGAAACTCAAGATCTGGTAGGACATGCATGCAGTTTATACAGCAATACGTCCAAAAATCGAGAATAACCACTTTTCCTCTCAAATCCTGTCCAATTAAAGGATTATGTCAAGACACAGCTTGGTATAGTTGATCTCAGCACTCTTCTACTATTTACGAGCATATTATGCCATATATTCTTTTGAATTGAAACTATTCAATCAACAGACTACAAAGACAAGGCAAATGAAATAGTACACTAGATTTACCCTTTGCAGCTGAAGAGGAGCCGTGTTTAGCCAGTCCAGTTTAGGTGGAAACTCTGGCACAGTTGTTGCAGTTCCCCTTATATATACAAAAAAGTAGCACGCATCATAGAAGTTAGGAAATTATCTTAAAATATGATTGACAAAGCCAAAGATCTACATACTTCTCTTCCAAATCAGACATGTAGTTCACAAACTGTTGTATTCTCTCATTACGAGATTCTTCTGCAACCAATCAAAAGGGACTATATTAAGATTTTATATTTACCTTTCATGGTCAACAGCAAAATTTATAGGGTCAGAAGGAAGAGGCGATTTTTTTTAATCATATACAGTATAGTGGAACAATTAACAATTAGACGATCTTTGACGATAGACCTTTTTTCAGTCCAAAAGAAGGGCTGCCAACCCCAAATAACATATTCCAGATGGCTTTTGGAGATGAATACTGCATGGCCTGCAGAGACATGAAAGCTTGCAAAGATACATCCATAATTAAAATAATGGAACATTGGTCACAAATTCACAAGTTGCATTTTCATGAAAGCCGTATACCTTCAAGTTTGTGAGAGTGAATAAAAGGCAAGAAAGAGCGATTCCCAAACTTCCATATCTCAAAATATCACGCCGGGAACCCTGAAACCTGTCAACAATTACTGCAATTCAAGTAGTAACAGACTGAATGTCCTTTTTACACTACTGATAGAAATTAGATTAAAAATATGTAAAACTGGAGCTTTAAGCTTTCATGATGAAGAACTACCTAAGTGAAAAGAATGTGATGACAATAAATATTTTATTAAGTAGGTGATTCTTATGTGTATAAGGTATCTATGACAGAAAGTCAAATTAATATAGGCAATCATGACTAGTAACTGTTTCAGATATCTACTGATCCCTCCAACCACAACAACCAGAACATGGTATTGCTAATGTGGAAGCCAAGTCAATCTTACTACAGTAAATTCTATGCGGAGAAACGAATTTTCCTTACTATGCTGTGGCTGGAATTTGCTATGGCACACTGAACGCAAAAATCTTTCGGGGTGATTAATGAAGTTTTTACAAGATAGATACTAACTAAATATAAAAATAATCTGCAGTATATTGATTTGCTCCAAAATGGCCATGTTTATAACATCTCCTTTGGCGGACTATTAAGTGGTACTATTCCATTCACCATTTCCCTTGGCAGCTTATGCAGGTCATAGAGTGAGATTAAATAATATATAAAAAATTTACTCCAATATCACAACAGCAACACATATATTAAAGAAGTTATAATTATTTAAAAAGTCACAAGATATGGAATTAAAAAAAGGAGAGCTATCTCCGGCTAATCTGCAGGTAAAATCACATAAATAGCAAGCCTAAGATTTCATCTCGAAGTTAACTGCTGGAAGATCATAGTCTTTACTCCTTACTCACTATGGGCCCCACAATAATCCCAAAATTGGCTGAAATGTATAAGATGGTGATAGAGATAAAATAGTGTACTTTTCTCTAAATGCACATATAAATTTATAATTACCTCTGTCAAAGAATATGATTGTGCTTCTATGCATTGCAGTTACTATGCGCCTATGAAGAACCAGAATTCATGAACAGAAGGATTTTTCATTATAAGAACATCCTTACCCTCCAAAAGAGATGATTGAATCTTCCATGTAATCTTTATCCTGAAATGATTTAGTTTCTTTACTGTACAAATTGGACAGACTTTGTGTGATAGCACTAGAGTCCTGAGAAGGCTGCCTCTCTGGATCTACAAAATGTAGTGTCATTAGATATTGCTTTACATCAGAAATCTTCGACATCAAGCACCAGTTAATGCTATTGCAGGAAAGTGCATAACAAAGAGATTTTACGCTTGCTTGCTAGAAGGAAAAACCAAAATTTATAGCGAAAGAAAATTTTAACGAATAAATATGTGGAAAAAGAGTTATTCATCAAAATGGATAAAATCTTTCAAGTACATAGAATTTTAAAAGGAATAAGCCTTAGAGTCTGCTTCAGATCTTATACAAGACGAGTCTCAACCTAGTACATCATTTATGATGCAAAAAGGAATTATTGTGTACTTCCACAACTACATACTATGAGAATCAGAGCCACCATTAAGAATATCATCAAGGGAGATATCTCCTATCTCCTTCCTGATAAGTGATGGACCGGCAGCATCCAAAGTCCCTTCAGCCAATGTTGTTGTTACAGCTATGCATCTGCAAGCACACCAAGTTATCAAAGAGTTCAACTATGAAGCGAGATTGTAGTCTTGCAACAAAATTATTCATATACATCAAAGAGAAACCCTGCAGGAAAAATCCGGAGCAAAAGAAAACCATAAATTATTACCTCATGCTAGCAGATTTGGCAGCTTGCACGCCAGCTAATGCATCTTCAATCACAAGGCACTGCTCAAAAATTTAGACCATCAGACTAAGTTTGCACTCTGTCCATAACCCACCAAGCCCCAAATATCAACATTTCCAAAAGGCCAGGATGGGTTTTTGTAATAAATGGAGGAAGAAGAAATTTCACAGCATTAAAAAATATGGAAAATCATTAGCTTGGATCACTAAAGCAATCCTCTTCAGTAATGCCAGAATAAAGACTAAAAGAAGAACCAAAGTACAGCACTATTGCGCAAATAAATAATTAAGAATAAGAACCAAAGAGCAATAGCAGCCACAAACAAAGTTGTACAAGCACACCTCATGTATTGGCACATCCAAAATCTTTGATGCAGCTAAGAAAATATCAGGGGCAGGTTTTAGGTTTTCAAATGCATCCGCAGACACAATAGCATCAAACCTGTTAATATAATGGGAAAACAGAACAGGAAGAAATTGATAAACTGCATAAACTACAAAGAGTAAAAGATTTAAAAATTTGAAATAATTCCATGACATCATGAACATATCAAAATTCGTCATTCAGAATAAACTAATGCACAAGCACTTGAGCAAGTTCTGACTTTGTATAGCTGGTGAGGTTAAAAAAACCCTATGTGAGTGTACAACTTTTGGGATGAATATTCTGCTGTAAACCGTTATTTCCATAAGTCATTACTTATGAATATGATACAAATCTACAATAGTGTTCAAGCACTCATACATTACTTTAACAATCATATGGAGCTAGAAAAATATAATCATAGTGATGTTTTAGAGGAATAATGTTACAGGTTAAACTGCTTAGGATCAAACCAAAGTTCCAACAATTAAATTAAATGAGCTTCAAGCTCAAAAGAGTAAAATTAGTATGAATTTAACATATTATACCTTTGTCGATACAGCCTTTCTAGAATTATTAGTTCAATATTATTTTTTGCCGTTGAAACATTACAAAAGCTGAAAAAATCATGGTTTTTCTTTTTTTAGAAAGTTAGATAAAAATTTAAAGGATGTTTCACTATAGCCTCAAACCCGAGACCTTCGGCCTCAGGCATTAATCGCTCTATCACTAGGCCAACACAAGCACAACATAGCAGTGTAATATTTATAAGGCTTTATGTCATCAGTAAGCATTCTTCTTGCGAAAAATAGATCTATGCAAACATTATACAGCATTGCTTTTGCACCAGAGGATATACATCTTTAACCCAAAGTCTTACCATGTTTCTTTAAAACTTCTAAAAATATTTTTATTATTCTTACATGATGCAGCCATTACCAAGGCTTTGCAGGTAGCCTATCCTCTAATAAATTCAACATATTTAGATCTGTGGTATTCCAGATTAATATAATTACAGGCTACTCGAGCTAAAATTGTGAATGTGTAGATATCAACATTTTGTGACAAACTCACATCGATAATTGCAAACCAGCAGCTGCTAAATTAGCATCGACCTTGATACGATCAGCACTAGATGCAACAGCAACTTTGAGGCCTTTGTTTTTACACTGCCGTGCAACAGCAGTAAATTCAGCAGCAAATAAAATAAGGAAAATGAGCAATAAAATGCTTTTGTTGCAAGTATACCTGCATTATAAGTTCATAGGCACCAGGGAAGCCTATGCCAGAATTTGGCTTCGCATACTACAAAGTACAAAAGATGGAAAAGTTAATAACAATGGTTTATAATATCATGAAATAGATAAATAAAAGAATCACATGAGAAAATGTTCAATCACCTTATCCAGATATATCTCAAAGAATTTCTTCTTTGCTGCCTCGGGATCAAATCCCTTCACACCCTTCACAGAAGCAACACCTCCCAAGAAATTAGCTTCGCCTGATGTAAATTGAAAATCAAGATGAAGCGAAAGAGCTAAAATGAATAACAGAAGTGATTAATGATAGATAATAGGTCATGACTTATAGTTACAACATTTTTATTCATGTGATGTACCGATTTACTTATGTTCTAGTTACTAGCATGCTCGTGGGAATAGTTGCCATTTTGCAATGAGGAGGGACATGTATAATTAATAGGAGTATGGCTAGAGGGTATTGCGTGAACTGTAGTCACAAGTCATGGCAACCGATAGAGGCAGTTAGCTGAGAAAGATTCACTGCCACATGGCAATCAGAGTTAGTCAACTAGTAGCTACAGGTAGCCACCAGATATAAGGAGGAGGTTGCAGAATTTAGAAGTAGTACGGTGTATGCCAAATCTTATACACCAGTAATAAGACAGATTCAATTCTAGCTCATTTCTTGCATCTCGCTTCTTTTATGCAGACTAACACCATAAGAGAGTGGTTGATGAAGAACTCAAGTGCGTAATCTAATATCAATTCCGGCAACATCTCCTAACCACTAACTACTTACTATTCTCTCCAAAATCTCATACAACAGTCATTCTAACATCTAACATCTAACTTAAAGTGTACCCTATAGTAATTAACAAGGCACTCCAGAGTACACAGTGCACGAGTAACGTAACCAGATTCAAACAATATTGAACTTCGAATAACATTTTCGATCAGCAAATTTCACATTGCACATTGATAACAAACAAGATGAGCACAATTCTGAAACTACCAAAACAATAAAGGAGAAAGAAAAAAAAACATCACAATTGACACACCTGTTCCCATGAAAGGCACGAAATCTTCAACCGTGACTTGAACTCCCATCTCAGCGAATACATCGACCGCCGCCAATCTCGAGAGCTCCTCGCTGTTGCAAAGCACTCCGTCCATGTCGAACAGCACCGCCGACACCTTCCCCCATTTACTGCCGGTTTCCGCCGGATTCTTCTCTTCCAAACTAACGCACGCCTTCACCAACTTCCCGCAAGCTCTCCTCCCGCATAAATTCAATAGTTTATCGTTTGTAGGCAGCTGATTTGCGAGAAGCCTCGTTCTCGAGTTGAGGAAGAAAAGATTTCTGAAGTGTGTCCTTGAGCTGCATGCTGAAAAGGGAGTAGGTAGTGGTCTCAATGCCATCGTTGCTGCGTTGAGTTCAAAGCAAAGCTGATTTGTTGGTGGAAATGAGTGAGAGAGAGGGAGGATTTTCTGTGATTTAAATCTTTTTCCTTTTTCTTTTATTTCTGGTGGGGAATATTTTTACATTTTAGAAGCAATACTTTGTGTCTACCCTTATAGATAATGTTAGTATTATTCTAACAATTTATATCATTTTATAATTTTAGATCGAGAAAAGAGATAATCTCTCCTTCATTATTTTGTGTATCATACTTATCTCAACATTTTCTTGGAATAAAAATAATAGATTAAAAAATGTAAGTAAAAGTAGTTAGATACTCCCTCCGTTCCATTTAAGATTGTTGTGTAAAATGACAAACACAATTTATATTGCGTAAGTGCACGCAATCAATAAGTAATATAAGAAATTATTCCAGATTCGTATCCACAGGGAGTGTAAATCAGTACTTGCACACGTTCCGCTTTGAATTTTTTTTGAAACAAGTAAAGTGACATGAAAATATTATTTTTGTGGAAATTGCATTTCACCAAAAAATATTTTGGTGATCTCATCACCCAGGCAGAGGGTTAGTTGGTAAAGACCATTTCGATAGTGTTTCCGAGGATGGTGGTATTGTATTTTGAGTAGGGGTGTCACGGTACGGTATACTTTACTAAAATTGTCATACCTTATACTTTATTTTTACTTTCGGTATGGAAAATTTTATACCATTATTTTACCATACTTTTCGGTATACCTTACTTTCGGTATGACATTTTTACATACATATACCTTACCTTATTTTCGGTATACCTTACCTTACTTCGGTATACCTTTCTTACACGGTATACCAAAACTTATTTACTTTCGGTATACCTTACCTTACTTCGATATACCTTTTTTTGCGATATATCAGAATTTATTTATAATGGAAATCACCTTAAATAAGGTCTAATATATAAAACATAAAGTATTACTCCCTTCGTCCACGATCTTTCTTCCCAATTTGACCCGGCACGGGTTTTAATAAATTGTGTTGACTTAGTTGGTAAATGGTAAAATGTATTGAATGTTGTATAGTTAGTGGAGAATGAGGTCCACTTTATTGATGATGTGTAAAGTGTATAGAGTAGTGAGTGGAATAAGGGGCTCACATTAATGATTATATATATTGAGTAGTATGTAGTTAGTGGAGAATGAGACCCACATTATTGATGATGTGTTGAGTTGTGAGTAGAGTAAAAGGTTGCCAAAAATAGAAAGAAAGTGGGAAGAAACTTGGTGGACGGACCAAAATGGCAAAGTGGGAAGAAAGATCGTGAACAGAGGGAGTATTTTTTAATAACATAATTTATGAGATAAATCATAAATATCATATAATTAATTACAAAATATTAACTAACTATATTATTGTATTTTCATATAACTAATTAACTAGATTTATGCATATAATTATAATTAATTTGTTCATTTATGTATGATATATTATAAACATATTAATATATTTTCATTAATTATAAATTACAACTTATATTATATTTAGTAACTAATAGATCGTGTAATTATATCATAATTAGTTAGTTATGTAACAAAAAATATATATATATAGAGGGTGGTTCACATAAGAATGAATTTTAAAATGATAAATAAGAATGAACAACAACCATGGATCTTAAATAATTGTGTGGTTAGATTTCATGCATTAAAAAGATATTTTAAAAAATATCTTACACCTTTATAACGTAAAAGTGTAATAAGGTGAAATTTATTCCTTACCATATCTACAAAATCTCTAAATTATAGCATTACCAAAAAAAAATCTCCACCTCATGCTCACCATACCCCATTGCACGCTAGATTCATTATTAATTTCTTTTTTGTATGCCTATCAAATGTCTCCTTTCTTTCTTTTTTTACTCATTTAATCATGTAATCATTATTACATTTTTATTTTTTGCATGCATCGATAATATGTTATTAATTAAATCATATAATAAAATATTTTTCTTGCTATTCTTTTTCTTAATAGGAGAGACATAATAATTTAATGAAAAACAAATGTTGTATAATTTTTGCATAACACAATCTAACAAAATGCATTATATTAGTATATTAATGCATCAATATATTATAAGTGCATGCATGCAAGGAAAAAAAATTAAATTTTGATGTATTAGTTTAACAAAAATAAATATTTAATCTATAAAACGATAATAAATTTCAAGTAAAATCAAATGCAAAAATTTAAATTGGAGAGCGTCGGTTTGTAAAATTTTTTTAATGAAAAAATTCAAGGCAATATTACGTTAACTTATGAAAATAAACATAATAATTTACTATTTATGAGTTTATTTGGTCTTTAATTTTTTTTTGCTGTAGTTTTTTTTTACTCTACATATTTACTCGTCACATCATCCATTAAGAAATTAGTAATAAATAATGTTACCAAAAAGTTACAAATTTAAATTTCAAACGATGCTAAGTTTGTTATTCAACACATGACTTTAATAATATTTAGTTGGGTATTTGATAAATATTAGGATATTATTGATGCATTTAATTATATATTATGATGCATAATTCTCTTATTTGTAAGTGCATATTGATGCATATGCTTAACGTATTGCATTA
Organism: Leonotis leonurus; assembly: GCA_026898415.1. NCBI lineage: Eukaryota > Viridiplantae > Streptophyta > Magnoliopsida > Lamiales > Lamiaceae > Leonotis > Leonotis leonurus. Next base: position 484,605 of record JAPKLX010000187.1, on the reverse strand, counting down.
GTTTTGGAGTATTTGATTAATAATTATGTAATTTTTAATGCAAATATCTATATATTTTATTGCATAATTCTCACATAGTTAGCTATGAATTGATGCATTTGATGCATGTTTTAAGCACGAATTATGATTATGCATCAAATGTTAGTAAACTATGCATGTTATTTATGTTTTTATGTATAGGATGTTGTAATTAATGAACCAAATATAGGCATTGATGTTCATTGATGCATGACATATAAATGGATATATGCACCGTTAATTAAAACTCAATCCATTACCAACAAATAAAATTGAGGAATAATACATTCTAATTACGAAAAATATTTATCCCCTTCTAATATTTATCTACACGACATGCTACATCAATCGCAAAAATGTTAAATTATTTATGTCACGAATAGAGGATTATTTCTAATAACATTAATTTATTGAGAAAGAAATATAATAATTAATTATTATAATTCAATTGTTAATATTCCTACATTTTTAAAATAATTATAATATATATATTTTTTTGCATATTTAGTTTATTTACATGCATTAAAAACATTCGATTTGCATTAAATAGAAACACAATTTTGTAAAGAAAAAAATATAATGCAATATTAATTTTGATAATGAATTTTGCAATAAATAAAAGTGCAAATAAGCACCACATGCTAATGTAAATCAACCGGCCATTTTTATTGAGAAAAATTAAATGATATCATTATAGTTTACTATTTATAAAACTTATCAAATCCTACCATTTAAGATGTAATCGGTTACACTCAAATTTAAGATTACAATATTAACTCTGATGCCACATAAATGACATAAGCAGATAAATTATACTCCATAAAATAAAGGTTTAATATAAGCCATAGATCATCATAATTTAAAGGTATAGATTCATTCTTATTTTTCACCTAAAATGTTATTCTCATTTGATCCATTTCCTATATATATATATATATATATATATATATATATATTAGTTTATGGTTATTATTTAAGATAATAAGTAGTATATAAGTTATTGTTCAATCTTTTTAATTATCAATAAACTCACATGTTTTTGTAGTTTGTCATTCATATTTATTAATTATAATTCATAATTTATGAATAAACAATTTTCTTATAATTCAAATTGAATATATATGTACATGTAATATTATAAAAATGTATACCAAAATAACGGTATATACTGCGGTACGGTATATGACGGTATACCTCAGTATTTGGAAAAATTATACCTTTACCTTACCTAAAAGTTCGGTACGGTATGATGCCTTACCAAAAATTTCGGTATATCTTATATTCGGTATTTTACGGTATTTTTCGATACGGTAAGTACGATATACCGTTTTTTCGGTAAATTTTGACAGCCCTAATTTTGAGGTTGTGAGCTAGGTTGAAGATTATGTTTGAAGGCAATTTAATCAATTTTTCATAATGTTTTCAAAATAAATGGTTAAAATATCATATTAGTCTACTTTAAAAAAATATATATATTAATCATTAAATAAAATTAAGTAATTATAATCAGGTTTTATTGAACTTATTTGGGTGTATAAGTTATTTGTTAAAATGCTAAATTGCACAAACACGACTAAAATTGGTCATGCTCGTGCAAAATATTTTCAATCACAGCTTGTGCAAAAAGTATTTACATAAATCCAATTATTGTTGGTCATGTTCGTGTAATTAATTGCAAGAGCATGACTTTTATCGATTTTGAAGTCATGTAATTATATAGTTGGGGTATATTTGTAATAGTGACTATTTTTTTCTTTTGTTAAGTGGCTAATCTTTATTATTTTTTCGTTTGAAGATAGATTATTTTAAAGATTGTCTCCAAAAAAAAGTAATACTATGTGCTAGTGTTATGGTTAGTAACGAAGCCAGAAAATTTGTTGAGGCGGCCCAAATAACTTATGATAAAAAAAAAAATTATACTTCCCCATTTTAATATGTATGATATTTTTTGACACAATTATTAGAAAGAGTGTATAAAGTAATATACAAATTATAATTGTGGCATGATTCATATATATTTTTTTTAAATAGATATTTTTCACTCTTTTAAATTGTGTCGAATTTATTGAGACAATAAACAAATATGTGTGTATAATAAAATTAAGTGGATACTTTATCATATTATAAAATATAAAAATAAATAAAATAAAAATCTGAAAATTTTAATTTTTCAACTCGCATATTTAAAAATAAATAAAAATTCACTTTACATTAAATAAAAATAAATAATAAATAATTGAAATAAAAAAGAAGATAAATAAGTTCTATTAAAAAAAAATAAGAAATACGTAATTAAAAGTAAAAATAGGAGATACATAAGTTTTAAAAAAGAATATTAAAATTAAAACAAGAAATAAATAACAAAATCAAAAAAAGAAAAGACAAATAAATTAATTAAAAAATAATAACCATCAAAATAATGCTAAAGATAATCTTGAGGGGCGCCCTATTGTGGCTCCGTCTCTAGTTATGGTATATGCTTTCATGCCCTATTTATACATGCATTTTGTACTATATACTGCGCCATTAAGTAAAAGAATGAAGGATTATAAAATATTTGGTAATGTATTCCGTTTGGTTTAAATATATGGAGTAGTATAATTGGCATATATAATTCCAAAGTAGTTATGAGATAATTTCATCCACGCAGACCATTTGAGTTCTTCTATTGATTATATTAAGTACTATAAGCAAGTCAAATCGACGAATATTATTCAACTTACCTCAGTTTGTAATGTTTTCCAACAATCTAGGGAGGCCACCCACCACACTTATCGCTCTGAGATAGGACAAGATTAGTGCAATGACAAGTATGTGACATGGATCTTATCTCCCAAAGGAATTCCTTGTTTTACCCTTGATAGTCGACATAAATGGTGGGCATATCCTCACCACCTTCAACTTATAAATAGATGAACATCTCAACACCCTAGGATAATGTATTCTCAATTTTATTCTTACATACTTTGTGGAAAATTCACGAGCTCACACTTATGCATGTCCACCCTGCATAACGTTAACTTGAGTGTCATAATCTCTTATCGGATAATCCTCCTTTTCTATGGGCCTTTTTTCTAGATTCATCTGGCAAGATATGAGAACAATTCCTGAAGAATCTTTCATGCTAACCGATTTAGTACATTAAAGTTTGTCGTTTTTCAGATCATGCAATAACCAACGAAGGTATTGTCGTTTTTCAAATCATGCAATAACAAACGAACGTATAAAATAGCTAGGACATGTATTCAATATTTTACATTTTGTTCTAGATCTACACCCAAATACAACGCTAATATTACGAATTATCACATAAAATTAGGGGTGTGCAAGAACCTAACCGAATCGAATAAACTAACTGAATCGATAGATTTTGGTCGGTTTCGATTCGATTTTTATTTTAATCGATTTGCGGTTCGGTTTCAAATTTTAGAACCGATAAGTTTCGGTTTGATTTGCGGTTTTGGATTTTTGGTTCTGTTGGTAAGCGAACCGACCAAAAATATTAAATATATAATTATATAATATATTTATAATTTAAAAAATATAAATATTAAATACTCCCTCTGATAAACACTCATTTTGCATGAGTTTAATGATACAATTGTTCACATTTAGTTCTTGTTTTGGTTTGTTTCATATTTGATTTCGTTGGTTTTGATGTTTGTATAAGTTTTACATTTTGTTGTTTTTTCATGTTTTTCTTTAGGATTTGGCATTACATGGTCCAATTGGGAGTCAAGAGGCGTAACCACGGAATGACTATCATCAAGATTGGATAGCATAGGATTAAAGTTCATCTCGAGAGGAATTCGTAAGCGCTAACGTATCCAAAATCGGAATTGAAATGAGGGAGAACGAGCCGAAACACAATCGTTGCGCGCAAGAAAGCAGCAAGATCGGCGTCCTGGATCGCCGTTTTGAAGGATTTAACTTGTTACTTCGGCGACCGAGACCCCGGGTCACCGAAGTTGTGCGCGTGGGAGATTTTTGTCTTATTTTCGTATTTTCTTTCCATGTTTTATCGAACCATAGCCAGCACTATATAAGGGCATTACATTGGAGCCCTAGACATACTTTTTTGCTTATTTTCTTATGCTTTATACAATTTTACATTCTCTAGCAAATTTTATATTCTTCTAGCAATTTTGGAATTTTGTTTCTTGAAGTAAATTTCGTGATCGATGATTTACAACCCGACGTCGCAAATTCTGCAACAGAGATTTATGTCATTTTATTTATATTCAGTATTTAATTTTATTATGAGTGGCTAGACTATTTGTGATTTTAGGGGTTTTGTAATGACCTATTTCTTTTGATGGATTTGTAATATTAATTCCTAATTTTCCATCTTGTTCTTGTTTATGATTCGTGTTCTTAATGTTCATATTTTAATAACTTATCACTATTATTGCATGTAAGTTATGTATTTGATGTCTTATCCGGAATTGAATTCATAGCCGACCCATGAATGCATAATACATGTTTTACCTTGAGACCTAGCGGAGATAGGTAAACTGTAGGAGACTATTCTTATCGTGCGTTTGGTAACTAGTTTATTTCTCTTGAGACCTAGCGGAGATAGAGAATAAATTAGTCCACTACCATAGACTGCCCTATCAGGAGTATGTGGTTACTTTAGTGATCCTTCACAAAAATTAGGATTAAAATTTGGTGATTAGATTTAATAGGTGAACTCATTAATTGATTTAATGTCTATACATTACCCATGTAATCTGTTTAGTGTATTTTAGTTACGTTTTTAACTCGTTGTGTTGTTGTGTTTATGTCTTTATTTTTATGTTTTTCGTATTGTTTTAGTTCATTTTTACGCCGGGTCTTGTTTTGTAGTATATTATGTAGGATGGAGTGAAAGATGATGAATTTGAGCTAGGAGTGTTGGAAAGGCCGTTGGAGCAAAAACGGGCGAGGAAGAGGCGAACGAGCATGGAATGGAAAGGAGACGAGCACAACAAGGAGCTAACGAGTGCAGCCAGCGATCGCTAGATATCCTAGTGATTGCTGGGCTGCAGAAGCAGACGAGAACAGAAGCACGCAGCTAGCGATCGTTGTGAAGTTTTCTACAGCGGGACAAAAGGGTGTAGCCAGCGACCGCTGGCTAGCAGTTATGGGTGCGCTTTTAATTGTTCTAGGCGTCATTTTCATAGATGACACCTATGTAACTTAAAAAGAACTTCTCAAACACTTAGTTTTTATTGCTTTCTTAGTTTAGGATTTAAGAATTCTGATGGATTGAAGTGAATTCCGACTTTGCATTCTTACTTTTCAAGTAGTAAGTTTCATTTCTATGGTTTCCTTTTGTGATTCTACCTTGTATATGATGCTTGGTTAGATCCTTACTTGGATTGGATGTTTATGTTCTTACTTGATGTTTGTTTGATCTATGCTCTTGATTAACTTGTTTTGCATGGAGTTTAGTGTTTGATCACCATTAAATTCATATGTATATGTTAAGTAGATTGATCATTTGCTTGACATAAGACCAATGGTTAATCAACATTATTCTAACCGGAAAGGTAAGAATAATATTCTCTATGAGATTAAGTAATTACTAAAGGTGTTAATTGTATACGAAAGTTAAGATCACGGCCTAGTGTATTAATACGAAAGTAATTTGCTAGGCAACTTTTAGTATTCTTTATCTACTATGGATGCATGATCAATTGGGCATTGAATATGAATTAAGCATCTAATCCTAAAGCTTCAATCCGTTGGAATTCGTTTAATTTCTTTTGATCTTTATTTTTGTTGTTACAATTTATATTAATAGTATGTTAGGACTTCATCTTTAAATATTTTAGTACTAATAATTGATAGACATGCATAGTCTTCCTTTGAGATACGATATTCGGGTCGGCTACTACGTATTGAATTTTATTTAATTAATTTGAGATACGTTTTTAGTCGAACAAAATTTAGCGCCGTTGCCGGGGAAGGAGCAGGCAAATACGGTCAACTCAAGTGAGTGCTTTCTTTTATCAGCTGCTTTGAAGGGACAAAAGGTGTGCATCACATCCTTCATTTTGTCCCAATTAGATGGTATTAGAACTAGGAAGAAAGTTCACCCTGCATTTGCATATATTCCGTATTGTCTTGCTTTGCATTATGGTTTTGCAAGTACCTGATTCATATGAGGAAGTGAAAAGGTGTGCCTCACTGCAACATTCTTGAAGAATGTTGGCCTAGTTGCTGCTTCTGAGACTTTCTTTGTTCCATATGAACAAAGGGAGTGTGTTCGTAGCTACAGAGAGCGTGAGGCCGCACTAGAGAGAGAGGGAAATGCCAGTAATTCAGCTGAGGAGGCCCCTATCGGTGCTGATACCGAGATGGAAGAGCGTCTCTACGGGGGAGGGTACCAAGGCGGCTATGAGCAGCACGGATATGCTACTGGATCCAATAGTGGCTATGGGTCCGGTTATTTCATGTGAGATGACTTCGTACGGTTCCAATCCATCTCTTTTCGAGATTGGATTTGCAGAACCAAGTCCTTCACTCCATGGATAGCCGACTCCAGTCCATGGATACCAGACTCCAGTCTGTTGATACCCGTGTTACCTCTCTTGAGGAACAGTGGGCTCGATGGACAGGACTTCATCCTCCACCTCCATCCGATTATCAGGATCATCAGGATCCTCCGGCGTATTAGTTTTTCTTTCTATTTTTCTTTGTCTTTTTGGTTCTATTTTTATTTCTTTTATTGTTTCTGTTTTATGCTTGGTTGTTTGTGTTTTTGTTGCAGGTACCTATCTTGAGGATCCCCGCATTCTTGGGCTTGTTACCGGCTATGTCTTATCAGGGAAGTTTTTAACTCTCTTCCTCTTTTATTTTCTACTACGAGGGCGTAGTAGATTTAAGTGTGGGGGTGTGTGAATCTCCTTGATATGTGTTTGTGTTTATGTTAAATGTGTTTGTATTTATGTTTATTTGCTTTTGTGTTGTCTTTTGTTTTTCCCTACTTAATGATTTGCACGTTCATTTGCTTAATTGATCACTTCTTATTGATAATTGTTGATGAATGATATGTGAGCCTTGTTTGTGATATGTATGGTGGTAACTTAGTTTAGATTTGGTTCTTGACTGGGCTAGGTCGTGTGATTAAGATGACATGTGGGGCATGTTGCTTTTATTAGTCGGTATGTATAGTGATCATGATTCAGATTATGAGTGATTGCTCCTTAAGTCTATGTGTTTGGTTCCTTAGAATTATAAAAAAATGAATGAATAAACAAGAGTTTTAACTCTTCAAAAAAAAAAAGGTAATAAACGCTAGAAGGGCGTAAATGAGTGAGACAAGTCGAGTTTGTGGGTTCTACTCCTCTTATCTTAGATAATGAGTATGGGAAACCAAATCGGGGCGCTCAATGTGATCGATTGATGTTTAGACCCGATTAGCACACCCTTATACGGACTTGCTTATTTAACTTAAAATTTTGGGGAACCGAATATGTAGATGGTGGGAGATGTGAGATGTGTGCATATCGTGATCATGTACGTATTGATGAACTTAGTAACGAGCAATATTACATCTTAATTGAGTGACCGAATACGGTTGAGAATTGAGTCTAAGCTAAGTTTTGAAATGAAGATATGATTGGTGGTTTGACTTACGTGTTAATTATTGATATGAATTGACACGTTGTGATTGGATTTTTCTTGAGGACAAGCAAATGATTAAGTGTGGGGGAGTTGTTTAGTGTATTTTTGTTACGTTTTTAGCTCATTGTGTTGTGTTGTTGTGTCTATGTCTTTATTTTTATGTTTTTCGTATTATTTTAGTTCGTTTTTACGCCGATTCTTGTTTTGTAGTGTATTATGTAGGATGGAGTGAAAGATGATGAATTTGAGCTAGGAGTGTTGGCAAGGCCGTTGGAGCAAAGCCGGGTGAGGAAGAGGCGAACGAGCATGGAACGGGAAGGAGACGAGCACAACAAGGAGCTGACGAGTGCAGCCAACGATCGCTAGATATCCCAGCGATCGCTGGGCTGCAGAAGCAGACGAGGACAGAAGCACGCAGCTAGCGATCGCTGTGAAGTTTTCTACAGCAGGACAGAAGGGTGTAGCCAATGACTGCTGACTTCCCAGCGGCCGCTGGCTAGCAGTTATGGGCGCGCTTTTAATTGTTCTAGGCGTCATTTTCAGAGATGGCACCTATGTAACTTAAAAAGAACTTCTCAAAAACTTAGTTTTTATTGCTTTCTTAGTTTAGGATTTAAGAATTCCGATGGATTGAAGTGGATTCCGACTTCGGATTCTTACTTTTCAAGTAGTAAGTTTCATTTCTATGGTTTCCTTTTGTGATTTTACCTTGTATATGATGCTTGGTTAGATCCTTACTTGGATTGGATGTTTATGTTCTTACTTGATGTTTGTTTGATCTATGCCCTTGATTAACTTGTTTTGTATGGAGTTTAGTGTTTGATCACCATTAAATTCATATGTATATGTTAAGTAGATTGATCATTTGCTTGACATAAGACCAAGGGTTAATCAACATTATTCTAACCGGAAACGTAAGAATGATATTCTCAATGAGATTAAGTAATTACTAAAGGTGTGAACTGTATACGAAAGTTAAGATCACGGCCTAGTGTATTAATACGAAAGTAATTTGCTAGGCAACTTTTAGTATTCTTTATCTAGTATGGATCATTGAATATGAATTAAGCATCTAATCCTAAAGTTTCAATCCGTTGGAATTCGTTTAATTGCTTTTGATCTTTAATTTTGTTGTTACAATTTATATTAATAATATGTTAGGACTTCATCTTTAAATATTTTAGTACTAATAATTGATAGCCATGCATAGTCTTCCCTTGAGATACGATATTTGGGTCGGCTACTACGTATTGCATTTTATTTAATTAATTTGAGATTCATTTTTAGTCGAACATAATCCTCTTCTATTAATTTGTTATTTGTATTTTCATTTGGGTATTATCAGTTGTTTTTATCTTAGTTCATCATCATCCCAAGCATTATTTGCCTAGATAACAATTGAGTATCTGTGTGCATTAATCAGTGTGTTTTCGTTTATCAGTCACTGTGGATACGATACTCTGCTTGTTCTATATTACACCTATTTTTGTGTTTAAAATAGTGCGATCACCCTCTGTCCACCATCTTTCTTCTCATTTTTCATTTTCGTCCGTCTACTAAGTATCTTCCCATTTTTATTTCTATTTTTAGCAATTCATTCTCCACTCACAACACATTAATATGGGTCCCATTATTCACTCACTACAATTACACATCATCATTAATGTGAGTCTCATTTTCCACTCACTATATATTACACATTACCAACTCAAGTCAAAACATTTTATTAAAATTCGTGTCGTGTCAAAGTGAGAAGGAAGATGGTGGACGGATGGAGTAATATATATTATATTAGGGTTTCAGATCATGTATTGATAATGTTCACAGGTTGAGTTCAGTTCAAACCAAACCGAACCTGATAAGTTTTGATCGATCGATTTTCGGTTCAATTTTTGGAATCACTTTGATCGGTTCTGTTCTTTTTTTGGTATGCGGTTCAATTTTCAATTCGTATGAATTTGGTCGGTCGGTTGAACACGACCTACCGATGCACACCCCTACACAAAACAAGTTTTCCGTTACTAAAAAAAGATTATGAAATAATACTTTACGAGACTATTAAATTTAACCATGTGATAAAATTTGACAACTACATAATAAAATGGTTATTTATGAAAAATACCCTATAGTCTAACTTCAACATGAAAAATGTCATATTTCTAGCTTTTATATGAAAAATACATAAAAGTTCAAAAATACCCTTAAATTTACTATTAAATCAAATTACATTCATGTTATATCAATTTTGTATGAAATCATGTTATATTTTTTGTTATATATATATATATATATATAATTCAAATATATATATATATTTGAATTTTATATTTAATATTTGATTTAATCAGTACTTGATTTTAACGTATTATTTAAATAAAAAAATTTTAGGAATATACACAAAAACGAAAATCTGGTCGGTTAAAATAAAACCCGGTCGTACTTAAACAAAACCCGGCCGGCGGGTTTTGTTTAAGTACGATCGGGTTTTGTTTTAACTGACCGAATTTTCTTTTTTGTGTATATTCCTTAATTTTTTTATTTAATAATATGTATGTGTGGTGTTGGGTGTGTATAATTTTTGTTTAATTAAATTGAATGTGTATAATTTTAAACATATACCAAATAATTTTTTAATTGCAAAAAATAAGAAAATAATTAATTAATACTACATTCCAAAGTAAAATGCAAATCTAATTTTAATTAAAATTATTTTAGGTAATTTACAATCAAAGTGAACATTTTTCATATATTTTTTACAAAATAAGTATTTTTCATTTTTTGTTATAAAAGTGGGCATTTTACCCATAACACCCTAATTAAAACATCAAGTATCCATATTTATAAGCACACTAATATTTTTACCATTGGATTAAAATAGCATAACTGCCGCTACTGGCTTTTTTATTGGATCGATAATAATATTTTTGTGGAGAATTTTAGTTATTGAGTGTTACACATATATTAACAGTTTTAACTTCAAATACTCGTTTTATCACATTATTTATTATCAATAATTAATAAAACACTCATAATTTTTATTAAATAAAATCATAAATAACGAGAAAAATAAAATATTAATTATCTATCATAACTGTCAGTGTTCGCCTGAAGCAATCAATACACTATGTTGGCATTCAGAATTATTTTGAAGTACTATATATGCATATATTAATCATAAAATTAAATTTAAATACATAATTTCTCTAAATTTGCACATTATAGCAGTTTGTTTTTAAGTAAGAAAGAAAATGTGTTGTAAAATATATATGTTAATGTCACGACCCACCTTTACTAACTGTAGTAACGATGGGTATAACCGTGACTTGGGAATAAAATATAGAAATGAGTAAGAAAAATGGGTAATAACTCGAAGGTGAATATATGATAAGTGCTTCAATAAATAAGGTTTCGTGCACGAAATTCGGTACTGAGTATCTGATATCAAAATACATAAGTCATTGATCAAAACGTCTAGAAATACTGAATACTGAAAAGAGTGTTTGCAGCGGAAATTGGATCATTTTCTAAGTCTACATGTATGAAGACATGTAAACCCCCAAGAATTAATGCTAATCGAGTTCGACAAAACCATCGTTGAGCACTCCTTTTTGACATCACAGCTCAACATGCACATTTATAAATACATGCAGGGCTGAGTACAAAAGTACTCAGTAGACACATGCCGAAAACGCATTCATACTAATATAATTTTCATGTCATTGTAAGTGAAACATAGGGATTTTTCTCTAAAGAACCTATGTTCACTAAATTCTTTTGTGATTCTTAAAATTTGACTGCGCAGTCTAAGTTCTGGAGTAATCAAGCATATTTGTAATTTCTGTGTGCCGGGAAGGTGGCCATCTTCCATGGAAACCTTGACCGGCCAACCCGCTAAGATGACTCACGGTCCTTGTGTACACTAGTTCGAGTGGGGATGCTTACCCACTGGAACCCGAATTCGATTTCATAATCATAGCAGATATGTATCATACAAAACATAAAACATTTATGGTAGACAATACTTAAATATAATTTTCGATTCAAAGCTTTTGAAAGGAAATACGGGTAAGCACACACATTTATTTCTTTGTAATAGAAAGCCTACCTGAATAGCTTCCTTCGATAGGATCTGAATTCTTTATCGTTTAGTATTTCCTTCTTCCGTAACCTTAATCGTAATTAAGAGGAAGATACTCCTTGTGAGTATATAAAATCTATTTTATCTAATTAAAATAAAATAATATTCTATTATTTCATTAATTATTCTAATCCTTTGCTCGACTAATATTCGAGTACTTAGAGATTTCTATAACTATTTTCGTAGGATTTTAAATCATTCTTTGATTTATTAATCCCTTATATTTTATTTTCTCTACCCAATTAATTTAATAATGGGTACTATAATTAATTAAGATAATTTACTTGAAATAATTTAATTCTAAACTAGAGTGCTAAATTAAGTCTTTACTAGATAGTATTAATTTAATTAATAGTATTATTTAAGAATTTAATATTCATTGAAATATTACTACAAATTTTATAACTCAATCGATTTATTGAATCTAATCTAATTATTTATCCAATCTATTTAATTACTAATCTTTCCAAGGATTTAATTTATTAATCCATTTTTAAGAGATAATTTAATCCATTCTAAATACTTAATCTGGGCCCATTCTTAACATAATTAATTAGGCCCATTAAATTTTAAATCCAAGCCCAATTCATCATCATTTATTTCAGCCCACTATTAAATAAATTTCGGCCCGTAAGATACACTTGACCCGGCCCATTCGATTTATTTAATTCGGCCTAAATTGAATTAAATCCAGCCCGTTAACAATCTTGACATTGGCCCATTGCTTAACATTAATCGGCCCAACTTAACATTAATTGCCACACTTTAGTGAATTAATTCGCTCTGAATTCGAATACATATATATATATATGTTATATTCTGAAGCATATGTATAGGTCTTATGTTCTGAACCAGAATATATATATATATGTGTGTGTGTGTGTGTGTGTGTTCTGAAGTTCTAAAAGTATAGTTTCTAAAATTCTGAAATGTAGTTATTGTTTTATGTTTCTGTAATCTGAATACATATATATATATATACATATGTGTGTTCTGAAATCTGGATGTATATAATTGTTATCTTACATTCTAGAATCAAAAGATATTCATGTGTATATATATTTCTATGTTCTGCAATCAGAATATGCATATCTTCTAAGTTCTGAAATTGAAAGTTCTGAATCTGGAATTATAACTGTAGTTTTATATGATATCAGTGATCTATGAAGTTTTACTAATGTTCAACACGTGTTTTAGCAACACCTTCTGTTCTAAAATGCTCAACTAAGAGAGCTATAGATCTAATAAGTTCAGTGAATGATGATAGAGTCTAATATGTATTGCTAAGCATGTTGTGTTCTTTAACTAAGTCAAGACTGAACTATAGAGGTTGATGTTGAGGCTTATTGTGTTGAAATCTTACCTTAGGAGCTGGAACAAATCTGATCTAGGTCTGGACAGGTTTGTTTCTTCTCTTATCCTTCTTGAGAGTGAATGCTAAGTGCTTGAGTGTGAGGTGGTGTTTGTTTGTAGAGTGAAATTTTGTCTAAGGCAACAAGTGATTGATATTTATAGAGGAGAAACCGAATTGATTCTGAACTTAGATATTGGTTGATTTTCTCATAGCTTAAATTCTGATTTTCTTTTTCTTGTTACTTGCGCAGCCTAAATCTAGTGGTTAGATTTCATAAACTATTCTTGTTACTATTCTGATTTATAGGCTTTAAGACTTTTTATTTGCTATTTTGTAGGACTTTAGCCTTGCTTTATTTTATGTTAGTGTGAATGCAATCTACAATGGACAGATTTGTTTTCTTTCCTTATGATACACCATCAAGCATATCTATAGGTTTGCATACCTATTTTCATTCATTAAATTGTAGACTTTACCATTGTACACTAATTGCACTTTAATAAATAGTTTAATTTTCAAATTCTGTATTGCTAACAGATATGTATATATATATATATATATATATCTTATGTGAATAAATGACACGATAATGTCTATGTTGTCTAATACAAGATATCATACACAATACTTTATTGCATTAATAATACTTAATATGTTATTTAAATAATCACTAAGATACCATATCATCAATAATATCTTCTTAAGCATTACTCTTTCCTTGCCAAAATTTTAATTAGCTTATCAATCATTTATTATAATTAATTCCATAATTCTTTTCATGCATCAACACTCTATCCATGTCAAATAATATACATCTCTATAGTATATAAATATACTACTACTTTGTTATACATCTTTTAGATAAATAATTAGTATTTAACTGAAGTACCATAATTCATAACATAATTGTCTTATCTTTGCATAAGTTTTTAATTACTTTATCGAACTAAAACCAATTATGCAACGAAATAATTAATTGGTTTCATCTTTTGAATAATCTTATTAATTCAAAACTAACTCACATAATATCTATCATTATTCCTATAATTATAATGTGCCCGAATAATAGCAACTAATATCAATTAGCTAATCGATATTAAAATTTTTTTTTTTTACGAAATTTTCTTATCCCGATTTTTAGTACATGATAACTACTAATAGAATAGCGGGATATTACAGTTAATAGTACATGTAACGATTCAATATATAAATATATGATTGGTTGGTTAAAAAAATATTTGGATTGATTTCGGTTTTAATTTTTAGAAATCGATTTTTTTTTCAATTCGAATCGATTTTTAGTAAAACGGTTCGGCTATCAACCGAACCGACCGATATATATTAATTATTATATTATAAATTATAATATAATACCTAAACATAAATAGTATTTGTTACAAAATCTCACTTATAAAATAGTCATATGTTCCTAATTCTAACGAATTAGCATAAAACTAAAACATTTTATCAAAAGGAAAAAGTAAGCAAATAACATAAAATATGAATGAGTAAACTTAAAAATTGAAACTGTTTGAATAAATTAATTTTCCCAATGCTTATTCTATGCCTTAAATGATCATATACAAGATTGAACAAATTTATAATTAAAATAATTTGAACAACAATTTTCGACTGTAAATTATAATAAATTTATCATTGAAAAAAAATATATAATTAGAATTTTTGGATAACCGAAAATCGAAACGAAACCGAATTTTAAGTTTCATTTTGGATAGCTTTGGTTTTTTAAATAATTTGGTCGGATTGGTTTTAGTTTCTAAAAAAATTGGTTGATTTGGTTTTAGAATTTTGGTTTGGTTTTTAACCAAATCAAACTGTTGCTCACCCCTAACCACGCATGTGGCCAATCACATGAGGATATATTTTTCATTATACATGATAGAGTTATTTTAACTCTATATTTATGTTTATTTTCTAGTTTGTTTTGCATTTCTTCACTTAATTTTATAGGGAAGACTTGGTCAAGAAGTTGGAGGAAGAAGTGGACATTTTGATTCCTAAAATCGTGCAAAGTGCTGAGGTGGATAAGTTTGTTCCTACAAATGTGGAACTGACGTTGAGTCAACAACTGTTAACCATTTTTCACTCCAACTCACTCCATAAACTCATTCATGACTTTCTAGAGTCCACAATTAAAGTCCATCGAGCCCTTATATATATGAGGATGGTATCTAGAAGATGAGGACCAGACCTGGAGCAAAAATATGAGAGATATATTAGAAATGTTTGAGTTTGTGCGAGTGTTGTAAAGTCTGTTGCGACAACATTCCGTACGACCTTGCTATTTTGTTTATACAACTTTTGAATCTCACATTCAAAACTGGTACTTTTAGTGTTTTGGTAGAGAGAGTTTCGTTTGTACATAGTCTTAGCAAAGTGTTGAGGTTATGTTATTTCTTTTGTAAAGATTACTCTCTTTTTAGTAATATTTGTTTGTCATGAGGCACGTGCGGGTTATATATTATAATCTGCACAAAAATTTACATCTTGGATGTTTTTCTCTTCATATTTTTCGTTGCCATTTTCACTCAAGTGTTGGCTTTTACACTTCGTTTTTAATCCGCGTTGCACTATTTGTTGTGTGTGTGTTTGCACAACATCCCAGAAGTTGTTGAGGTACACTAACAATATATGTTGGAAACCCCACAAATTTAATTAAGTTTTGATGATGATTATCGAAATACACTTATAAGTTCTTTTAAATCAAGGGATCAATATCATCTATTAAAGAATAGCTCGATTTATAAAAGGATCAGGTCGATCTTTAAATGACATGTATTATTCTTATGAGTTGTCTTGGACATATTGATTGCTAGAACAACGGGTATAAGTTTATTTAAATAGTTAGCTAAAATTGTAAAGGAACAGATCGATCATAACCATTTGTCCCTATTTAGCAGCTAGCTGTGTTCCTTAATTAGAACTACTTGCTATGGTTTTAGACTTGGTTTATTTTCTGAGTTTAGATTTTATACAGATCGATGTTGTAAAAGGAAATTTGAAATTTCAAACTTAGTTATAGGAACGATCTGTTTATCTAGTTGTTGAATGAACATCTTGATAGTTTGTAAAGAACATGTCGATGTCAAAACGACCTGTCCTATAGAGAATAAGTTATTTCCTTAGTATAGTTTCTCAGAAAGCGAAGAGCCATCTGTGGTAACGATCTGGTTTCAAACAGATCGTTATCTACATTCAAACAACGCTGATTCAAAATCCAACAGATCTACGTCAAACGATTTGATCCACTTTTATCTCGCTGTTTAACTCTAGATTGACTCTAGAATCGAGGTGAAGAACCAAAATTTTAATTTGGACTCTAACAAATTAATATTTGATTAACATATCATTGGTCATATCGTTACAAATGAATTGTGCTATCTTACAAACAGCGAACTGGGCCACACAATAACTATGGTGGACTGCCGACACACCTAAATTTATCATAAATCAACCATTCAGTGTCTTGTCACATCAAAGAGGATATTTATGAAATGAAGTACAAGAATATCAAAGTAGATGTACGACAAATCATTCCTATTAGGGGAAAGCACTAGGAAATCGAGTGAAAGGTGGAACAACTAGCATTATAGGCGGCGCGTGTAACATCAAACTTACCGTGCATTAAATGGTGTCATTAATGCGATGGAGAAGGACACTTCATCTCTCTAACAGATAGTTCCAGCCATGGTTCTATAAATACCACCTTCACTTCTAGATAAGAGTATGAGAATTCAAGCGATTATTAAACTTAAACTTTGCTCAAATCTTCAAGCATTCAAACGTCCAAAGCACTCCAAAATTCCCATAATTCTCTGAGTGTTTATCGCAGCTTGAAATTTTTATTTCTCTGAAAATCTTACCAACTCAAAGCCAAAGAAAGATCAAGTATTGATCTTAGTTAACATTTCTTAGATTGTAGTTTTCAGTCTTCGAAAGTTGTAAGTTGTAAACACAAAGATCAAATCTAGTTTTGATTTATCTTTGTGGCTTGTACTCAACAAGTAAAAAGAAAGGAGAAATTTATTGAATTCTCGATCTAGTTTTGATGCGTGGATGTAGGGAAGTTTATCCCGAACCACGTTAAACACTTGTGTTCATTATTTCTTTATCTTGCTTCGGCTATTCACTCTCATTTCATAATACTTCTTAAATCAACTTGCTAACTACTTGAGTTTAAGAAAAAGTTTTTCAAATTAAAAAGAGCATTAACCACCAACTTTCGCACACAACCTTGTTTGAGTTTAACTTTCATTAAGTTATCCTTAATCATTGTTACTCATTTTTTCAAAGCATTATTTGTGTTTGTTTAGTTCTTTGTAAAAGAAGAACTAAGCTTGCAAGCCAAGCTATCTTACAAGTTAAGTGTGCTTAAACTTTGATTTTAAAGGTTAAACAAGAAAACCCTAAAAGTTTTGAATTGATGTATTTCCACCCCCCCCCCCCCCCCCCCATACAGCAATATAAGCTCTTTCGGGACAACAAGTGGTATCAGAACAGTGGTTCATTTTGACCATTATTTCTGTTTCACAAGAGTTAATCTTTGTATGTTCATCTTGAATAGATCTTCGGAGAACGTTTTCATCTCATCGCACTTGCATTTAATCTAATATTCCACTTTGAGTATGGAAGGTTAACTTTTTTGTGCATGCGAAGATTTTTTGATTGCAAGGTATGATGATTGGAGTTTCAGAATTATGATGTGTTTAAAGGCTCAAAATATCAAAATGTGGAAAGTCATCACTCATGGCCCAATTAAGATCATGCACACGGAAAGTATAGAATTCGAAGGAGCCACCGGTCCTACTCCTAAGGCAAAGGTCGTAGAAAAGGAGAATGGACATTGATGAATACACTGCCGAAGAAAAGGAAGGAGATAGGTTTTGATGATTTTTCCAAAGGCCTCGTTTCTAGCACCGTCAATGGCTTCTACCTGGCCAAAAATACGACATCTCGAAACGGCCACAGAGATGTGAGATGTACTCAAACAAATCAGCTTGAGATCAAACGTTATTCAAGAAAATATGGTTTAGTGTATACAATATGTATCGCATGACATCAACAAATCTTCGACTAATACCTAAAATATGTCCACTACACGTCGTACTCCTAGTCCCTCTACGTGCCTCTTGGACGTCTTCCAGTTCAGGCTCTTGGTGAAGGGATCAGCTAAGTTATCTTTCGACGCGATCTTGGTCACCACAATGTCGCATCTCCTTATTATATCACAGATGATATGATACTTCCTCTCAATATGTTTACTTACTTTTGGGCCTGTGGTACTACACCTGAGTTATCACAGTAAACCGTGATACTCGAAGGCATACTCGGAATCACGTCTAGGTCCATCAAGAAGCTCCTGAACCAAACCGTTTCCTTTGAGACCTCTGGCGCGGCCACATACTCGGCTTTCATGGTGGAGTTTGCGATGAATTTATGCTTCACACTCCTTCATGTCACGGCTCGGCCTCCCAAAATAAATACATAACCGGAGGTAGACTTCCCCTAGTCTCGATCCGTCTGAAAGTTGAAATCGGTGTAACCCCAATGACATAGTGAATCAGACTGTTAAACCAAACACTACTCATTTGTCCTTTTAAGATAGTTGAGTATGTTCTTTACCGCTGTCCAATGGTCCTTTTCTGAGTTAGACTGATATCGTGCTACCAAAATAGATATCTGGTGTAGTACACATCATAGCATAAATGAGACTACCGACTGCCGAAGCATATGGTATGTGTCTCATTTCCTCTATCTCCTCAGGTGTCTTAGGACACATGTCCCGAGAAAGAGTAATTCGATGTCTGAAGGGTAAGAAAGCCTTCTTGGAATCCCGCATGCTAAAACATCTAAGAATCGTCTCGATGCAGGATTCCTAAATAAGCATAACATTCTCTAGTGTTCTTTTCTATTGAATGAAAATGTAACTTAACCATTTTAGCCTATACACAAATTTGGCATTTGTCTTGAGTTTTAAACTCATTCTCCTTTAGTAAATCTAAATTTACTAATCTTTTTATAGCATTAAGATTAACATGTCCTAATTTATAATGGCATAAATTAGAACCCTCAACCAAGTAAGAAGAAGTAGAAGCATTCTTATTATCATCATTCTTTGTTACATGTCCCTTGGCTATTACATTCATTTTGAATAAGCCACCACAAATGAATCCCCTACCTATAGGAGCTCCAAACTTAGAAAAAATAAATTTATCGGAAACAAAAACTTGTTTGAAACCATTCGACACTAGTAGTGATCCCAAGACTAAATTTTTATGGATGTCGGGAACATGCAACACATCCGTCAAAGTTAGCTCTCTCCCAGAGGTTAACTTCAACACCACATACCCAATTCCAACCACATCGGATGAAGCTTGGTTGCCCATGTGGAGTTTCCTTCCTTCAACCTCCTTATAGGTTGAGAAAATACTCTTGTCAAAGCACACATGACAAGAAGCACCGATGTCGATAAACTATGACTTTGGATTTTCCACGCGGTTTGTTTGGTCGATCATAGCACATAAGCACACATGCGGCATTTTCTTGAACTTCTTTTTCTTTGGTGCATTGCAATCTTAGCCATGTGGTCGGGTTTATCACAATTATAGTAATTTCATTCGAACTTGTGCACCACCACTTTAGTCTTGCCCTTGTCTTTAGCACTTGGGCGAGCACGCAAGTTGGCATTTGCATCCATTGGGGCCTTGCCCCTTTCAAGCACAATATTGTCGGATGTTGGATCGGGAGCGCCCATCAGAATTGATGTACTGGCCCCACACACCAAACTTTCTTTCCCAGCTTGCTTTGTCCTCATTGACAGGCTGAACCAGAACACTTCCCAAGTAGGTCACCCATCATAATATTGCTCCAAGCCAAGCACGCTTAACCTTGGGGTTTCTACTAAGGGGTCACCTGAAAAGATGATGCACCATGTTGGTATGAGTAGTACTAATTAATTCATTTAACCTCTCGTCAATAATGGTAGTGCAGACCCTTTTCGACTGAGGCATGCTGCACTCCCATAAGTTCTCTCGGGTACGATACACGGAGGACCCACCCTCCGGGAGGTGCTAAAGTCAACTTCCCAATATCGGCCTCAATGCGAAGCCTCATAATTAGTTTCTCAAGTATGATATCCTTTATCTTGTGTTTGATCCCTTTCTTGAAGGAAATTTCTCTATCAAAACTATCTTTATAAGATTATCGCACATTTTCATGCACTCGTCTAGAACTTGGTGGATGATGAGTTGAAACTCCTCCACTTGTTCCATCACAGGTCGATGATCAACCATCTTGTAGTCCAACATTTTGGCTACCATGAATTTCTTCGTCCCGTCATTATTCGCCATATACTTTTTCTCAAGTGCTCCCCACAATTCTTTAGAGGTAGGGACACTCGAATCGAAAGTTTGATTGAGAAATCAATGTTTTCTTGAAGTTCAATCATGATTGGATTCGTGTTCCGTATCTTCCCTCTCTACTCAATGGAATGCAACATCCGCCGTTTCGCTCGTACGATGTATTCATGCAAGGAAGATCAAAGCATTTTGCCAGAAAGTTGGTAGGCTCATCATGAATTATCTAAACCACTCAAGATTGAGTTTTTACATATATAATCATAGCTTTTTCATTGATCATATATCACACGGGCCTCAAAATCGACCACGTCCTCCCTTGGAAGTGGATGACCATCCTCGGTCAACCAACTCGCGAGCCCTAACGTGGTGATGTAGAACTCCATATTTTGTTGTCACCCTTTGAAATCATTCCCGAGAACAAGGTAGAAGGATTTTGCCTTTGACATTGTTGGTTGTTGGGAAGCCGTGAAAGGCAGGACATTTGATGATGTCAAGGGCAGAGTCACCGTCATGATCGGAGGCACGAACGGTGGGAACGACGTCGGGTGGAACGGGGGGTCTGAAGTATTCAAAGACATGCTTGACGCACCATGAAGGGAGACCGTCATTGGAACGGTGGTTGATATGTTCGTGGATACCACCGGGATGGAGATTGGAATCGTCCCCACAAACGTGGTGACCACATAACAAGATCGAAAACAGAGCCGGTGGATCCGCCAAAGGTGACGGTAAGCATCAACAAAAGATGCAACTACATCGGAGTTGGAATTGGCAGGGGTCGACATCTCCAAGCAAAATTTTAAGTTAATATTTTAATCCTCCCACAATCAAGAACCGGAATTGCAATGTGCTATATTTCGTCTTGCGATTGTTGAGTACATGGCTAGAAACAATAAAAGTAGATCGTGAAAATAAAAACTATATTGACAAATAAAGTAAATACAAACTAATATAGCCGAGTCGAGTAGTTCTCTCTCCGCAAGACGAAATACGTCCCGGTCACTACTACAAAAACGCACATACATAACGGTTAAAAAGCGTTATGTATGTGCAATAAAAACTGTGTTAAATTTGTGTGTTATCTATAATACCTATTTTAGATAACGCTTCTGAACCGTTATGTATGAGCAAAAAGACTCACATACACAACAGTTTTTAACCGTTATCAAAACTCAAAAAGCGTTATCTATATATTATTTACATGACAATTATATGCGTTATGTAAAACACAAAAATAACGTAATTTATACTACATATTAATAACGTTTTCAAACCGTTAAGAAAAATTGATTATACGTTATGTTTTTAACTTATACATTACAGTTTTTAATCATTATTAAAAATATTATAATTGTTATTATTTGAATAGAAAAGTTAACACTTTTATAACGAAAGCGTTATCTATTCCACTGTTAATATTTAGCAATATTTTTTATTTTTTCTATTTTCTCATTTCAAATAACCTGTATTAATTTGCAAAAATAAATTAATAACATCAATTATTAAATATTATAAATGCTACCAATCAAAATACAAATTAACATTAAAAGTACCATGTCCATCTATTATAACAAGATTAATCTTATCCAATACAACAAATCTAAAAGTCAAATTCTAAATATTCAAGCATGTCTAATCATTCATAAACTAACCACAAAATAAAATAGCATATCATCATGAGTTGCATCATATACTAAATCCAAAACTAAGTTAATCCAACATATGATCAATTACACATGAAGCTCATTCCTCACGAACCTCATTGAGCTCACAAATGGAGTATTCTTTTTTCTTAAACTGTAAACAACACGAGACAAAAATATCTAAATTTTGTAAGTGTTGATAATATATATAAATATATATATATATATATACACACACATAATATTATATGTATTATTACATGTGATCCGAAAGATATGGAGTCTTCTTTTATCAACCGGTCGACTATCTCCTTCATGAATCGTAACACATAAAAACCACATTGCTCAAAATCAGGTTGAATAGGACCCTAGGAAATTAAAATATAAACTAAGTTAGGCAAATAAAGAATATTCTATAATCATAACTTATCATTGGTGTAATCCAAAAGCCACATTGTTCTCTAAGATAGTCCAACATCTAATGATCAATAATATAATTTGATAAAGAGACAATATCAACCATAAAAATAAAAGGGGCAGATACGTGATCTTAATTATGCATAAAAGTGTCAACAACATATTCTCTATGCCAGATTCAACACGTTCTCATTCTTGGAACAGTAAATACTCGTTCTTCCTTGTGACAAAATTTAAACATCATGTATTCGGTATCCTGTAAATTCCTATTGCGACACATTCATTTTGTTGATTTTATTCGTTCTCCGTGCCATATCCACTTTTGGTATGTAAGATCCATACCATAACACGTAAGATGTGCCCTCAGGATATTAACGTCGTTCTTAGTAGCGTTGCCACATTTTGCACAAGGACAAGGTATTAAATTAGCATCGACTGAATTTTGCTTAGCAAAATTCAAGAAGGATTCGACACCATCTTCATACTCTTGTGATAATCTATTCGCTGACATCCATTTTTTGTCCATAGTTTCTCACTGTCATAATTCACGTGTTATATAATAATTAAATAAAAGCTATTGGAAAGACATATATAAAAGATGGATGTCATCTATTATTGTTTAATTTTAATACCCACCAAATCGAAGTCGGCAATTGGACTATTTGTAGTTGGATACATTAATAGACTTACACATAGAAAGGATTATGATTCTTATCTTGTAACCATATTATGCTATTTTTCACTTTTATTTACCTAAAATTATATTATATTATATGGTCCAATCAAAATACTTGCAATTGAGAAATGAGGATATCCTATTTCTTTTTCTTTGTTGGAGTAAGTAACTAGTGTCTGCATGGCATACATTAATCAATATCTTTCAACTTAATTACTAGTACTGATATAATTTTAAAACTCATCAGTGAAAGTAACAAAAATCATAGGTTGTATTTCTTATTAGTTTATTTTTATTTTAGTTTACTTAAACAGAGACCTACAAAGTCACCATCACATTGTCAAACTTAATATCGCCAGCAATAGATTAAGATCTGCTAATGAAGATTTAAAGTGCTCAGTTCAATATGACATGTGACTCTGTTTCACAGCATAAAGCAACAAGATATAGTAAGCAATAAATACTTTCCTGCTTTCTGAAGTACAGCTCCAATGCCTAATACGTGAACGATATTTAACAAACAGAGGGAGAGAGGGGAACCTGAAAATGTGAAACTTGTTATAATGATGAGATTCAGAGCAGCTAAGACTCAACACACAGCACACCCCCATGGAGCCAGCCATAAAACATGCATTTTCATTAACCATATAAATCTATATTAATATGAATGTATTGATAGACTTCTTCATATGGAACACATCGGAAGCTATATAAGTATATGTATTGGGTTGATGTTGATCCCTTCATGGTAAAGAAAATCCTTGAATTATTCAAATTATACTCATTTAATAAAAGAAAAAAAAAACGCACATAGATAACGGTTTAGAAATAAACCATTATCTATTTTGTGTTATGTATGTATAAATTTCTAGTAGTGTGAGGAGCTGATTCCACAGCTTGGAATGAAATATGATGCAAATAGAGATGACAGTTATGTATTGAAGGCGAGGGTTCGGCAACACGTTGAGGGGAAGTGATTTCTGATTGTTCTTGATGACGTTTGGGATACGACTAACCTGCAAACCATTCTCTACGTTTTACCTATTGAGGGTATGTTATCTTTTTACTCTATCCTTAATCTTGTTATTCAAATGCCAAATGATTAGACAACATGACTGGAATTGAAAGAGAGTATATATCATGAGCCTTTTGTGTGTGTAATTTATATACTCTTTGGGTCTTAATATTTATGATCTTTTTTCTTCTATTTCGAGACGTCTTAATATTATTTTTCCCTAATTATACAAATTGGCAAAAAGTTAGTAATGATTCCTTGATTTAATGTTCTATTTATTATTGTTTATTGATCTGTGTACTGAAATTATAACGATTCTTATAATTTCGCCCTCATTACCATATATAGGAATGATTATAATTCGTGCATACTGTTAATTAGTATTATATTGAATGAAAAACATAGAACAAACAGGAATCGTTCATTCTATTTGTACATTCTAGCATGAACTTTGTGATGTATGTATTATGGGTCCAAACAGATTTTATATGATTATGTTAGTACAAAGCCACGAATCTATTCTAATAATAAAATGTGTGGAGATATATAACATAGTGAGAGTATTATAAAATATAGCAAACAGATTTCACATATTTTTCCTTCTTACTGTCTTCTTGTTCAAATTTCCCTTGTAAGAGAACATAAGGACAGAAGGCAAGATCATGGTCCCCTTGTAAAAGCAATCTAGCTACTACTTTTAGAAAAAAAACTAGTCCAAATCACACCATTAGCATTAAAGCCATAACTTGAATAAGGTTCAAAGCATCAATGATTCGAAAAGTGATTCCGCCATTAATCGAATATCCGAAAATCATTGCAGTCCATAACACAATATCCAAAAAATAAGGAAAAAGGGAACTGGGTGCCAAAGTTTAGAATTCCTGCCAAGCTTAGATGAGTTAAGTTGAGAGCAAAGAATATAACTCTCCATGTTGAAAACATGTACAGTATGTACATCGCAATAATCAAATTAAGAGAGATGGTGTATGAGAAAGCAAGATTGATTAACCATCATTTATCTCTTTTTAACTTCTATAAAATAAGATTAAATGTGATGATTGAATCGTGAATAATCAAAGAAGATGAAAGAACAGGAACTAATAGTCTAATACTAACTACCAAACATCACGTTCCAATTTTCTCCACCAAGCAAGTAAGATTTTCAGATTATATGTATATGTATACTGCTTTTCAACTCAATGCAACTCAAACTTTAAATTTAAGAAAGTTGTCATTCTTTACTATGTTTAAGTTATTACTACTCCATTAACAAAAAATAACCATAGAATACTTGATAATATTCATAATGATGAACTAAAATTATTACTTCAAAACAAACAAACAAAGCCTGAGGCATAATATAGAGACTGAGCATGGTAGTAAAAAGATGTTAATAAAAAGATTAAGAAGAATGTTTAGTGTTTACCTGCTACTTGGTTTCACCGATGGAGGTGGCGACTTGGTCCAAGGCTGCTACTACTGGAGAAATGCTTCACTAGGAGGGATATAAGAGAGATATGAAGTAGCATAAAATCTAAAAATTTCAGATATTAAAGATTGGGGCTTTTGCCCCAAATGAGTCTCATATTCTAATTAGAGATGAGATAAAACGATTTTGAAGAAATTTGGCTGGATTCAGAGGTCTCTCACTGGCGAACGAAGGAGAAGAAATCAGGAGTTTCTCTTTCTCGATTCTGTCGTGCGTAAGGATGAGAGAAAGAGAAGACATGCCGTTGGATTATTCGGCTCTCTCGCTACGAAATACGGTTCCCCTCCGTGGCAGCCTGCTTCGAACCGGTGTCTAGCCACCGTGCAATCACCGCTGCCGATCTCCTCCTCATTTAGTAGGGATAGGTCTACCTTCACCACTTCTCTGAGAGAGACGATGTATTGGAAGGGAGATACTATTGTGAAAAAAAAAGAAATAAAGAGATTATATATTTTTAAACTTTTAATTTTAATTTTAATGTAGAATACATATCAGTTTTGATGTACAATACATAACAATTAAAACAAATGTTATAAATTAATAGTATTAATAACATTTTAATATAACAGTTTTTTAAAACTATTATGTATAATATACCCATTACATAACGATTTATGGAAAAGTGTTACTAAGCGTTAACAAAAGCACATATAGATAACAGTTTATTTAAAAAGCGTTATAAAAAATAAAAAGACGCACATACATAACGGTTGTTACAACAAACCGTTATCTATGCAATGTTATCTATGTCACTTTTTGTAGTAGTGGGTAGTGCTCATGGATTGACGTATCGCCCCCCAAAGATGAAATGGCTTCGTCCTTTAGAATAGTAGCACCATAAATTCTTAAGACCCCGACAAACTTAACAAGACTAAAGAACCGAGCAAAACAATGCTCCTAAAATACAAATTAAAATGTGAATATAGAAAAAAAAGAAAAAAATCTTTGTTGGTGTGTTAGTGGCACTCCTTACAACCTCCTTTTATAGTACATGGGGGACAAATTAATATTGCCCTGGATTATAATTTATCAAGGGCGACATTTTCGTCCATTTTGAATTGCCAGAGATTATTGATCCACTTAAACTTGGTCAATGATATTAAACCATTCAAACCAATTATTAATACTACAACAACATCATTCTGATAGCAAATGCATGGTGGAGATGATTCCATTTTCATGTTGGGCCAATGAATATGAATTCTATTAATTTATTTATCATTATTTCTTGACCATTATACCTTTAACAATGGCCCAAATACTTAATGGCTCAATATTGTGATTAAATCTACCTTACACATATTAACATATTATTTCTCGCTCAACGAAAAATTAATTTGAAAAATATAAAATGCTTTAATTATTTATTTACAAGTAGAATAATTTTTCAATTAGCAACAGTTGATTAATTAAAAAAATTAATTTGAAAAATATAAAATGCTTTAATTATTTATTTACAAGTAGAATAATTTTTCAATTAGCAACAGTTGATTAATTAAAAACTTTATGAGCTCAAAATTAATCCAAATTAATTAAGAGTACTGCAAACTCAAAATTAATTTATCTAACAATTATAATCATTAAAGCTCAATATTCAATTTCAAGATAACTAGACTCGTGACTATATTTGCAGCCTACCCGGGCGATAAGAAGAATCCTGAAGAAAGCATTATCTCTTCTCATTTAGTTAAAAGTTATCAGATTACCAAACAACCTTTTAGTAGTTAAGATTCAATCGCAACTTATCCATTCGTATATTTAATTGTTATTTTATCTAATAAATCAAACAACACTTTTTTTTTGAAATATTTTATTTTAAATGTCACATTTCGTATCTAGAAACTAAATTAATTCTAAATTGTGGGTCAAATCGTTACTTACACCATTTCCTTTATTACATTAAAATTCAGAGTTCAAAAATTTTATGACAACTGATGAAAAGAGTATTAATTAATTGCCACTAATTCTAACAAATTTAATAAAATTACATGGATGATGGCTAATTTTTCTACAACATAACATAATTATTTGTGGGCAATTAATTAACGGTGTCATTCGTCGACTAATCAAAAAGATTTTGGGCAACAAACAATAAATATTAACGTAATAAGCGATTTGACATTAATTAAATTGAAAATATTGTTTAAGTTTGTTGATGTCTACATTAACTTCCTGGGGAACTCTAGATTCACTACTCAATACTCATCCACAAATATTATAACAATTCACAATTACTCAAATTATTACCTACATATTATTATAAATGCAAATTATTACCTAAATATTATTATAAATTATTACCTAAATGTTATTACTGTATCGAATATGTATTCATCGTATTTAATTTAAGAAATAGTTGCATGTAAATACATAAATTAATCACTATTTCTCATATTGTACGTTAATTTTAAAATATGACCCACAATATACGAACTACCATTTTTTTCGCAATTGATTATATATCTGACTATATGTTAGTAAAAATCATGCATATGTGGACCCGATTATACACGTGTGGTAAGTACAGAAGAAGATGTTATTGATTTTGACTAATCGGACTATATCAAACCTACCCCACGTGTGTAACAAGATTTACGAATGCATGATTTTGATTAAAATATAACTCGATATATTCAATTACAAAAAAATGATAGATCGTATATTATGAGTTAAATTTTAAATATCATGTACAATACCATAAATAATGGTTACTTTGTGTATTTACATGCAATTATGGTAATTCAATTAAATGTTGGGTTTAAATAACGAAATAGGTTGTTCATAACTTTTTCCTTTTCTTTGCCTATTTTTTAATTTAATAAAATGAAAGAGAAGAAAGAAGAAGAATGGATAGGAACAAAATAAGAGCATTGACCAAATCAAAGCCCCCAAAACTCAAAACTTTGGCTGCTACTTCTTCTTCTTCCTTCACGTTTCTTCTTCACTATGCTATCCTCACAATTCAGTGGTATGTTAATCCTGTTCGCCGTTGTTTTCTGCTATTATTCATGTATAAATTGCATTGAGTGCTTCTTATATTTCTCTGTACTGTAAATCCTTCTCAATTTCTATTGCCTTTAGTCCGCACTTTTGCTCGATGCTCGTTTCTACGATGCCCTATACATCTCCCTCTCTCTCAATTTTTATGTGGTGCTTGTTGTTTCCATTATTTGATTCGAAGATGATGTAGGAGAGCGCTTCCGAGTTTGTAATTGATTGTTTATTCGTTTCGAAGTTCAGATATTAAATTTGTTTGTTATCCAGTGAAGAAAATGCTTCTCATGGTTTAATCTACATAAAAGGACTAGTGCGGAAATGGGTCTTTTTTTGTTTTTGTTTTCTTTTTTGTTTTTGTTTTCAAATCCATCGTTTATTTTTTTAGTCTGTTCGAAGCTGCTTAATTGCCTGTTTATGTCATTGGCTAAAGATCGTAATATTAGGTCTTGAGGTGGTCTCATCACCTAAAACTGCGGTTTGGTGTTAGATATTTGTTGCTTGCGGTGTTTTAGTATGGCATGATTTTCTGATACTGCATTAGTTGCTTGGACTCTTCTAAACTCATTTATTGTTCTTCAATGCAGAGCAGTAAGTGCAAAGACTGCATTGTGAATTCCAGAGTTAAAAATGAAGCTATGAGTCCTTGCTATTGATAAAGTTGTATCTACTA
This sequence comes from Leonotis leonurus, assembly GCA_026898415.1. Taxonomy (NCBI): domain Eukaryota; kingdom Viridiplantae; phylum Streptophyta; class Magnoliopsida; order Lamiales; family Lamiaceae; genus Leonotis; species Leonotis leonurus. The sequence continues at coordinate 455,195 of JAPKLX010000187.1, read as the reverse complement.
GCTTTTGCAGCTCCGTTAGCTTAATTTTGAGGTGATGTAAAAGGGCTGTTGAGTAAATTCTATGTAGTGGTTGTTACAGTTTGTTAACTTCATAGAGAGGTTTTGGAGCATGAGTCAGGTTTCCAGCGGCAGCGATTTAGATTTAGAGATTGACTTGGAGAGTGGAGGAACAACGAGTGAGGAAGATGCGAGCAAAAATCAGGCCTTCGGTTACTTTAATTCAACAAGGCTGTTGGGTAGGGTTAGGAGTGGGTTGATCAGTCCTGAGCCACTGAGTGAATGTACAAGCGATGAAGACTGCTCGTGTTCATATGACAAATTTATAAGTTCTGATGACATTTCTGCGAAGAACAAGGAGGAGTTGGGGAGATATACACAGGTTGGTCAGAAGAAAATAGACGAGGAAAAGCCGAAGAAGCAGAATTCTACGAAGCCATCAAAGCCTCCTCGTCCGCCTAGGGGTCCTTCACTGGATGCTTTGGACATGAAGTTGTTGAAGGAATTTACTGAGCTCAAGTTGAAACGTAGAAAGATGGAAAGAAGCAGGATGGTCAAGAAAGTAAAAAAGGAGAATGCATCATCACTTAAAGCTAGCCTTCTTGCGTGTTTTGTGACTGTAGCCTTTTTACTGGTCATCATCTTTGAAGGTAATATCTTGTTATTTGAAGGCTTTTCCTCTTAATTTTCGTAGCGAATGATAAATAGGTGCTGAAATCCATCACTACTGACATTTGGTGTGACAAACCTTGTATTTTCTTTATGCATGTAGTGGTTATCTTAGGTCAGTACTCGAGTATATTTTCTTGGTTTTTCTTGATAGTCTCAAGTTTCCATTCTTGAATTCTATGTTCTCTAACTAGCTTATTGAACATTAACAATATAATAGACCAAGCTACATTTAATATCTAACACAATCGTGATTGATGTGTTGCTTAATAAATTTGGGATTAAGACTTTAGGTACACCTTATTCACATCTGACAAAGGCAAAGCTTAGAAATCATAGCAAACTGATTGATAACACAGGTTACTTTTTGATCAGAACAATTATGCTTACACCATCTCTTAAATTCAAATAGAAATATGCATTAAATCATCAGAAAGAATATTGTTGCCACCAATTTATATCATCCATTCGCAGGATACGCGTGAGTGTAACTGTTCAATTGATGATCTTGGTGTTTTCTCAAGCATGTACATGAAAGTTTCTACTTCGTTACAGTGGAAGAAGACAATTTCTTTAGTTGATTTTACCTTTTGTTTGGTAGATGCGATGCTAAAGGTAAGAAACAGAACGATATGATGTAAAGGATGAATTAGAACAATAAGTTTTTGGGAAATCTAGCCAAGAAATGATCCTGGTATAACTTTTAATTTTATTGATATTTAGGACTCGGATTTGCAGAAGTAGTCCAAGCATAAATTCTATATCTTCCAGATACATAGTCCCACCTTGTTTCTTCCCCTTTCCACACTTACTAGTGGAGGTCCATTATGCTTATTCGGGTAGCATAAGCAATCTGTGATCGAATCAGATATTTGAAATAAGAGCAAACTAACTTTCATTTATGACTAACTAGGACAGAAATGCTTGATTATGACTGACTTAAAAGCTGTAGCTACCCTATCTAAATGAAGTCTTATAATTCATCATTCCACTTTCATAGTTTGATAATTGTACAATACATCTTTAACTTGTGTGAGTGTTCCATTTGATGAGGTTAATGCTTGAAAAAACTGAGACATCTCTTTTCCAGAATAGATGCTTTAGTGTCTTTCAGAACACACGCAGCAAAGGTCATGTTTTTCCCTTTTGTAATTGATTTGTGCAAACTTATTCTGGGGCAACAACAAGCTGCCCTTGGTTTATTTCCCGTAAAAAATAGGATTCATGATACCACTCATCATCATTGCATGACTAAGCTTAACCAATCAGTAATAGCTATCAAATGTACTTCTTCCATGGGAAAGAGGTATGGTAGATTTGAAAATTTGAATGAAAATTGAGAACGAAGCCAGAGTTCTGCTAGAGGCAACGTCGTGTATTTACTAGAAACATTGTTTCTTGATCTCTTCTTTACTTTCGTGCATTAGCATATAATGACATAATATGCTCTCCAGCTGTTGAATCTTCAAGCTTTCTGGGTTCACGAATGTAGTGCCAAATAGTGACGTCTCACCAACTGTTCAGGTATTTTTTGTGTTCAACTCTTGAATGTTGTTATCCAAGTAGATGTGATTATTAATAATGGCATTTTGAAAATATATTATTCTCTAGTTTAAGCCATTTCAACAGTGTCTCTGGGATTTGGGTAATGTCAAAACATTTCTTTGTACTGTACTATGTTAAATGGTTTTGGAATCCTCTAATGCATTAGGATTATTTACTGTTAGGAGCACCCTCATGGTTTTGGGACATTTCTTTTTAGGATAATATTTTCTGGTTCTTACATTTAAAAGATGCATTCTCCTAGGGAAGGATGGCCTTACAAAATTCTTTCACTATATAATAATGGAATCACATGTAATACCTCTGATAATCATCTTTACTTTCGTGAAGTAAGTAAGAAGAAACACATATTTCTCTTCTCTCGAGCAAACATTTATCGTTGGTGTTAGTATGCCTTGAATCTGGTTTGCCACTACGCAAACGGGGGTCTCGCCATCTGATGTACTCTATTTATATAGAAGTAGGGCACACATTCTGTATCTGAAGCCGTCACTATCATAATAAAATCTGTTCTCCTTTTCTGCCCGTGGACGTAACCAACACAACGTTGGTGAACCACGTAAATCTGTGTCTCTTTACGTTTCTGTTTGTTTCGATTACTCAATTATCTTATTCCGTTACAACAGTTGGAGTACCTTGTTACCTACGCCACCCATTGCTGGAACAGATTTAGCTATTCTTTAGCAGCTTTAGTGGGTTCCCGTTACATCTCTGACTCTCTTAGGAATTTTCTTTGTCAATTGCAGGCTGCAGCATAGTTATGCCCTAACATAACAAGTTCGAATGAAGAGGGAAGCTGGGGAAACTTGAGAGCACGTGTCTTGACAAAACTAACCTTTTCGTTGGTGCTCTTGAAATCCAGAAAGTCTCCACAGACTGTGAAACTTGACTGTTCGATCTTGTACGAGGATAAAAGACGTAAATTACAACGTGATTTTTTTAATTTTTAATTTTTGAATGAGTTGATTTTATTGTACTTCCTCTGTCCTGTCAAAAGCGATCACGTTTTCTTATTGGGCCGTCCAATTAAAAGTGGTCAAATTTTCAAAAAGGAAAAAAATGAATTTTTAATATACATTCACTTTATTTTCTTAATTTCCGCGCAGGATCTCTTGTGATTGTATTTAGCGGGACGCACAGGATCCAGATCCATTGTGGCCGTATTTAGTGGGAGTAATATTTTTTGAATGAGTTAATCACTATACATCTTGATTTTCATAAAATCTAAAAGAATCTAACTTAGTGAGTGCAGATTAATAATTCATACGAACGAGTGGGACCGAGTTAAATAAGGAGGACCCAAAGGAAAAAAAAAAAAAGTAGAAATATAGTAATTTACTTTTTCATTTTGAGTCTTTCCAATAATTTAAAAAATCAAGAAAAACTGGTGGTGTCGCCTAATTACACGCAATTAGTGATAATTTGACAACTAAGTCTAACAAAGTTTTAGTAGTCTGAGGTCATCATCTCACTCTGCACAATTCAAATACTATATTTTATTCCAAAAGTTGCATTAAAAAGGTCATGAAACAATTTGTTAGATCTTAAATCCTGCAATTGCATTGACTGCCGATCATGATCGATGTCTCTTTATTACAATTAAGTGTTTGTTTGGTGCATTAGTTTTGGTTGGTTAACTTTGTTTGGTAACTTTTTAACTCAAAATATGGTTGTTTGGTGGAAATATCAATAAACATGAGGGCTCAATAGTAATATCCAATTGGGTAAGTTTTGAAACCAGCCAAATAGTGAGTGAGTTTAATACTACTTGATTTATAATTTTGACTTTGTATAAATTTTATTATTTTTAATTAAATTATATAGAAAATGTTACTATTGTCCTTTGTACAATCACTCCACAGCCCCATCGTCCCCTTATGTTGCTATCACTCTAGAAAGTGTTGTACATGATTTAAAATGTGTTAATAGGTAAAACTACCCATTTTGTAGTACATGCATAAAATACTCAAAACATAATGTACATGTTAAAAATACCCACTTTTTTAAAAAAGTTTAAAATTTTCTTACACATTGCATTGAAATCAACAAATGTTTGTTGTTATATATGAATGATTATTTCATTATTAACTCATGATTTGTCCAACAATTTAATTTCTCTCTAATTAAATAGTAAATGTAAAATAAAAAATTATAGGATGTAAAAGAAAATTTTAGTATACAAATTAAATGTTAATTCTATAAAGAAAATTATAGAAAATAGATAACAACAGCGTCTAAATAAATGATCAACAAACTATATATAAATTATTCTATTCGGATGTAGCCACCGGTTGTCATATATTCGAGTTCAGATAATAATGTACACATAGAATACACTACAACTGGTGGCACAAACTCAACATATACCATCCACCGGTGGATGAGGTTTAACTACCGGTTGTCATATATTCGAGCTCAAACAATAATCTACACATAGAATACACTATAACCGATGACACAAACTCAACATATATCATCCACCGGTGGCAAGACTAAATATTCGAGCTCAAACAGTAATCTACACATAGAATACTCTACAACCGGTGGCACAAACTCAATATATATCATCCACTGGTACAAGGCTAACTATCGGTGGATGAGGTTTAGTCACCGGTTGTCCATTAAATATGATCAATACACTATATAAATACATAATATGTGATTAGAGCATGAAAAAAATAAAACGGTGGTGAGGGGAGAAGGGAGAGAGAAAAGGAAATAGATTTTTGGAGAAAAGTGTATTCAAATGGTTATTCTAATTTAATATTGCATTGAATTTAGGAAAAGATAGTCAAATTTTGACTACTTTTAATAAAGTGGATATTTTATACATGATATTTTAGATTTTTGTTATATCTAACATGTAGATTTTAGATTTTAAATATTTTAATTTTTGCCCATTAAAAATTTTGAACATTTATGACACGTTTGACATTTTCTTTACATACTATCATTATGATTGTTGTCTCAAAGTTCATAATTCATATCCCGTTCAACTACTCTCTCCATTCCGTTAAATGCCGCTACAAGGATTGTGGCATGGAGATTAAAGTAAAGTGTGATATTTTAAAAAAGTAGAAGAAACGTACTTTAAAGTTTAAAACTTTTTTCTTTTTACGAAAGTGACCACTTTTAATGGAACGATCCAAAAAAGAAACATGTCCACATTTAGCGGGACGTTCGGAGTATTTTTTATTATGGGAGTATTTTTCATTATGATTATTGTCTCAATAGTCACAATTCTTAATCTATTCAACTACTCTTTATCATAATCACTGTCTCAGTATTCATAATAGTAAATCGTACACCATTCAATTACTTTTTATTGTTCCCCTTTTTTAATCTTCATTGTTTAGAAATAAATCTATAAACATACTTCCTCCATTCAAAACATTTAATTTTGATAGATATTTTAATAATATATTTTAATTTTCTATAAAAATATAGTAAGTAGAATTTCATACCTATTTAATTTATTATTTTTAATTAAATTATGTATACTGAATATGTCCACTTATTATAAATAATAAATTTCAAATACTATTAATATTAATGGACATACAAAAATGAAAAAATTCGTTAGAAATACCTGTGAATGAAGTATTTAGTACTTTCTCCGTCCATCTAAAAGTGGTCACGTTTGACCAAATATGTGTGAGGGAGTAGTAACAAGTTCACAACAATGTTTCTACTAAAAATGATAAAAATAATAAATTAAACATTATTTGAGCAACTCTTTTTAATTTTTCAAGTATTCATTTATCAATCCCAATATAATTTAAATATGAATTATATGAGGTAACAAAACTGTACCTAAAATATAAAATTTATTAATTTTAACTTTGGTAAACATATGTGAATCAAGGGAAAGCAAAAAAGAATGATTGGTTAACTAAATAAAGATATCCCCATGCCATGAGAACGTCACAAACTACTCATAACAGAAAAGTGAACATGATTCGTCATGATTATACATTGACCAAACTGCCCTCGGCCTGGGCCAGTCAAGCGGATTCCATCGTCGGTTCGGTTGCTCCTCTCTCTCTCTCCCCAAAACTTAAAAACAGAATTTTACAGGAAAAGCAAAAATTAAATATAGAAAGGCCGCGCGTAACCTCACGCGCAGCCATCATCAAAATTCCTGCCGCCATTTCTTCACTGGAGATGCACTGGCATATAATCGAAAACAGCAAAACTAATTAACGTACGGGGGGAGAGGCAGGAGCCTAGTACAGTACCGCACAACACGCGCTATTTCAGATATTTAATTCACAGAGTGCAGCCGCAGAAGACGAAGAAGAAGCAGAGGAAGGAGACGAGCGCCACCGACTCCACGGCAGAGACGACGGACCAGATGACGTCGTCGACGTCGGGGAGGCGGATGCGCGGTGCCCAACGCGCGCCGATGAGGGCGAGGCTGCCGATGCTGCTACTCCACCTTGACGGCGGCGTGAGATAGGAGGTGAAGAGTCTCGGCCACCGGAAAATCGACGTAGGCAAGGAGAAGCTGGTGTCCAACCACCGGAAAACATCCGCCCCCATACCTCCTGCTGACATTTTGCTCTTGTTCTGCTTTTTATGGATTCGATTTTACAGTACAGTAGTATGTTTTTCTTGTGTGTGCAGACACACTGCAAGGATTGAAATATGTGGGAATATTCTGGTCTAGTTATTAAATAGTAGGGGAAAGTGTGGGACGATCTGGACCGTTGATTTTATCGGTGGATCCTATGCTGATTTCCAACGTTTATGGGCACGCTGGTTGCCGGTCAGACCAGGTCGTCATTAGTATTAGTATATTTTTTAAATGATTCCAGATATTTTTCTCCACGTAATACTTCATACTTCTATCAAGTATTTGCATACTTGGATTGAGCACGAATTTTAAATGTTATGAATGTATTGTGAGTGAAGTTAGGGTCCATAATATTTATTAATTAAATATGTGTATGTGAGTTGAAGAAAAAATAGTGATTAATTGATAAATAAATTAAATATGTTATGATGGAACAAAGGTCCCACATTATTTATAGTTAAATATGTAATATGAGTGATTTAAAATGTAATAGTAGTCCAATAATATATATATATATATATAATTATTAAAAGTAAAAGTGTGCAAGTTTTTTGTCGACTTAATAAAGTGCACAAATATGCAAGTTCTTTGTGAACGGAGGGATTATTATTTCTTCCATTCTTGAATTTCTTACCTATTTTGAATTACATTGAGTTTTATAAAAATAGTTTAATTAAAAACATATTATATATTAAGTATAATTTGTATTTCAATTAATTTATTATATTTAATTAAATTATATGTATAAACTGAAAGTGATACGCCTATAAAAAAAAAAGAAAAAAAATAAATGATAAATTCATGGACCGATTAAAATGATATAATGAGTAATAAATTTGTGGATTGAAATTGTCTTCAATTACTTCATATCTTCCCCTAAAAATAATTTATTTTATTTTTTTAACCGTGCCATTAATATTAATTTGTTTTAAAAAATGACAAAAATAAAATTTTAAAATATATGAACCTTATCACTTTTTTTACACCATTTCTTGTTTTACTTAGAAAAAAGAAACAAATGAATCAAAAATAGCACCTTCATATCCAATATGTTTTCTAAATGTTATTCATTTACTATGCCATGAATAAAAGGTGAATTTTTACAAATCCTTAATCGTTAGTTGAGAGGGAGAGAGAGAGAAGTTGATGTTGTGTTTGAGTTCTTTTAAACTCTGTAAAGTAGTAGAACTATACCACATTCGCCTGTTGTGGGAAACTAGATCTGGAACTTATGGGTCTTAACTAAAATTTATTATCATTAAATATCCTTTTGAAATAATATGACATTTTCAACTACTATACCTTGTTATCCTCTATTATATATGTTTGGCGTGACTAGAGAAAACTTGCAACACGTTTCTATTGAATTTGCTATTAATTAATACTGCATTTGTCATGTTAAAATTGATGCGTTTTACACATTTAAATAACTTATTTTAGTGCAACTGAAAAATATTAGAGTGATTGAACATTTATAGGTGATGATTTATATACCAATAGTTATATTTTAGTTAAATGTTGTGCGTTACAATATCATATGTGTTGGCCTTATTAGTAAGGTTAATGCTTTATGTAATTTAATACTCCCTCTATCTCATTAAAAGTGGCCACATTTGATCAAAAAATTCTCACAGATTTGGTCAAACGTGATCACTTTTAGTGAGACGGAGGGAGTATTAATTTAATATATTTTTTTAAAAAAATAAAAAAATCAAGGGGCATGATTGACGTTGGCGTCTTGAGCCCTTCAATTCCCCCTTCATTTGCAAACACTATTTTTTTTAATAATAGATTATGACTGTTATTTTTCTTTTTCTTTTTTTTTAGTAATAGGTGAGTATTATTATTCTTTAGACAGTTGAACTAACCCCTATCTAATTTCTTTCTATCATGTTTGCTTTACTGTAAACAAACACAAATGCAAAAAAGTAATCACTTTAATAGAAAGGCATTAAATGAATCAGTGCTCAAATTACTCCTTATACTTTGTCTTATGTAAATTCTCTTTGCCAAAAAGAAGTGTCATATTTTTAGTTTTGAATTTTAATGGAAAATTTATAGTAGTTGTCGTTTTCTGGTTTCCCAAATTTCTTGAAATGTTTTAGCCAACCTTTTTATGGGTGGTGCTTTTTTACGTCAAGAGTGACTTTACAGTTTAAAGAGAGACAAAGCTTCTTCCTTCCATGGAGGTTCAAATGACGTCATAATGTGTACAATTAAAAAGAGGTCGAACTGAATAGCTTTTTTTTTTTCATCACGAATTTTTTTTATTACTAGAAGATCAAGGTGAAGAAATACAAGGTATAAGACAGTACCAAAACATTTCAGGTAAAAAAGAAAATCTACCACATCCTAGAACATAAGAAACATAAGAATGATCACTCAACCAATAATTAAATCTAATTTCTTGAGATCCCCACTTCTATCTTTGCATCCACAACTTATTATAAAATCTGGTTCCATGCAATTATCAACACCTTATGAGGTGCCATACACGCCCAAAACAATTCACGACTTCTTACTTATACCATGATTGTGTTTCTCCCCTTGATCTACACCCTAGGATCAAGTAATTCCTTGGAGTCAAACCAACTACTAAAATTGGGTGGGAGTATTGAAAGGTAAACTAGAATAAACTGAGAGAAGAAAAATGTATTATTTCATGTGGAGATGAAAATACAAAATGAGAGAATGATCTTCATCATAGCTATACATGTGTTTATATAGCCGAGTGAATATTCTAGCAAGAGTGTTCTAGATCTATCTACAATAAACAAGATCTCTCTATAACAAACAAGAACTGCAACAGATTTAGTCAGCAACAAACTAACTAAAATATTGTTTATAAAACCCAACGGGCTAGCGTGTGCATTTCTTTTAACTCCCTTGCTTGTGCATGGTTGCTTCATCACGTGCATGGCACAAATGCAATCCAACTATACTCCAATACACCCCCTTCAAACCTAGCCATGTGAAATTTAAGAAGATATCAGCCGTTTACGCAGCATGACAAACCTAGATTTTGCCAACGCCTTCGTGAATATGTCAACGACTTGATCTTGCGAGGGTACATGACCTACTTCAATCACCTTTGCACTAACCTTTTCCCTTACATAATGTACATCGACTTCTATATGCTTGGTTTTAGAATGAAAGACATGATTACTAGCTAGTGCTATAACACTCACATTGTCACACCATAACTTGTGAGGAGAAGCTATTTGCATACAAATTTCTTCACATAACGAAGCCACCCAAATGAGATTAGTTGCAGCTGTAGACATACTCCTATATTCAGACTTTGCACTCGATTTTGACACCACTTCTTGCTTCTTGGTTGACCAAGTAATCAAATTTGAAACAAGAAATATACAATGACCTCCTGTAGACCTTCTATCATCCAAGCAACTTGCCTAGTCAGTATCTGAGTAAGCTGTGAGTTGAGAGGAAGAATCAACTTGAAACCTGATATGATCCTCTGTTAGGGTTTGTATACCTCAAAGCATGATTTATGCTTGGACGATGTATCAAACCTGATTTCAATTCTATTTAAATGAGAATAAATGTTTATATCATTGGTTTTTTTTATTTATTATCTATATATATTGAATTGCAAACAAGTCCATTTACTGCAATTGTAGACTGTGCGGTGGATCGATGATCACATAAGGTAACACAATTGACTCTTTTGTAGTATAAAGTCACAGTCTAGCTGGTAAAGACTGCGACATCATTTGATGCGAGAGCTTACCTTAGCCCGCAGAATGATGTCGGTATGTTGTAGAGGGTGATTCCTACAATTGAAGTATGCGGGGCGCCAACAACCTGCTCAATTAGAAAACAACCATAAGAGTTCGAGGAGAGCACCGGTGGGGTGTCAGCCAAAGAACCTCCGACAGTCAAGTCAGTACAATTGATAATAAAACGATAATAAGGCGAAATATAGAGCAATAATATATGCTAAAAAGACAAAGAAAGAGAGAATTGATACTGATCGGCCGGTCGTGCCGGTTGGTTCGATCAAGATCGGTGTGCGCCGGATGGATCAAGGGATGATGGGAGAGATGAGAGCAACATGATCGTGTGCGAAGTAGCCGAAAGTGTGAATACATGAGTGAGAGTGTCTCTCCATTGAGTAGGTCGGGTTGGTTGTATATGAGGCGACCCTTGGCCCCTTAGGGTTTGCTAATTTACCTGAATGCGCCTATCTTCCCGTTCATCCCTAGCATAGTTAGTTGCGAGATTCTTGGTTTGGTTCAACCGACTCCCGTCATTGGCGGCCGTAGCCGTAATTGACCGTGCTGATAGGGTTTTGGCTGATATTTTGGACTAGTTGGGCTGTTTGTGGGCTCATATTGCCTAACTGTGTTCATGGGCTTTTCATTTATAGTAAGCCCATTGGGCAATTTGCTAATGAGGTCGACTCGACTGGGCTTACCTATCGATTTACATTTGGGCTTATTGGTAGAGTACGATATTTGCCTACTACAATTTGTCCCCCATTCTTCAACTAGAGTTTTTATAGTTGAAGAATTTGGTAAAAGTCGTTGACAATCAATGTCGGACATTAAATAGCTTCGTACGTTCGATTAATTAGATTAGTTGCACGACGTATGTTGACGTGCCTAGACGGTATGCAATGTCCAAGCCATGACACAAAACCAACGGTTGTTGACATGGTGCATCTACGCATCTTGGAGATGGGTTGGCAGAATGGTATGATTGGCGAACGGGACGCTCACGTGGCAGCGACTGCTAACATGACACTTGGAGTATTCATGGAGGTGTTCTTGGTAGGATTGTCCCTTAGGAGTATTCATGGAGTTAGAGGTGAGTGGAATGCGCTTGTGGCAGGTTGAATCTAATTGGACCGATTGGTCACGTTGGACGAGCGCCACATGTGCTTCCCTCAATCGTGACATTTTCTACCCTATCGTTCTATACCTGTGATGTACCACTTGTAGTAGATTCATTTCTTATGCTCCACTCACATTTAATGCTAGGTTTATATATCACATTGTGAAGCCTTTTTCCCATTCAACACTTAGAAGAATTCTTGGAGCAAAGGAAGAGAGTGGAGTGATCTATTGTCAGAGCCAATTTTACAAAGGTTGGTTTTTCTTACTCATTTACTATGTTCTTTGTGTCTTCGTGTTCTTCGTTTTGTAGATAAATTATTTCGTACGTCGATTGTTTTAATGTTTCTCGAGCATGTGTAGGTAACAACTTAATGAATTTCCACTCTAATTGTTAGCATGATGGTCCCTTAGGCTTAGTTGGTATTATTGTCCGGTTGGTATCATTGGCATGCACTAAGCTTTACTTAGTGTAGGACATCATTTTCAAGTCGGTTCGGTTGGTTAGGTTGATCAGTTTGATTCTTGTTGCCATTCTTTGTAGTATAATGTGTGCAGGACCGTTGTAGTTTCTTTGATACTTAGTGGTCTGGGCAAGCATGTTGTTGATCTTCATGCCTTATTTATGCTTTGCATTATAAGTTTGTTAGGTCCAGTTGGTTCGATCAGTTCGATTGAGCTTTATACCCAAATTATTTTACATGATAGCTTAGATGTCGCTTGGTTGTGTTGGGTTTTCTGGGTCATCCAGGTGGAGGAGTAGGACGGACGGGGATAAGGAGGATTACGTTTACCTCACTACGGCTCTTTGAATTTGTACTCTGGAAGATGAAGACGAGGTAGATCATGTAAATGTCAGTATAGACTCGGTCGGGCAGATCATGGGGGGAGCGCATGGGAATTTCTCACTGAAAGGCAATTCGGCATCTTCGATCCAGTTGGAGCACTTGTCTGATTTGTGCCGTTGTTTCAACATCCCAAGTCACGTGCACGTGGTCGCTCCTTCTCTGAGGGAGAGGCCTGATTGGAGAATTCCAGGTTGGAAGTCCATGTATACGCTCTCGATGATGGATGAAGCACGACTTCCGCTTCCTAGCTTGGTGTTGGAAGTTTTTGGCAGATACACCATATCGCCGAGCCAGTTGATGCCCAATTCATGGCGTATCTTGATGTCGATATAGGTTTTTTGAGAGTTGAGGGGTTTGAAGTTTACTCTTCATGGCTTAATTAAAGCACATCATATACATCCCTTGAATGAGAGAGGTAGATTCAGCCTGGTTAGTCAAACCGTGCCTCCTCTCATACTCGGTTTGAAGGATGCCAACAAGAAAAATTGGAAGAAGGGGTATTTCTTTGTTCCTTTCAGTGCGTTGGGAACATCAGAGGGTTCGAATGTCCTGCCCCATTGGTGTTTGATGAGTGAGTGGTTGAGTTGGGTTGGTTAAGACCTTTGGTTCACTCATTTTTGTTGTGTTATTGATTTGTTTTTATTTGTTCTTCTTTTAGGTGGATTTAGGTCGATTGGTTGCGGGGAGCCCTACAGTTACAAAACAAGGTTGAACAATTTTTTGAGCTAGCCCCCGGAGGAACGTAGCTATAAGGTCATCTTGACCGAAGAAAATTTGAGCTCGACTTCACTTTGGAGGCCAGTTGGTAGTTTTCCTCATCCTTCGTCCCACTAGGAAGTTGCTGAAGGTATCGTATGATATCTTTATTTCGTAATTTTTGGTCGACTTGTATACTTACGTGAATTATGCAGGATGCGTCATGTCTCAGCCATCCATGATACCCCCTCTCTTTGGTAAGGACGCGGTGACGCAATGGCGAGAAAATAAGAAGAAGTAGAGGGCGGTTGGTTCTACCTCGGCCGGATGAGCCGATAGGGTTGATGTCGTCCCCCCTCCTGCTCAGAAGACTGATCGGGGCAAGAAGATAAATGATTCAGTCGACCTAAAGGAGTGCAACGAGTATGCCAACCGATGGGTCTTCTCTTATAATGTGCGAGGTCGAGAAGCTCATCTTTCCTGAAGATCGTGGCTACTTCGAACATCAGGGCGATGGTGCTGTGGTGGAGAGCTGCTTCGCCAGTGCCTTCAAGGTACGTGTCACAGCACAATTTCTTAACCATATCTTAGTTAAGTAATTAGACCATGACTCGGTTAACAGGGAAACTCTTGAAAATGAAATTGAATCTCAGGGATAAATTGAATCGAAATTTTCGCAGGAATCCTCAGGAAAGATTTGACACCCTAACTTCAAAGGATCATAACTTACACATCTGGACTCCGAATTGACATCCGAAGGAACCGTTAGAAAGGTATCGAGAATATCTTTAAAATGGTACTAATTTTGAAAGAATTTGGATAGATGAGACGAATGAAAAAGGGATTCCAACACGCTGCCCTATTTCTAGCGAAAATAAATTCAGACAAGTTATGAACTCAGGTTTCAATTCACCAAAACAAAACTCAGACAATATGGTTAAGTGGTTGAAGATGATGATTCACAAAGGAAAATACCAACAAGGATTTTATAAGCTAGCAAGACATAATTGTACCAAACATTCAGGTTAACAACAAAAAGGAAACAGAGTTCAGCATAGGGAAGAGTGGATGAGCTATATGTATGACGACATATAACTCAGGGCTTACAAATTATGTTTTCAACAAGGTTTTAACAAGATGACCATAAATCCCACTCCATATTTACATATCAAAAAGTAAGCTACAGTGTTCATCTCCATTGCCATCTCCCAGCTCAACCTGCATGTTTAGAAATACATGCAGGGCATGAGTACATAAAGCACTCAGTGGACACATGCCAAAAATATTTAAAACTTGCTCTTAGAGCTATATTGTTGACTTGCCAACTTTAGCATACACAGGACTTTTAAGAAATAACCTGCATACGCTTCTTTAAACATATATCTTTCATACTCAAATAAAATAAAAATTGAATATGCATGTCATGTGTCTGCAGACAATTATCTCATATCTGTAATACCATATCTACATGCACGTGTTGAGAGGTAGGCCTCCCTCTCAAACACTCTGACCGGCCAACCCGCTCGCTGACTCACGGTCCAATGTGTACACAAACCCTTACCGGCAGCTCGTCCGGTATAAGGTCGATATCGTAATTCTCTTGTAGATATGTAAAATGCAACATGCTCAAAACAGGCAAGTCAAACCTTTTTAAACATAACAACATATTAATACACAATTAATTCTTTAGTTCGAAAGCCCACCTGAATGATTTAATCTGTATAATCCAGGGCTTCGTCTCCCTCTTTCTTTACTTCTTTTCCCTTCTCAGCTGGACATTACATTAATAAAATACAATTAAGAATAAGAAAACCATACTTGTCACGCCCCAAATCTCGAGGGACGGCACACGCGCCAAGGGCGTGACTGGGCGGGGATAAAAGAAGCGGGGAAGAAATGGGGCATTGTGTTCGTGTGCAATATAAGGGAGAGTTGTCCTTGAAAATCGGACAGCATCTCCTCTATAACTTTGACTATGCCATTTTACAACCCAAACAGCTAACCAATGCAAAGACAATGTCTATAATAATGAATCTAAAATGAATCATATGCAATATGGAGATAATACAGCTCGAGTCATGGGAGCGGTAATCCAGAATCCCAAGCGGCCAAATCATCCAAGATGAAATTAATTGGAGATAATACAACTCGAGTCATGGGAGTGGTAATCCAGAATCCCAAGCGGCCGAATCATCCAAGATGAAATGAATTGGAGATAATACAACTCGATAAATGGGAACGGTAATCCTGAATCCCAAGCGGCTGAATCATCCAATATGAAAGACGGGATTGGAGATAATACAGCTCATCTCGTAGGAACGGTAATCCAGAATCCTCGAGAGGTCGAATCGTCCAATAAGAACCGTCGATCAAAGGCGGAGGTTAGTGAGCCTAGCTCGCCAAAAGGAGTCATTCACCCAGCTCACCAAGTGTGGTCGGCATTCGCTCGAACACTACACAGGGGGCTGAGGAGTTGAGCGTCCAAGAGGGGCCGACTACTTCTAAGCTCTCCTATGCACGTGTATGCATGTAATGGACAATGATAATATGACAACATGAAATTTTATTAATAATGGCCGATGAGGCCTTCGTGGAATGAGAAAATGATCTTAGACTTTAAACATATATATTATCACACACATATACGTGAATGATAATTATTTCATAAATATTATAACATACGTGAGCATGGCAGCATAAATTCTTATGTATAGAACGGTAAACCGTTCTCGTGATGAAGCAATCGTCATCCCAATAACACCATTCCTCAGCCACACACATCATGCTGCTTCCTTAGCCTGTGAAAATTTTTGTAAAACGTGGGGTGAGTACTAGTGCACTCAGTTGGGTTTTTCATAAAACGAAAAATATAGTCTCTGTTCAGTATACTTACCTTAGAAGGTTTTAAAACAAAAATAACTTCTAAGTAAGCAAAACATTTGTGCATAAATTAAACATGACCCGACATGACGTTACTCTTATATAGGTTATGTCCCGGGCCTTTTACCACCGACGGATCATAAACATTCAGTCAAATAGGGCTCGGCGAACCGTACACCCTAACATAGCATGAGTCAAAACCCGATTGTGATCAACCCACCGCAGTAGAGACTAGTGATCACAGTCCTTAAATCGACGTGTTAGGCCAAATAAGAACCCCCGACGGTCGATAAGAGCATTAAACACTCCATACCTTCGTGAAAACATTTTAACAGAGATCCATGCATTTTTCATTTAGAGAAAAGAGCTTAATAACTCAAAATACGTATATATCCCCAACCTTTCACCGATGATATTCCTCGATTACGGGAAAATCGTAAGTCCTTATGAGCTCAAATTTCAGTGCTAGGTACCTGTTAGTCATAGGAAATATATTTTAACTTTAATTTCCAAAAAGGAACTATAGATAAGTAGTACTAAATTTTTAGGCTCAATATTATTCTTTTTATCACGTAATAAATTAATTTGGCAGCAACCGGGCTTTCAAACGACTTTGGCCAAGAAGGCAAAAATAATCAGTGCAATATTCTTTAGTGAAATATGCAAAGAAATCATGCATGCATGCAACTTCATTTTTACTTCACCTAGAAGTAACGTTGCCTTTTCCCGATTTTAAGAAAAACCGTTCGATAAAATTTAGTCCAGTTTCTTTTGAAAAATTCTATATTTTTTTCTTTACATTCACCATAAATTTCACCGTAAAAGGATAACCGGTTAATAAATTTTCTTTAGAAAAACATAAAAATAGTATTATATATATATATATATATAATGCATGCAAAACTTTTATGTAGACGAAAACACATTATGATCATGTCGATATGTAGAATGCATGACCGTGAACACAAAACCTTAAGGGACCCTAGTCGTCCGAAGAACGGACGACCACCGAATTTGAGCTTTCGGAGTCCATCGGTGACACCGACATTGGAGGCGGTGGTGGTCGGTCGTGGTCCCTTCGGGTCACTTCCGGCCATCATCGTCCCGAACTTCCTTCACTACTCGAGTTCTATGCAATGAGAGCTATGCATAGGAGAAAACCATTTCGAAAAAGGACGTGAAACGAAGAAGAAAACGAGAGGTGAAGTTATGATAAAATTTTCGGCGACGACGAGGTCGCTACGGTCACCCAACGGCGGCTGAGCCACTTTCATTGAGTTCCCGAGCTTCCATTGCCTGGCCTCGGCATACCTCTTTGACTCGACTTGACCTCGGAACGAAGCTTCGAGAGTTTGACAATGGCGACGGAGGGAGAAAAGGAAGAAGAAGAAGAAGAAGAAGAAGGGAGAGTGGGGTTTTTATTTTATTTATTTTTTTATTTAATATAATATTATTATATTATTAATAAATGCTTAAAACTTTGAAAATTCGTAACTTTTACGTACGATCTCCTTTTTGAATGAAATTCCTTAACTTTAAAAATACGTAACGACTACATATGAATTCCTTTTTGGGCAAACTCAGTGCCAATATTTTTCTTTTTAAAAACTCTATGCAAAGAGTATAATATGTATGTACTTTCGACTTATGCATGAAAAGCTCATTTTTAAATAAATCTTTTTAAAAAGATTTGCCGGTCTGCCAAATTAACATGGTAGGTCCTAACAGGCTCTAGGTTTTTCCTAAAATTCTTATTTCATCATACCTAGGTCCCTTAATAGTTAGAACACTTAAAAGTATAATTTAGAAATTAGCGGGATATTACAATACTCATTTCTATGAAATCATCAGTTCGTAATTTCCTTCTTCTTCTTATAATTCACTTGATTATCAACTAATATAACAATAAGTTCTTAGGCTATTGCATCCTTTTATTTTTAACGTTATATTAATCACTTATCATATCTATGTTACTATGCCACTTCTTTATGTTCCAACCTATCATCATTCAACAACGTATTTTACTACATGTTCTTCAATTTCTTTTCCTAATATTTAACGAAGATTAAGCATATCATACCTTAATCACAACATATCATATGAATACACAAACTAACTCTTCCCAACTTTTACATATGAGCTTGGAAAAATCTAAATAATTTATATATCACTTATTATGCTTCACAAAGATCATATATCAAGTTAATTGAGACAAATAAAATAAAATCTCCATAGCTCTTTTATCCCTAATTTTTGAAATTACACCAACATTTATATTTTGATTTTCATCAAATTTCTTTCTAACCTTATGTTTAAACATGCTTAATTACATGAATATAAACTTAATTTAAGCATAGCATCACAATTATTAACATAAATTTAAACTCAAACCCTAGGGTTATATCTTCATCTATTTCATCTTATTTCTACATACTTTCCACTTTATGCATGATTTAATCATAAAACAACAAGAAACTTCACTAATACTTTCAAATCTCCAATCTTCCTTCATCATGTTTCAAAATCATAATTTATCAAAATTAAAACACATAAGCATGATAGAAGAGTATCATTTACCTTCAACTAACTAAGCTTTATAACTTGGTATAGCTTGAAATCACACTAATGATCTTAGGATAAGAAAAATTTTTAGTGTAGAGAGGAGGGGAATTTTCGAAATTTGGGGAGGAGGAGAAGAAATTTTTTTTGTGTTTATCATTAATAGTAACATGCTAGATCTTTATATAAGTAATAATTAATTTTATTTGGAATTAATTAATTAAGATGATTATTCATCACTTCTACCATATTCTAGAAAATTAGAGAATTTTTCTTTTTCTTTTTCTTTTTATTTTATTATGGTTTTCTCTCCATAATATACTAGCATTTTTCTAAATCATGCTTAAGTCACACTTAGATCACTTATCTTCACTAATTACAACTAAGTACCTTTAAATTTTAAAATTTCCTATTTTTATTTCTTAAGGATGCAAAGCCTTATTAAATTTCTAATTAGCAATTAAGTACTAATTAAAATTTAAGGGTATTACAGTACGTCCAATTGACCCTTATTTCATTCACCATTCTGCTCTTCTCATTGTTTATTAGATTTTCTTTGTTTTGTAGCTGACCTAGATGACTGGGTATCTGATGGAGAGGATAAAGTCTTTGATGAACACAATCAAGATTTTGAAGGCCGAAAGAGTGAGCTTCTAAGCCGAGGCGAAGGAGGCTAAGGCGTACAAGGAGGCCTCCAAGATGATCAAGGATCTAGAGGATGTGAATGGCACAAAGGATAGGACGATTTGTGAGGCTGAGGTCAAATATCAGGCGCACTTGAGGCTAAGGTGAGCGAGCTTGACGATAGGGTCATCTTCACTCAGCTCGATACTGAGGTTCGTTGCAACGGCCTGTTTGCCCTCGAGTACCTCCAGCATCATCCTGAGGGAGGGATGGACATTTCCCATTACATGGATGGGTAAGAGGAGTGGAAGAGGGACAAGGAGCTTGAGGAGGCTGAAGCCGCTGGTCTTACTGATGACATGGCCGTGCTGAACACGGTCGAGTTCATGTTTGATGACTAGTTTAGTCATGTTGATCTTTCTTCTGAAAAAAAATTATTCGTATTTATGTTGTAATGTTTTAAGTACTACTCTTGACTGATCGGATTCATTCGGGTGCCCATTTTCTCTTATCTGTCAGGTGCCTGAGTAATTTGAATGATTATGTATGTTAACTCATTTCACTATCTATTTGTTTATGTTAATCCTCTCGTAGTAATCTTCTTTGAATGTTTATTTTTGATTGGATTGTATGGTCTTATCGAGGATGCCTGGGGGGCCTTGGTTGATTGGGTGGAATATGCCGGTAGCGGAAATTTAGTTGATTCGAGAAGGTGTAATTTTTCTTTTCGATTGGGTGAAAAGGAGTTGATTGAGGCGGTTGGAATTTCTTTCTCCGATTGTAAAGAGTGACTCGATAGGGGAGGGGATGGTCAGTTTCCGGGCTGCTCTCTGTGGAGTTGCCTACATACCCCTTGAGGGGATCAAACCCAAATGTAGTTCTAATAATGTCCTGCACGGAAGTGTTAGAACTGTGTAGGAAGTCAGGTTGGTCGTTTTGGGCCACGCATCATAATGAATTAATTAGAAAGGTTTTACCACCATAGAATGATATCTTTAGCACATATCTGGAATATCGGTATTGATCTTTTTGGAAAGGTTGGTCGCATCGGCATGACCTCCTACTGTGAAGAGACGTATATCCTTTCCTTAAAGGATGATATGGTTAGTGGTGTTGTTGTTGGTTGGTTCGGTTGCGGGTTTGATGGCTCCCTTTGCTGTAATTTCTATAAGACAACTGGTTTTGCCTTCATCGTGGTATGGTAGCCTGTTCTTGCATCTTTCTGCTCTCCAAATATCTCCTTCACTCTTCACTTGGTTAGGAACTTGATAACCTAATGGTGGGTGGATGAGACGACTTTCATCTCGTGTATCCATGGTCGACCCAATATGACGTTGTATGCCAAGGGAGAATCAACTACTATAAATCGAGCGTATGAGTTTATTCCTTCTGCATATACGGGTAGTTCGATCTCTCCAACCGTGTTCTTGTGTTCACCACTGAACCCGATCAAAACGGTAGTCTTCTTGACAATCTTTGACTCTTCTATTCCCATTTCCCTGAAAGCATGAAGAATGATGACATTGGCAGAACTACCATTGTCAATTAGTACACGTTTGGTTAGGCAATTTGCTATATAAAGAGAAATGACAAGTACATCATGATGAGGGTTAAGGAGTCTGGTTGAATATGTTGAGGTGAAACAAATAGCTTGGTTGAAATGAATGGATGGGTTCATATTTATCTCGCTCGATTATGCGCTGTTCCGCATGGCCTGCCTGGTATGTTTTCTTGCAGCCGAATGCGTGACTCCACTGATTCCTGATCCACCCGTGATCACGTTGACAGTTCGCTCATGGACATGTGGTGCAGGAGGGGTAGCTTCTTTTTCTCCACCTCATCGGTCTCGCCCCTGTTGGAGCATTCTCTTGCCTTTTTCCGTGAGGAGGTCAGTAAGGTGTCCTTGCTTCAATAGTTGAGATACTTCAAGTTTTAAGGCGATGCAGTCGTCGGTCCAATGTCCATGATTGGCGTGAAACTCGCATCACTTAACCCTGTTCCTTTGATCAGCTGACGACCTCACCTTCTCTGGCTACTTAACTTTGTCGCCGAGCTTGAGGGCTGCAATTGCTTCGGTGGGTGAGATGGATACGTTGTATTCTGGCACGTCTGTCCTCTTTCGAGGTTGATTGTCAAACGTTTGATTATAATCCCTTCTCCTGTCGTCCTGCCTGCGATAGGTAGGGTACGGTTCCGGACGCCTATCTGTCGCTCTCCAGTCCGATCTTGATTCTATTCTCGAGCTCATTTGAGGTAACGATCTGTGATGGTTGTACTGTCTTCCTCTCATTTGATTTGTGCCCATGCCTTAGCAAGAACGTCTTCTATCGTCTTACACGGGTACATGGTTAGCTCCTTATACAAGTCGGAGTTGGGTTGGAGGCCTTTGCGGAACGCTGTGATTGCAGTGTGAGGGTTGCAGTTGGTGATTGACACTATTTGTTTGTTGAATTTCCTTACGTAACTCGAAGTGGCTCTCCCATTCGTCGAACCATGACATATAAGTCTTCTGAGATCTTCTCCAGCTTCCTGCTACTAGCATATTGGTGCACAAATGTATCAGTTAGTTGAGCGAAGAAAGATATGGAATTATTGGGGAGATTGGTATACCACTGGAGGGCCGGTCCTACAAGACTAGAACCGAACCCCATACACATGCATGCCCCCCTCAGTTGTTCCATCAAATGTCTTCATGTTATGGAAGTTGAATCTGTTGGGCATCTCTACTAGGGAGATATCGTCCACGAATGGAGAGTCAGCGTAGCAACTCGCGACTCTCTTCTTGATGGGTGTGGGGACTCCTGTGATTCATTGTATTGTCGCTTCCATCTCCGCGATCTTCCTAGGTAACTCCACTTCATGGTTTGTGTATGAGCCATTGACGGCTAGTTACGGTAATTCAGTTGCAAGATGGTAGGCCTGGCCTCCACCTGGCTGGGATGGCAAAGTCTCCTGAAAGTTCACGCCCGATGACAGAATGGGTCTCGTCGGCTGAGAACTTCCTCTTGGTTGGATGATTCGTCGGTCCGGATCCAATCATACTTCGGCGGTTGCAACACTAGTGGTAGCCCTAGGCATGGTATGCACAATTCCGGAGGTGGTGGACTTATCAGTCATACCAAGCGGGGTCGTTTTGGCCGGTTGTACCAATACATCCGTGCTGACCATTCCGTGCGTCAGTGTTATCCCATAGGTTGAGACGTTATTTCTACATGCAAATAGGGTAACACGCCTAGTATTAGGATGAGTATAGACAATTTCGAAATTCCTTGCCGCATATGACAGATCCATAATGTGCGGCTCGAGATCATCGTCCGGAGTAGTCAAGGTGCCTTCTTCAAGTGAACTCATTAGACCAACTGGAACTCAAAACCGCGAAGTTGATCCTCTCTGGTTTTGAGTTTCCGCCTCTAGACGAACAAGTAATTCAGCGTTCTCTTGCTCTAGCTTCTGCCTGTTCTCACGCTCTTGGTTCATTTGTTCAGTGAGAACGGCAATCTGCTCGGCCAGATTGGTTAGAACGGTAGTGTCAGATCCATCAACTTGCCCTGACATGATGCTCCGATTGAACTCGAGTAGCGTTTCTCGCTGAGTCGTTTGATTACTAGGCCCACAGTGGGAGCCAAACTGTAGAGGACGATTTCTACAATTGAAATATGCGGGGCGCCAGCAACCTGCTCAATCAGAAAACAACCGTAAGAGTTCGAGAAGAGCACCGGTGGGGTGTCAACCAAAGAACCTCCGACGGTCAAGTCAGTACGATTGATAATAAAATGATAATAAGGCGAAATATAGAGCAATAATATATGCTAAAAAGATAGGTAAAGAGAGTATTGATACTGATCGGCCGGTCGTGCCGGTTGGTTCAATTAGGACTGGTGTGCGCCAGATGGATCAATGGATGATGGGAGAGATGAGAGCAACATGATCGTGAGCGAAATAGCCGAAAGTGTGAATATGTGAGTGAGTGTCTCTCCATTGAGTAGGTCAGGTTGGTTTTATATGAGGTGGCCCTTGGCCCCTTAGGGTTTGCTAATTTACCTGAATGCGCCTATCTTCTCGTTCATCCCTAGCGTAGTTAGTTGCGAGATTCTCGGTTTGGTTCAACCGACTCTCGTCATTGGCGACTGTAGCCATTGTTGACCGTGCTGATAGGGTTTTGGCTGATATTTTGGGCCAGCTGGGCCATTTGTGGGCTCATATTGCCTAACTGTGTTCATGGGCTTTTCAGTTATAGTAAGTCAATTGGGCGTTTTGCCAATAAGGTCGACTCGACTGGGCTTACCTATCGATTTACATTTGGCCTATTGGTAGAGTACAATTTTTTCCCACTACATATGTATAAGCGGATACACATGCTTTGCATATATATATTGATAGGTTTCACAGTGAGATAAGTTCAACGTGCTGATACTTATAACGAGGTCTTGGAAATTAATTCATTTCTTAATCTATGACGATGACATTAGTATATATGGTTGATTATACGCTACTTTGATTCATTTACGCTTGCGGGTTTTCGTTACCCTAAACAGTGATGTCTTGGGCGGTAGTGATTGACTTAGCTATAAGTGCTCGACTGTCAGTCGTGCAAATGGAACTACACTTTATTACATTTCCATGAGTAATTAATTTGAGGTCAAATTAATTTAAATTAATTAAATTATCTCTAAGTTGGACAAAATAATTAATTAAATTTAATTGGGCCCAACCAAAAGTGACTTGAAAATTAATTTAATTAAATTTTGGATTTGACCAAGTCAAAATTAATTTTGAATTATTCAAATTTGAATTTGAATAATAGATGGAATTGTAGAGAGATAAAAGTGAGAATTAGTTCTATTATTTGGGGTCTTATCTAGTTAGAAACCGTAACCTAGTCCAAAATATCTATAAAAAGGAGACATTATGGCCGAAAATTCCATCCCCATATACTAGGAATTTTTGGCCAACACTAGAGAATTTATTCTCTAATTTTCGAAAATAAGGGTGTATTCAAAGCTTCAATTTTCGTTCTTGTTTCTTCTTAAATTACTTGATAGATTCGCCCACACGATATTCAAGTAAGTAGATAGGAAAGAGGTTAGGATTTTTCAAGGTTGGATCGAAGGAGATCGAGGAAGGAGATCAATCGGTGATGATTGCTGTTTGTTGCCGATGACTCAATTTATCTCTTCGCAAGCGAATGACTAGCTAATGAGAAGATATAATGTGTCAAGAATTAATTATTTGCATAATTTATTAAACCTTTGGATCATGTGAATTCGTGAGCCCCTCATACGGGTTCAATCAGTTGGTATCAGAGGCGGTCATAAGACTCTAATTTATTGTATAAATTGAATTGAGTTCTTATTCATTTGTATGTGATCGTAATTTGATATTATGATGCTAGTCTAATTTTAGCATTATATCTATGATATTACATGGCTTATATGATTTAATACCGCTTTTATTCGTTTGTTCGTTTTTCGGTGCCTGGTTTGAGGCTTTAATGTAATCACACGGGGATTGACCGTATTATATTAGGTAGATTAGAATATTCCTTTATAAATTTCATATTCATTATGTAATTTGAGTGGGTGATAAATCTGCACAAAAAATGAGACGGTTAACAGAGATCGGAACCGGGCCGTGACGCGAGCCACGGGGCCCCCAGGCGAGTGGCGTCAGCGCGTGCGTGAGGGGCACGGGCCAGCACCAGCGCACGCAGGAGGCAGTGGCGTGGGGAACCGGCGATCGAGTCAACGCCCGCTGACTTGGCCTCAGGGACTGCTGAGCAAGGGCGGGCGTGGGACAGTGGAGCGGGACAAGTAGCTGGCGCGTGTTTGGTGCGCGGGACTGCACGCGAGGGGGCTGGGCGCGGGGCAGAGCGTGCTGGGCCTCGACAGCCTTCGGCTGTGGTCAAGGCGGGCCCGTGGCTGACCCGTCGCGTCTTCATGGCTCGTTTTTTTGAATTTTTCGGGTTTTTCCAAGCCCGATTTAAAATTAAAATTTGATTTGGAGAATAAAAAGGAGGATTTTAAGGAATTTGTTTCATCAAATTGAGGAATTTATTTCCTATATTTGAGGAATTAGTTTTCTTAGTCCAAGGAATTTAATTTCTTTACTTTGAAAAATTAATTTCAAATTAAAATGAGAATTGATTTCTTAAATCATAGAAATTAATTTCAAGATTCGATGGAAATTTGATTTATTTAAACGATAAAGAATTAATTTCCAAGAATTTCTTTAATTTGAAGAATTAATTTCAAATTCAAATGAGATTTGATTTCCTATATCTTAGGAATTAATTTCAAGATTCGATTGAATTTGATTTCTTCAACGATGAATAAATAATTCCCAAGATACGAGGGAGACTTGATTTCCTTAATATTAGAAATTGATTTCCAAAATTCGGAGGAGATTTGCTTTTCTATATTATAGGAATTAATTTCCTTTATCCAATGAAAATTTGACTTTCTAAAATTTAGGATCAATTAGTTTCCATGATCCAGTGGCATCTACAAAGCAAGAAGATGGATGATTCAAATTTAAATTCCTTAGTTTTAGGAATTAGTTTTTTTAATCATATTTGGATAATTGATATAATTATTTGCCTTATTATGTGCTTAATTGTTTTAATTTGACTTTTATTTGCTATTTATTATGGAGATCTTGTCAATTAGACATGCCATGATTTTATGGAGATCTTATTTGTTTTAGACATGTCATAATATGTGATTATTCATGTTAAAAACCTTTTATTATTAAATGACTAAGCGATAATTGTGATTGCAATTTTATTAATTTAATTTTGCTAAGATCACATATGGTCTCCATGAGACGGTCTTTTCGTGAAGTAACTTATGTTGATTCCCTGCGGGATCATATTTTACCAGTTCACGTGATAACACATCTCTAAGATGATTGTAAGATTTTAATTGATGGCAATATGAGCACTTCGTTGTGGGCTTATTAAAGTCGATTAATTTCTTTGGTGTTAGGGTTCATGGTATTAGCTTAGGTATAATTTAGCGGTTATAGCAGCACTGCGCGACATCTGATTGTTGAGTTATATGAATAGTAAAACCGTTTTAAAATTGATTGTGTAATCGATCACCATGTGTGGCTTGCATGATTGATTTTAAACAATATGTTCAGTGCGTGATTTTTTTTAAGGTTTTCGATTATCTGCATTTGAGCATGTTATTTATAATGGATTATTTGATTTATTCTCAGTTCTGTTCTTTAAGCATGACTTTCATCTCACTTACCCCATTTTTTTTAAGATCACACTCGACCGTCCTATACATATTGATTGTTTTAATAATTTGGACAAAGTCCTGAC
Organism: Leonotis leonurus; assembly: GCA_026898415.1. Lineage (NCBI taxonomy): Eukaryota > Viridiplantae > Streptophyta > Magnoliopsida > Lamiales > Lamiaceae > Leonotis > Leonotis leonurus. Next base: position 428,600 of record JAPKLX010000187.1, on the reverse strand, counting down.
TCAATGACACAATGTTCGTTCTTGACAAAGAATGCCCTCCAGATTTCCTAAGCACCATATGGGAAGGAGAAATTTCGGTTGTCAAGAGGCAACCAACTGAAACGTCTAGGGTTTGGTCAGATAGGACACTGGAAAGATGACTATCTACTTCGTGAGAAGTGGGAAAAAGTCAAGATACATCTTACACTTTAGTAATTGAGACATGTTCGATGGCTAGTTATGCCCAGTTTTGGGTGGTAGATACACAAGCTACAGACCATGTCTGATGTGACATGTAGGCATTCCTGCGAACTAGAGTACTTAAGGAAGACGCGATTTCCATCCTTTTCGGCAACGCTACGAAAGTGGCGGTCGTTGCAGTGTTAGATGTGCAATTGAAGATCACTTCTTCTGTTCTAGTATTGAGAGATGTTTTGCTCGTGCACAGTTTTAGAAAGAATTTAATTTTGGTTTCTAAACTGATTCAAACTGGATATTTAATTTTCTTTGATGATTCTATAATAATCAAGAATAGAAATTATGGTATCTACACCGACAGTAAACAACTTATATACTATGTTGCACATCATATGCAACAAAGTAAAACTTTTAACTTATCTACAAACTCCAAGAAGAGAAAAGCTTCTTGTCTTTGGTCGAATGAAACATATTTGTGGCACTTAAGACTTGAACATATTAACCTTAGAAGGATTTAAAAGTTAGTGGAACATGGACCTTTGGATAAATTCCAAGTTGAGCCATACCCGACTTATGAATCCTGCTTGGAAGGTAAAATGACTAAGAGATCTTTCAAGGTCAAAGGAAATAGAGCCCAAAATGTGTTGGATATTATTCACTCCGACGTTTGTGGTCCAATGTCGATCCAGACCAGAGGTGGCATGAAGTATTTCATCATTTTCATTGATGATTACTCAAAGTTTGGATATGTCTACTTGATGCACCGCAAGTCTGATTCCTTTCAGAAATTTAAGGAACATAGGGCACTTGTGGAGAATCATCAGAAAAAGACTATCAAGTGTCTGCGTCCTGATCACGGAGGCGAATACCTCAGTGCTGAGTTTTTGAACCATCTATCGGAAGTTGGGATTCAATTCATGTTAACTCTAACGGGTATACCCCAGCAAACTGGTGTAGTAGAAAGACGGAATAGAACGCTTATAGAGATGGTAAGATTAATAATGAGTTATGTATAGTTGCCTATTTCGTTTTGGGGGTGTATCCTAGAAACGACATTTTACACATTGAACTTGGTACCATCCAATTTGATCCTTAAGACACCGATTGAGTTGTGGGGTCTAAGATATCTCAAGATGTGGGTTTTTCCAGCACACGTACTAGAAAAGGACGCCGACAAGTTGGCACCTCGTATTGATTTTTGTTTTACACGTAGGCTATCCTAGAGAGCCAAAAAAGTGGGAGTTTTATTGTCTCAGAGATCGAAAGGTCGTGATCAGCATTCACGCTCAATTTCTAAAAGAAGATTATGTGAACAACCACATGTCCAGAAGAGAGATAGTTCTCAAGGAAATGAGAACTATAGCTTGTCCAAATTTACAAGTAACACAACCACCACTAGCACCAACCCAATCACTTGTACCACCTGTTGTGGAGCCTCGTTGTAGTGGGACGGTTGTTAGTCAACCCGACCGATTCATTGGAGTGGGAGAGGCATTCGACTCAGTCTTAGGACTAGATGTATCGAACCATTGGCACTACAAAGAGGCAGTACACAACAAGGACTGTCACCTCTAAAAGGAGGTGATGGAGTCTGAGTTGCAATCCATGGTAGACAATGAAGTATACGAGCTAGTTGATCTGCCCGATGCTATGAGGCCATAGGGAGTAAATGGGTCTTCAAGTGAAAAAGAGGACCCGACGACAACATCGTAGTCTTCAAGGCTAGATTAGTAGCAAAGGACTATACTCAAAAGGAAGATATCAATTACGATGAGACCTTCTAACTAGTATCCATGCTCAAGTCTATTCGTACACTCTTATCAGTTACCGCACATATGGATTGGGAAGTATGGCAAAAGGATGTTAAGATAGCTTTCTAAACGGAAGTCTTGAACAAAATATCCATATGTAACTACCCGAGGGCTATGGAGTTCAAGAAATGAACACATGGTGTGGAAGCTTAAGAGGTCCATCTATGAACTTAAGCAAGCCTCACGGTCATGGAACCTTTGTTTCGATCAGGTTATCAAATCTTAGGATTTGATCAGTGACCTAACGAAAGCCGTGTGTACAAGAAGTGTGAGAGTAAGACGATTGTTTTCTTAATTCCATACGTGGATGATATTCTCTTGATCGGAAGTGTCAAGAACATGTTGTTTGATGTTAGAGCATACCTGTCCAATAAATTCGATATGATGGATATGGGAGAAGAAAGATACATTCTCAGGATCAGGGTCATTCGTGACCGAAGAAAGAGAATGTTGTGCTTATCTCAAGAGTCCTATATCGAGATGGTACTTAGACTCTTTAGCATACAAGACTCCAAGAAGGGTTTTGTAATACCCTCAAATTCTAATTAGTACTTAATTGCTAATTAGAGTCTTAATAAGGCTTTGCATCCTTAAGAGATAATATTTATGAGATTAAGAAGAGCTTGGAAGCTTTATTATATAATTTAGAAGAAAGAATTTTAATTATTTAGTTAAGAAAGAAAATGGAATTTATTAATTCCATATTAAGAATAAAAGAAAGGGGTTGAGGCAGAATAAATTCAGACGAAGCATACCCCTCAGAAGAGAAAATTTTTATCTATTAGATAATATAAAAAAATGGAATTAGAAATTTCATTAAGTTAGTAAACAGATAATATAGGGAATAAAAATTTATTATTGCAATTTCGGCAATAATTAAATAAGTTCTCGTTTAGAATTCAGTTTGAGAATTCGACAGTTGTAGTAATATCTACAAATTATGTCCAATTTTATAATATATACAGAAGAGATTATTATGAAGATTTTATTAGAAAAATATTATTATAGAAAGAATTTGTTCAGTTAAATTTATTCGGTATTTTCAAGTTTGAATAAGTTATTCAAACGAACTCCAAATCATGAACGGTCTGAACCAGTGATTCTAGGTGTCGAGACGAATCATCCAGTATCAATATCTCAAAATCCAGAAAAGAAGACTCTAGAAGCTTCTAGAAGCCCCTAGAGAAGTGTAGAAAAATTAAATAAATTAATTATTAAATTAGAAAATTATTTACTTAGCTTATAAGTAAGATTTTTACTTACTATTCATGATCATCATCATCTTCCAACATCTCCACCTAATTTTCGTCACTATTCACACACACTACAGACACTAAACAAATTTTTCTTCAAATCTCAAGAATTAAGCCAAAAATCAATACCAAATTGTGAGAAAATCATCCAATCAAGGTAAATATCCAATTTCTTCATATTTTAGCTTGAAAAATGATGAAGAATTCCCTCTTTTAAAGCATGAGAATTCCATGCCCTATAGCATGTTAGTATATGGCTTTGATTTTAATTATGTTGTAGCAAATAGATAGAAAGGCATGCTTTAAGTAAGATTATGCAAAGAATCTTAAGAAATGATGGTTAATTTAATTTCCCCTAAATTGCCTACATAAACCCTAATTTAAATCATTAGAATTTGTATGAATTTCCTTGAATTGAGCATGAATAAGTATCATTAGATATCAATAGACATGATTAGAACAAGAAATTAGAGCAAAAATCAAACTTTCTACCCTTAATGAAAAGGACCGAAAATTTCATCTTATGAGTCCTATGAGATTTTGATTTTATTTGTTTAAATTGAAATGATATTTGAGTTTATTGGTATGAATAATGTCTAGAATAATTTATTGAGAATTTTCCAAGCACTAGAAATGAACTTTCAAAAATTTAGTAGTTAATGGAGTTTCAAAGTTTATATTATTGTGGATGCTATTTAGTTTAAATGTTGATGCATTGGAGTTTATCAAGCAATATTAAGCATGAATAAATCAAGAGATTAAAGATAGAACCATTCTTACATTAAGATCTATAATTTTCAAGAAGAAGGACATGATTAAAAGCTATATATAGAGATTTTATTTGTTTGATTTAATATGATATTTGAGATAAAGAATGAATATAGTGGCTAATGTGAATTTATGAGATTTTATTAGCCAAGTATGTAAGAGTTAGAAATTGTTAGTTTAGTATGTAAAGAAGTGATGTAATAATATAAATAAAATAAGTGATGAATGTAATGTTAAGATAGAAGGATGCAAAAGCCGAAGAAATTATAGTTATACTAATTGATAATCAAGTAAATTACAAGAAGAAGAATGAGATTATGAATTGATGATTTCATAGAAAAGAGTAAGATTTATTATTCTTAAATGTTTTATTTATGAAAGGTTTAGCTGAGAAAGAGAAAGAAGAAAAGAAAGAAAGAGACGAAGCCTCAGGTTAAATAGATTAAACCCTTCAGGTGAGCTTTCTAACTAAAGAATGCACGTGCTAAAGAATTATTTATGAAGATATGTTTTTATGTTTAAAGAAGTTGACTTGCCTATTTTTGAGCATGTTGCATGTACCTATCTACGCCAGAATTACGATATTGGCCCTATGCCGGACGAGCTGCCGGTAAGGGTTTGTGTACACATTAGACCGTGAGCCGGTGAGCGGACTGGCCGGTCATAGTGTTTGAGGGGGAGGCCTACCTCTCAACACAAGAAAGTAGATATGGTATCACAGATTTACGATATTTGTCTGCAGACATAGAACATGCATATTCAGTTTTTATTGTTTTCAGAAAGAAAAGATATATGTTTTAAGAAGCGTATGCAGGTTATTTTTCTTGAAAACCCTGTATATGCTAAAGTTGGCAAGTCAATCATATAGCTCTAAGAGCAAGTTTTAAATGTTTTGGCATGTGTCCACTGAGTGCTTTATGTACTCACGCCCTGCATGTGTTTCTAAACATGCAGGTTGAGCTGGGAGATGGCGATGGAGCTGGACACTATAGTTATTTCGACATGTAAACTATTGAGTGGGTTATGGCTATTTTGTTGAATTTTGTTGAAACATACTTGTTAGCCCAGAGTTATATGTCGTCATACATATAACTCAACCACTCTTTCCGTTGTGAACCTTAGTTTTCTTTTGGTTGTTAATCTGAATGTTTGGTACCATTATGTTTGCTCAGCTTATGAAATCCATGTTGGTAATTTCCTTGGTGAATCATCATGTTTAACCCTTCTTCTTAATTACTTGAGCTTTGCCTTTGGTAAATTGAAACCCGAGACCATAAATTGTTGAGTTTTGTTTTCGATAGAAACAGGGCAGCAGGTTGAAAACTCTTTTCTGTGTGTTTCATCTGTCCTAATTCAGGTAAAATGGGTACCATTTCAAAGATCTTTTCAATACCTTTCTAACGGTTCTTTCGGATCTCAATTTGGAGTCCGGATGAGTAAGTTATGAGCCTTTGAAGTTAAGGTGTCGAACCTGCCCTGAATTCCTGCGAAAACTTTGATTCAATTTATCCTTGAGAATAAACTTAATTTCCCAGAGTTTCCTAAGTTAACCGAGTCATGGTCTAATTACTTAACTAAGAAAGGGTTAAGGAATTGGGCTTTGACAGGTTTTTACCCTTTAGGCACAGAGTTACACTTTCTCGAGACATGTATCCTAAAGACACCTGACGAGAGATAGAGAAGATATGACAAGTACCTTATGCTTCTGATGTAGGTAGTCTCGTGTATGCTATGATGTGGACTGAACCGGATATTTGATTTGTCGTAGGCATGGAAGCATGATATCAGTCCAAAAAAGGATCAATGGATGGCAGTAAAGAGCATACTCAACTACCTTAAACGGACCAAATAGTGTTGTTTAGTTTACTAGTTAGACACACTTTATCCTTTGGGTTAAACAAATTCTAATTTTCAGATGAACCGGGGTTCGAGGAAATTGACCTCCGATTATGTGTTTACTTTGGGGGGCGGAGCCATGACATGGAGGAGTGTGAAGCAGAAATGTATCACAGACTCCACCATGAAAACTGAATATGTGGTCGTGACAGAGGCCTCAAAGGAAGCGGTTTGGCTCAAGCGCTTCTTGATGGATCTAGATGTGATTCTGAGTATGCATTTGAATATCACGGTTTATTGTGATAACTCAGGTACATTGGCAAACTCAAAGGAACCACAAATCCACAAGACAAGCAAACACATTGAAGGAAGTACCATTATTTAAGATATAGTGCAAGGGGCAAAGTATTAGTGTCCAAGGTAGCGTCAGATTACAACCTGACTAATTTTTCAAAGAGCTTGAACAGTAAAATGTTCGAGAGGCACTTAAAGGGATTTGGGGTGAGACGTGTAATGGACCTGCTTTAGGTATAAGTGGGAGATTTGTGATGTCATGCGACACAGATTGTATACTCTAAAGCATGTTTGAGTATAAGTGAGAGATTGTTAGGGTTTGTATACCTCAAAGCATGCTTTATTCTTGGACGATGTATCAAACCTGATTTCAATTCCATTTAAATGAGAATAAATGTTTCTATCATTGGTTTCTTATTTATTATCTTTATATATTGAATTGAAAATAAGTCCATTTACTGCAATTGTAGACTGTGTTGTAGATCGATGATCATAGAAGGTAAAATAGTCGGCTCATTTGTAGTATAAAGTCACAATCTAGACAGACTTGGACAATCTAGTTGGTAAATGCAACAATATCATTTGATGCGAGAGCTGACCTTAACCTATTGAAAGATGTCAGTATGTATAAGCGGATACAAATGCTTTGCATATACATATTGAGAGATTTCACATTGAGATAAGTTCTACGTGCTAATACTTAGAATGAGGTCTTAGAAATTAATTCATTTCTTAATCTGTGACGATGACATTAGTATATGCAGTTTTGATTCATCTACACTTAGCTAGAAGTGCTCGATTATCTGTCGTGCATAATCGCATCTCGATTAACACGAGTTGATTAAATCCGCGTGAGATGTTCAGAAAGGTTTATTGCATAAGAAACCCGACCGTTTGGAATTTATTCCGTATGTAATAATTAAGGTCTGAACCGGATCACTAACGAATAAATATATTAATTAATTATGAGTTGTTAGCGAACTCAATTAATTAATTGATTTGATAAATCTTAAACGTGAGAAATAATTAATGAAAAGAGGATTACATCCATAATTTGGATGGATTAAGATGAGTTCAATATTTATCCTATAGTGGAGTCAATAAATATTTATAATGGAGTAATTAATTTGAGGTCAAAGTAATCTAAATTAATTAATTTAAGTCTAAGTTGGACTGAACAATTAATTAAATTTAATTGGTCCCAAAAGTGACTTGGAAATTAATTTAATTAAATTATTGATTTGACCAAGTCAAAATTAATTTTGAATTATTCAAATGTGAATTTGAATAATAGATAGAATTGTAGAGAGATAAAAGTGGGAATTAGTTCTATTATTTGGGGTCTTATCCATTCACCTTAAAAACCCTAACATAGCCCAAAATATCTATAAAAATGAGACCTTATGGCCGAAAATTCCATCCCCATATACTAGGAATTTTTGGCCAACACTAGAGAATTTATTCTCTAATTTTCGAAAATAAGGGAGTATTCAAAGCTCCAATTTTCGTTCTTATTTCTTCTTAAATTACTTGATAGATTCGCCCACACGATATTCAATTAAGTAGATTGAGAATAGGTAAGAAGTTTCTAAGGTTGGATCGAAGGAGATCGAAGAGATCCATCGGTGAGGATTGTTGTTCGTTGCTGACGACTCAATTCATCTCTCTGCAAGCGAAATACTAGCTAAGGAGAAGGTATATTCCGTAATTAATTCTCCTATGTGGTATTATGTGTCAAGAATTAATTATTTACATGATTTATTAAACTTCTGGATCCTGCGAATTCGTGAGTCCCTCATACGGGTTCTATCATCCTCGAGGCTGTTGAGAATCAAAACAACGCAAACGGAAGACTGGACAAACTCGAACCAATGGAATATCCCAAAACCTCTGAATCTAACCCTAAAAGTGATATAGATCAGTATGTCGTCTATATCCCAACGAGATAGTTGATGCAGGAACTCGGGGACGATGAATGACACACAACAAGGGATGATTGTCTTGTTGATACACTGAAAAATGAACTCGTCTGGGCAAAACCAAGAGGAACTCGAAAACTCTCAAGAGAGAAATAAACTCACGAATTTGATTAAGGATAAAAGTCTCATTTTCGTCCATCACATAATAAGCCTATTTATAGGCAGAAAATAACCCATAACCGAATTCGACTGAAGAAATAATACAAAATAGTGTTGCCAAATATCTCAATTCATCAAATTACAAACAAGTGTCTCCTTTCGATGAATGGCCGAAAGAAGTAGTTTAAGGAATGAATATTATTCAGATGTTGAGACGAAAGAACCCCTTATTCTATCAAAATATCCAATATTTCAAAAAAATTCCAATGATTTCCCTTAGTCAAGAATAGAATAATTTAGAGAAAGATATTGTGATGGTAAAAAAAATGAGCGTCAAAACAAGACAGAAACAGGCCAGTTCCTTTTCTCAAAATCTTAGAAGGAAATAAATCAGAAAAGGCCCAAACTATAAAGCAAAAAAGCCCATGTCCAAAAAGGCCTAAAAACCCACGAATACTTAAAGAACATAAGGAAATAGAAAACGTGGCCCAATCATGTCTTGAAACCACAAGCTAATTAATTAACTTGAAGCTCCAGCCCATTTGTCACAATAAGATCGATTATTCTTGGGCTGCTCGGTCCAATCCCTCCAATGGGCTTCTTGGATAATTATTGCTCTCATATTTCTTGGATTAAGCCCACTAAACACTCCTTAAACTTCTTAGCTCGAGCTCTTATAACCGGCCTAACAGGAACACGCACCAGATCTGGAATGAACGAACCTTGGGCTACACGGGCTGCATCATTGACCTCCTGTAGACCTTCTATCATCCAAGAAACTTGCATAGTCAGCATCTGAGTAAACTGTGAGTTGCGAGGAAGAATAAGCTTGAAACCAAAGAGTGTATGATGCGGTACCTTTTATATACCTCAACAACCTTTTACAAGCAGCCCAATGCAAGTGTGTATGAGCTATAAGAAACTGACTTAATTTGTTCACAGTGAACGTAATATATGGCCTAGTAAGTGTCTAAGTATTGTAGAGCTCCAATAGTACTTCTATAAAGTGTAGGATCTTCAAACAATGTTCCATTTGCTTTTGATAGCTCTGTGGTATGAGTTATTGCTGTGGAGCAAGCATTGCATTGCAACATCTTTGTTTTAGAAAAAAAGTTCATGAATATACTTGTGTTGTCCTAAAGCAAACTCACCATGTAGATGTTATACTTCAACACCCAAGAAATAGTTAACATGACCAAGATTTTTAACTGAAAACTTGGAGTGAAGATTGTCAATAACAAATTGTACTAACATAACATCATCTCCAGTAATAAGGATGTCATCCATATACACCAAGATTAGAGTAAGTAATGAACCATCTCTTTTAAAGAAAAAAGAAAAATCTGAAGTTGATGTTTTAAATCCAAGGATATAAATCTCAGCTCTTAAAGTATCATACCATGCACGAGGAGCCTGCTTCAGACCATTGATAGCTTTGTTAAGCTTGCAAAGTTAATCAGAATATTTAACATCTTTGAAACATGCAGGCTGAGCCATATAGATGTTATTTGTTAGTTTTCCATTCAAAAATGCATTATCAACATCTATTTGTTGTATAGACCACTTGCGAGTTGCAGGTATGGAGAACACAAGTCTTATAGTGGTTGGTTTAACCATTGGACTGAAAGTATCAAAAAAGTCCACCCCTGCCATCTGCTCAAAACCACGAGCTACAAGCATGGCTTTCAACTTATACAACGTTCTGTCAATATTAAGTTTAACCCTAAACACCAAATTGTTGCTTAATCTTGTGGTTTGGATGTGGTGGAACCAAAGACCAAGCTCCTTTTGCTATAAGTGTTGCATACTCCTTTTTCATAGACTCAAACCAACCATTATGAGATAAAGCATCTTCCAGAGACAATGGTAAGGTAGGAACAAACAAGGAAGTGGTACTAGTGAAGATTTTAGGTTTGAAAATACCATTTATGGCTCTAGTTTTCATACCATGAGATGGTTGAAGCGTAGGGTTTGGTACAGATATAAGAGAAGTAGGAGAATTATGAGTTGAAAAAGAATTCTCCAAGGGCTTTGAAGGAAAGCTAGTATTCTATGATGGTTCAAGAGAGGAATTTGAAAAAGAGTTTTACTCAGTTGGAATAGGCAAAGTAGGAGTTTCAACTGAAGAAGACGAATGATCAGTAGAAAAAGAATAATGAGGTAAGTAAGGAAGAAGATATGTTGTATTAGAAGATGTTGAAGTTTTGGGAAACATTTCAGAATAAGGAAACTCATGTTCTTTAAACTTAACAGTATCTGCAATGAACAATCTCCCCTTGTCATTTTGACACTTATAGCCTTTGTGATTTTGACTGTATCCAATAAATAGACACCTTTGAGACCTAAACTGATGCTTATGAGTGTTATAGGGCTTAAGATATGGATAACAAGTACACCCAAACACATGAAGATATGAATAATCAGGTTGAGCTTTTTATAGAACAAAGAAAAGAGAACTCATGCTTCGAGTGTTTGTGGTCCCAGAAGATAATTTTAATGTGGCTGATTTCCCCTCTTTTGCAATCAGTTTCGCTACAGCACCCGCTGCTGTCTGTTTATAAGGAACACAACTGCATCAAAAGCATATCACCAGTAATTAAAAGGTAAGGAGGCTTGACTAAGCAAAGTGAGACCCATATCTACTATGTGCTGGTGTTTCTTTTCAGCTCTATCATTTTGAGAATGAATGTGTGGACAAGGATGTAAGAAATGAACTCATAGGTCTTTAAAAAACGAAGTTAAACTCCTATACTCCCCTCCCCAATATGACTTGAATTTTTGTATTTGGATTTGAAACTGAAATTTTATCATAACAAAGAATTGTTTAACATTTTTCTCAGTTTCAGACTTTAGTGTGAGAGGATAGATCCAAGTATACCTAGTGAAATCATCTACGAAGTGGATATAATATCTGAACCCCTGAAGACAAGGAACATAAGATGGTCCCCAAAGATCTAAGTGAATAATTTGAAATGGTTTAGTGGTTTTTAAAGGTTGAGAAGTATGAGGTTGTTGATGCATCTTTCCTATACTACAAGCGTGACAAAAATTAAGAGAAGAATGAATTGCATAGACTTTTAATTGTTTAAGAACATGAGAAAGAACTTTAAACTGGGGATGTCCAAGACTTTGGTGCGAAACATTTATTTGATTATTTACAATCTCAACAAAATTACAACTAGAAGAAGGATTACAGTGAGATTCTAACCGAGATGAACTACAAGTAGTATGATTTGGCTGAGAAAGTGAAGCTAGAAATGTCATAGCAGCAGCTAAAGATGTAGGATCTTGACAGGAACTCAAGGTAGAACTTGACGGCTTGGACTAAGAGTAGAAGGAAGACAAATCAATCTGATAGAGTCCTTTGTGGATATTCCCCTTTAGAAGTGTTTTGAGGCTGACCTTGTCCTTTATGAGGCAAAAAGAATCATGAAATTCAAAGAAGACATCATTATCTTTTGTAAATTGAGATATACTTATTAAGTTTTTAGTAATATCAGGAACAAAGAGTATATGACTGAGCACTAAGGAAGATGATGAGGAAGGAGGATGAATATGACTAGTACCTATAGAGTTAATAGGAACTGTCTTACCATTACCTACTGTGAGAGCTTCGGAGCCACCATATAGAGTGTTGATATGAAGGTTTTGCAGGTTATTTGTAACATGATTTGTTGCTCCACTATCAATGTACCACACCATCCTCCTCATCACATTCACCTTATGTAGAAGCTTGATTGTTTAAAACAAACGCTTGAGGAGATGCTGAATTAGATTGTGTTTCTGGTCCAACAAAATTCACATCAAAACGTTTGTAGCACTTGTATGAAACATGACCAGGCTTGCACAAAACTGACATATAATTGTAGACTTTGAACCTGATCTGAAGTTTCATTTATTTATCAATCCTTTGCCTTAATCACCTTGCCACCTGAATTTTCTCTATACACATAGTTAGCCATAAGTTCAGTAATAGAGGAAATCATATGCAGCAGTCTTATCTCAAGTGAATGAAGAACATACTACATCTCTTACAGTGATGAAGGTGTTCCTCTATGCATAATATTTACTACCAAAACTTCATATTCAGGACCAAATGCATTTAGGATATGATCACCAAGATCCTCATCAGAAAATTTCATATCCTGCAGCACTCAACTGGTCAGTAAACCCTCTCATTTTTAGAAAAAACTCATCCACTGAGAGAGATCCTTTTCTTTGTGAACTAATCAACTTTTTGAGCTACTTAACCCTTGCACGAGACTGAAATTGAAAAAGATATTCTAGTATACACCATATTTGTTTTGAGTTGGTGCATCTAACCACATGACCGAGCATAGACTCTGTGATTGAGGTAAGTATCTAGCTCATGAGAATTGGATCCTTGCGCATCCATTGACGATATTCTGGTTTAGGCATCGGTTCTGATCTCGAAGAAGAAACATGAATAAATTGAGATGGAGCAGATGCAGTTGAGGAGATTAGATCCTTAAATCCATGCGCTCGAATTGTAGATAGAACTTGAAACCTCCATAAGGCATAGTCATTCATATCCAACTGAAGAAGAAGTGGATGAAGCGTTGGTAAAGGCGAGGACGAAGAAGTTGAAGACGAAGAACTTGAGTTTGTATTCACCATATTGACAGATTGCTTAAGAACTTTTTAGACTCTAGATACCATATTGAAAGGTAAACTAGACTAATCTAAGAGAATAAAATGTATTATTTCATTTGAAGAGCTGACCTTAGCCCGCAAAATGATATCGGTATGTATAAGCGGATACACATGCTTTGCGTATATATGTTGAGAGGTTTTACAATGAGATAAGTTCTACGTGCTATTACTTAGAACGATGTCTCGAAAATTAGTTATTTCTTAATATGTTACGATGACATTAGTATTAGAGCTGTCAAAATTGGCCCACAATGGCCCGGCCCGATGGGCTTACCCGGCCCACCTGTAATTAGGGCCAGGTTGGGCTAAAAAATTAAGAGCCTAAAAAGTTTCGGGCCGAACTAGCCCGGCCCATTGGCCCGCACATACTTTTAATATTATTTTAATTTTGTTCATAATATTTAGTATACATTGCTCTCATAATATTATATTTTCAATTGCTCTTATAATATTATTATATTTTCAATATCTTATAATTTAATTAAAAAAATTTTATGCTAATATTTTTACACCATTTTGAAATATTACTCCCTCCGTCCCATTATTAATGACACGTTGCTTTTGGGCACGAGTATTAAGAAAGTGATTTGTCGTGTAAAATGGTGGAGTCCAATAAAGTAGAGTAGCTTATAAAAGTAAAATGTTTCCTTTTTTGGAAACGAGCCATTATTATTGGGACAACCCAATATACTAAACATATCATAAATAATGGGACGAAGGGAATACATTTTATTTGATTTTATTACAAACTTATTTTTGTAATCTAATTAATACTAAAATAAATTAAAAAAACTTATATCTTAATGCAATCTTTTATTTATTTTAGAATTTTAGAAAATATAATAGATTAGCATTATATTTTAAATTTATAAATTTTTTTTTTAATTCATGGGCCGATTTGGCCCGTTGGTCCAGTGACCCGTGATGGGCGGGTATGGGCTTGGATTTCAGCAGCCCAACATAATTCTGGGCCAGCCCGGCCCGACCCGTTATTTAACTCTAACCTGGTGGGCTGGGCCGGGCCAGCTCGGCCCGGTCACTTTGACAGCTCTAATTAGTATATGTGGCTGATATACGCTGCTTTGACTCATCTGCTCTTGCGGGTTTTTCGTAACCCAAAATAGTGATGTCTTGTGCGGTAGTAATTGGCTTAGCTAGAAGTGCTCGATAATAAATCGCTCATAATTGCATCTCGATTAATACGAGTTGATTAAATCCGCGTGATGCGTTGAGAAAGGTTTATTGCAAAAGAAATCCAGCCGGTTGGAATTTATTCCGTATGTAATAATTAAGGTTCGAACCGGATCACTCACAAATAAATATATTAATTAATTGGCAAACTAAATTAATTAATGGATTTAGTAAATCTTAAACGCGGAAAATAATTAATGACAAGAGGGTTGCATCCGTAATTTGGATGGATTAAGATGAGTTCAATATTTATCCTATAGTGGAGTCGATAAATATTTATAATGGAATTACACTTTCATTTTCATAGAGTAATTAATTTGAAGTTAAATTAACTTGAATTAATTAATTTAAGTCAAAGTTGGACCAAACAATTAATTAAATTTAATTGGGTCCAAAAGTGACTTGGAAATTAATTTAATTAAGTTATGAATTTGACTAAGTCCAATTAATTTTAAATTATTCAAAATTTGAATTTGAATAATAGATGGAATTGTAGAGAGATAAAAGTGAAAATTTAAATTATATTATTTGGAATTTTATCCATTCACCTTAGAAACCCTAACCTAGCCCAAAATATCTATAAATAGGATACAAGAGAAGGTCGATTTCTCACTCCCCTACACACATAGAAATCGGCCACTTGGAGATTTAATTCTACATATTTTCGAAAATTGAGTAGTATTCAAACGCTCCAATTTTCGTTCTTATTCTCCTAAAAAAAATACTTGATAGATTTTTTGCCCACACGATATTTAGGTTTCCAAGTTAGGATCGAAGGAGATCAAGTGAAGATTCATACGGTGTGGGTTGTTGTTCGTAGCTAACGATTCAGATTGTTTCTCCTCAAGCAAAGGACTAACGAAGGAGAAATGTATAATTACTTAAATTCCATAATTATATTCTCCTATGTGGTACGTAGTATGTGATAAAGAATTAATTATTTATGTGATTAATTAAACATGTGGATCTTGCGCATTTATGATCCCCTCATACGAGTTCTATCAGTCGGTATTAGAGCCGGTCACAGGATTTTAATTTATTGTATAAATTGCATTTAATTAATATTTAATTTGCATGTGATCGTAATTCATATTAGGATGCTAGATTTAAATTCAAGCATTATATCTATTTACGTGGCTTATTTGTTTTAATACCGCATTTATTCGCTTGATTCGTTCTTCGGTTCCTGTTTTGAGGCTTAAATGTAATCACATGGGGGATTGACCCTGTTAGATTAGGATTTTTCCATGTAATCATATTTAATTATGTAATTGAGTGGAAGAAAAATATGCACGAAGAACGAGGGGGAGAAACGAAGGTCGGAACCAGGCCACGACATCGCTGTGTGGCCCCCTGCAGCGCGCAGGCGCGGCGCAGCGCCCAAGGTGGCACACACAATATTCGACTAAAATTATTTCGAGTCGCTCATAATCTAACGAGGTCGTCTAGTAATGATAAGTCAACCCAAGTCGTATTCTTAAGGAAGACTTAGCAGCACAATTTAACTTTTTGTTCACAAACGAAGCAAGTAAAAGATTGTTTGAGAGGTCTTAATACTAAGCGAGGAATATAAATAACGAAAGAATGTAAATTCTAAACTAATAAAAGTAAACGAAAGAACTAAATGACAATTAAGGAAAACGAGTTGCGAATTGAAAAGAGTAAAGTAACTTGGAAATCGAAATCTAGAGAAATGTAGGAAGTATTTTGGCGTTTGAATTTGAAAAGAACGTAGAACGAATAAACGAAATGAAAGCATAAACAAATAAGCAAACTTAATAATAAAAACGAACCCGAAATATAAAACGGAAGCAAACTTGATTAATAAATTAGAACGAACTTAAATCCACAACGATGAACGAAAAAATAACGAACTAAAATGTTGCAATCGGATATCCTTCAGAATTGAATGCTAAAGCTAAAAAAGACTAACTAAAAATCATAAGTCTTGACCCTAGAACAATAGGTCAAGAGGTGCTCGAAATGAGTGCAGATACTCAGGAAAAAGGTCCATTGAATCTGAAAAAGTACGACGTAGAATGAGAAAACGCGTCGCCTTTTTATAGATGAAAAAAGGGGAACTCAGCGGTCTCCTAAAGTCAGAGACCGTTGACTTAGCTGGATCCATGTTCTGCGCGTGGCCGTTTCGCTGGGCCATTTGGCTGAACTGACCGAGTCAGTCGGGGTCAGCGGCCGCTGAGGGGCCAGCGGTCGCTGACCTGGCCTACGTCTCCTCGCGCGCGCCTCACTCATGGTTCACTGAGAGGCCTAGTCAGTGGTCCCCATGTGTCCCGTGGTCACTGACATGCTCTCTCGGCTTCCTTCTTCATTCTCTCGTTATTTCTCGATCTTTTCTCGTCCCGTTTTTAACTTTTACACTTGTTTTAGCTTGTGATCCTGAAACATAAAATGAAACGTAAATCGATCCCGAAACATCATGCAAAATGGGAAAACTACAAGAATAAAGACAAAGAATATACGAGTTTAAACGACCAAAATGAGGCTAAACAACCCATCCACAAGCAAAACCTTGCTTGTCCTCAAGCATAACTTAGTTTAAAATATCCATAGGAAAAATATAACACGACATGCATTTTTGATAAGACTTCAAATCATTCACAAAATCAATCTTTCTATCATCACGTCACGTCACATAGACATCATAGAAGTAAGTGGTCCACTTAGACTAGATACCCATCAATTCGAACAAAACAAAACAATGATGCAAAAGGTAACATCGAGATCACATAACCGGCTAGTGCTTTTATTCATCACTTTATTAGTGTATCTTTCTCTTTTCTTTTCAACATGAGGAATTTTAAGGACAATGTTTACCGGGTGTGTACTCCGAATGTTTGAGTTTTTCCGGTGTGGTTTCCCATACCCATCTCTTTTATAGATTTGAAAATTTTGATTAAGAGAGCGTGAAGAATCCTTATGTATTCCTATTTTAACGATCTCAAAAGGTTAATTAGAACAATTTCAAGTTATATGGTCATTGTCGTGAGGTGTAACAATTAGGGGTTCCCTAATGTATCCTCACGCGGTTTTCCGTGCTCATGGTTCTCATAGGAGCAGAGACCTCTTGTCAAGTTCAATTCTCATTACAAAACCTGGATACGCAATAAGTGGTACTAAACAACTAGTCAATTGAATCAATCAATTCGTACCATCATGCATCACTATCTCGATCATTCTACTAAGATTAAGAATCCGGTCACAATGTTCCATACATTCCTACGTTCATCTACGTTTCGTAACACGAATCAAGTCAAATTAATCAAGGTTTACAAATCATATCCTATCACAAACACATGCCACGACTCGATTCAACCACAAGATATCAAGACAAAGTAGCTTTAAAATAATCAATGACGAATGCATGCACTTAAAAGACACCCCTCCTCCCCCCCTACAAGTATAGAGCAATGCCCATATTGCAGAAAGTAAAGAGTTGTAGAGTAGAGATAAGAAAGACATCCCCGAAGTGCTGCATTTGGTGCGAAAACACAGGAGGAAAAGTCTGAAAATAACTAAGAACAAAGGTTAGATGAAAGGAAATAAAGAAATAATGGGAAATAGCGTGGGTTGCCTGCCACGAAGCGCTTCTTTTACGTCATTAGCTTGACGAGATAACTCAGTCAACCAGGAGTGTAAATATTGGGGATTGACTCCACAACTTCGGGCATGGAGTGATGTTTGATATATGGCTATCCTCGAAGCCAATTTACTTTAAATGAAATCTTCCTCTTTTTAGCATGTGATGCATCACCCTTTGATGGTAGAATTTTTCTGATAATGAGTGGGACGATCCTTTGGGGTTTGATCTTGCTGAGATGTGTTATCGGTCCGGTGTTTGGGCGCATGAGGGCTTCTGCGTAGGACAGTGAAGAGGCGGGCCGAAATTGGGGTCAACGGATGCTGGGTAGTTAGCGACTGCTAGCTCGGGATGGGGGTGACGCTGGGTGTTGGCATGGGCGCTAGCGCGGGATAGGTATTGGGTCAGTGACTGCTGAGTGTGCCGTGGTTGCTGACCAAGCCTCTCGTAAATTTTCTTCGTGACCTATCCCGCTGGCGCCGAGTTCCCGCGCCCGTTGATTTGACTTCTTGTCAGTCCTCACTCGCCCTTCGAAAATTCTACATGTTCGGTCCCTTTTTTCGTGTCCTTGCCTTTCTTCGGAGCAACTTCCTTACTACTAAAATCCTACAAAGTAGACTTCTCAACTAAAGGATTAGTAGTATCAATGTAACAACAACTATCAATAAAGCTAGCGGATGGTGTAGTATGAATTTCATGAGTAGAAAATGATATTTCTTCATCAAGGACATACATTTTAATGGTACTCTTTTTAACATCAATAATGGTATTCGTGGTAGCCATAAAGGGTCTTCCTAGAAGTAGTGTATGCTCAACTCCATTTTCACGCACATCCCCTATCTCAAGAACAACAAAATCCACATGAACGAGCAAATCACCTATTTTAACTATAATGTCTTAAATTATGCCTCTAGGGTGTCTCATAGATCTATCCGCTAATTGCAAGCACATGCGAGTGAGTTTCAGTTTGCCTAATCCTAATTGTTTAAAAATAGAATAAGACATAAAATTAATTCCATCTCCTAAGTCTAGCATGCAAGATGTTTCCTTACCATTCCTAAAGTGATATCGATAACGAAACTAACTGGGTTGCACTGTTTATGAGGTAAAGTTTGCTGCATGATAGTACTTGCCACTTCAGACACTGTGACTAGTTCTTCATCATCGAATTTCTTCTTCTTTGAGATCAGCTCCTTGAAGAACTTAACATAGGAGGGGATATTCTTAATCACCTTAAGGAGGGGGATATTGATAGTGACTTTGGACAACATCTTATATAAGTCCGCGAACTGTTGGTCGATTTTAACATTCCTTAACCTGATGGGAAAAGGAATGGGCGGAACATACGGATTGACCGCTTTATGAAGCTCCTAGTCGAACTACTTTCTCTCCACTTCAGGTGGTGGTCCGTTCTCCTCTTTAGGTTTCTGATACATCTCCATCTTCTTTTTGACTGCTCTCCCATTCTTAAGGATTGTAATAGCTTGAGCTTGATGAGGTTGTTGGCCTTGTCCCGAAATTTTCCTCGTCTGCTGGCTTTGCTGCAACTGGTTAACAGCGCCAGAAATCTACCTCATGGCTGTCTCGAGGCGCTTAATTGTGGCATCTTGAGCCTCTCGAGCCTTCTATCTCTATTGCGTAAATGCAACTAAACTGTCTTCAATAGGTGATTTATGAGGAGGAACATGTTGATGCGGATACTGCTGTGGAGGGAAAAATTGTTGCTGTTGTGGAGCAAAATACTATGGTTGCGGTGGGTAGTATTGCTGCTGCTTTTGATATTGAGGTTGAAAATTCTGAGCAGGGGGCCGTCTGTTTTGGAAGTTTTGTGCTCCATGCTCTTGGAATTGGAGTTTTCATCCTGAGTTTTGTTGAGATTGAGGCTGGGGTGTGAATCCCTGTGCCGCATAAACTTCAGCTTGTCCCTCAACTGTCAATTCACCCATCCGATGGCCTCTATCTTCAGTGTGTCTGTATTCGCCGCATATTCCACACTGCTCCTGTGCAACTGAATGTCTAGGTGGTGATAGGGGCCTTTTCATTTTGAGCTCTTGTAGTTCCTTCATTATCTCAGCCATCTGCTTTTTCAAATTTGGGCTAGCGGTCACTGCACTTGCCTCCACATGGCAAGGTCGAGATGACTTCTGTTGGGAACTTGCTGGAAGTATTTCAAATATCTCATTCATCTCCTCGGCTATTTTAATTGCTATATTTCCCCCCGCTGAGCTGTCCACCATGAACTGTGTGGTCTGAAGAAGACCGTCATAGAAGAACTGACATATCATCTCCGGTGCCATCTGATGATGCGAGCACTGCTATAAAAGCTCCTGAAACCTTTCCCAGACTTCGTGGAATGGTTCGTTGTGGGCTTGCGCGAAATTCATTATTTTAGTACGTACCGCTTGAGTTTTATGATGAGAGTAGTAATTCAACATGAATTTCTCGCACGCCGAAGCCCAAGTAGTGAGCGAGCCAGGTGGAAATGAAACAAACCATGATTTCACCGGTCCTTCAGCGTGTATGGAAAACATTTTAGTTTGAGTTGGTCCTCCGTCAGTGAGAGAAGTGGGAAAGTTTGCACCACCGTGGAATATTCTTGGATTGATGGTGCGGTTTTAGCTCGTAATTCCAGACTGCAGTTGAAAGGACATTGCTCAATGTCTTCTTCTAGGGTGGTTAAGATCTCACGTTTCCGGTGTATGTTGTCGATGAAGGGCATCAAAGGCTTTCTAGCATTGCGGCAACCTTGCATACACAACATTCAACAAATACGTTACACGTACCACAATATAGAATAAAGAAGTAAACATAATAATTAAAAATAAAAGAAAAAAGGACAATGAATTAAATCGCCTAAATCCTTCCCCAACAACGGCACCAAAATTTGTTCGACTAGAATTGTTTCGAGTCGCTCGCAATCTAACGAGATCGTCTAGCAATGATAAGCCAAACCAAGTCTTATTCTCAAGGAATACTTAGCAGGGCAATTTAACTATTTGTTCACAAACGAAAGCAAGTAAAAGATTGTTTGAGAGGTTTTAAAATTTGGCGAGGAATATAAATAACGAAAGAATGAAAATTAAACTAATAAAAGTAAACAAAAGAACTAAATGCGAATTAAGAAAAATGAGTTGCGAATTGAAAATAGTAAAAGTAACTTGGAAATCAAAATCCAGAAGAATGTAGGAAGTACTTTGGCGTTTGAATTCAAAAAAACGTAGAACAAATAAACGAAATGAAATCATAAACAAAAAAATGAACCCGGAATATAAAATGGAAGCAAACTTGATTAATAATCTGGAACGAACTTGAATCCACAACGATAAAAGGTAAGACAACGAACTAGAATGTTGCAATCGGCTATCCTTCAGAATTGAATGCTAAAGCTAAAAACGACTAACTAAAAACATAAGTCTCGACCCTAGAACAATAGGTCGAGAGGTGCTTGAAATATGAGTACAAATACTCGGGAGAAAGGTCATTTGAATCGAAAAAAGTACATCGTAGAATGAGGAAATGCGTCGCCTTTTAATAGATGAAAAAAGGGGAAGTCAGCGGTCTCCAAAAGTTAGAGACCGCTGACTTGGCTGGATCCATGTTTTGCGCGCGGCCGTTGCGCTGGGCCGTTCGGCCAAACTGACCGAGTTAGCTGGGGTAAGCGGCGGCTGAGGGGCCAGGGATCGCTGACCCTAGCCTACATCTCCTCGCGCATGCCTCACTCATGGGTCACCGAGAGGCCTAGTCAGCGGTCCCTATGTGTCCGGAGGTCACTCACATGCTCTCTCGGCTTCCTTCTTCGTTCTCTCATCATTTCTCGATCTTTTTTCATCCCGTTTCCAACTTTAGCACTTATTTTAGCTCGTGATCCTGAAACGTAAATTGAAACATAAATTGAGCCCAAAACAACATGCAAAATGGGAAAACTACAAGAATAAAGACGAAGAATATACGAATTTAAATGACCAAAAATAGGCTAAACATGCAACGCGCGGCACCATGTCCAAGCGCGGGTGTCCACGCGCGAAGAAGCCAGGCGACACCCGGCCACGGCACAATGCCAGGCGGGCACTGGCGCGGGCGTCGAGCGCACGGGAGTTGAGTAGGCCAGGCGCGGCCCTTGCGCAAGGCACTCGATTGCACGGGGGCGAGCGGCAAGGGGCTGGGCGCGGCTGGCGCGCAGGTAGCCCGTTTAGCTCGGGCGTGCGAGCAACCTAACGTGCGCGGCCTAGCGCGCGCGGGCACTGGCCCTCGGCGACGCTCGGCAGGGCTCGACACCTCTCGGCCAGTGCTAAGTAAGCCGATTTGACTGAATATATTCCCGCTGGAGTAGACCTCCATCTCCATCCGTCTCTCTTTCCTGCAGACATAACAACCCTATTAATAATAGACAAAAGGTTATCGACTTGCTTCATCTCTCTTTCGCGAGATTTCTGCTCCAATTTAATCTTCACACCCAAGAACCATCATCCCATTCTCCCATACTCTTAACACTCTCTTCCTTATTACACACCCTAATATGGTGGTAAAACAAAATACAATCTCCTTTCGGAAAAACAAGTTCAAGATTCTCTCTAAGCCATTTCTCTTCATTACCGCTACTCAATTTCAAAACTTTCTTCCACCACCACGCCTTCCCCCTAGTTTTTTTTGCAACAAAGTTCCTCCTCACTTCAAAATGCCTCTCCATAACATGACTTAATCACTTTAGCTCAGAGAGCCTCTCTCTCCCCTAAAAAATGTCATAACCACTTACCACTTAGTGCCCTATTGAATCAATTGAGAATTTTTAGATCAAGGCCCCCACTTTTAAGGTTTAAGCACAATTCTTTTCATTTGACTCAGCAAACCTTCCAAACACTCCCCCCTTCCCCCCTCCCCCCAAACAAAGATGCAAATCAGAGATATGATATTAGATAGAACGGTTTTAGGGATGACTGAATATTAGAGTTGGTAGATTGGAATCGAGGTCAACACCGCCCGTGCCAACACGTCTTAAAGAAATGAAAATTAAAACCTGGACCCAAGCTTTTGCAACTCTCATAGCTCCATATCGCCACTTTGATCTCTTCCTTGGAGAACGGCCAAGACAGCCAGTCACGATCCCCGTCTGATAGTTTACGCCTAACAAAATCATCTGGGAGATGTGGGATTAAATGGGGTCTCTTTCTAAATTGGGCCTCGAAATTCTCTCGTAAGGACTTCTTGACTTCAGCGGTGTAAAAACCCAAAAAAATAAAAAAAATAAAAAAATTCACGTAATGAAGATTAATATTATATAATTGAATTATAATAAGCATAATTATGTTTCTTAATTATCTATGTGTAGCTAGCATGTCATTCTAAATAATCTTTTAGTGTTAAAAGAATTGAATTTTTAGTATATGATTATATGGATTAATATTATATAAATAAATAAATAATGTGCTTGCATGCATGAGTGTTATATATAAATATATATGTAGGTGCATATATGTGATTAGCATGCATGTGTTATATATAATCTCTTTTAAAATCTATTAAAAAGGTTTTCTAATTAACCTAAAATAGTTACTAATTAAAAATATATAAGTAGATACAATTATAGTTAGTTTAGATTCTCCTTCGGCAAGAAGAGAGCAGCTCCAACGAGGAGAGGGAAACTCTGAAAAACCCACCATGAAAACTTCACCTTCACACCTTAGTTCTTCCATAAGGTAGTCATTCTTTCTCTTTACCGATTTAGACCGGAATGAGGTAGGATTAGGAATTTTCTTATGTTAATATGTGATAATATGGTTATTTGATTTGATGATTAATAGTTTGATGTTGTTGTGTTGGTAATGAAACATGATGAACTAGAAGATTAAGTTTTGCCCTACGTTTTTATGGTTTAAGGTTTCTACTTCATTTCTGCCTCATCAGTGTCAATTTTTTTTTAATTTTCAAATAATAAAATACTAGATCGAGTTAGGAGTAATTTTCAACTTGAATCACTTAGTTTCGTTATTTTTTCGATTTGTTATGAATTTTTCAAAATGGTTGCGCAAACTGTCAATTCCTGCGAAAATCTAGACATTTGTCTAACTTTGAAAATTCGGTAAAACTTGACTGAATTTTAGTTATTTTCAATTTATTATGATTTTTCAAAGTCAACTGCTCATATGACATGAATAAATGTATTTGTGAAAATTATTTCGAAACTATGTGATTTAATTTTACATTGTTGGCTCAATGAAACTAAAAAATATTTATAAACCATGTTCCTTATGATGTTTTTAGTATTTGAGTAAATATTCACATTCATTAGAGTTTGTTTGATAGAATAACTAAAATTCAACTTTTAATCATTTTAAAATGTCTTGAAAGTATAACCTCACATTTTTATTCCTTAAGGGGTATCAAAAATGAGATTTTAATATGTTCTTTTGAAAAACATTGACTTTGGGATGTTGAAAAACTATTTTTAAAATTTTCAAATTTATCATTAGTGGTTTGAGAGAAATTATTTTTCAAAAAAGAGTGCTCATAGATTTTCGATGAAAATTTAATTGCAACTTGTTTTACAAAATGTACTAAAATTAGTATGAAATTTATTTTACCAAAATTCTTTTGTAAAACCCAACCATGTTATGTAGAGTAGCTTATAGAAATTTGTTTGAGATTAAACTCCAAGATCACTACATCATAAAAATTTTACAAGATAAAGTGTCATACAACTTGCATAAGTTTTTACTAAGAACAACCCTTGGAAGTCCAAACAAATCCCAACTCATTAACTATTTACGAATTCATTCATTTTAAATTTAGAACATGATTATTCCGAAGATGTATAATGAGAAATGAAAATCCTATTAAGTTGGAACGACTCATTACTCGAAGTTGATGGATGATATGATTGTGTAAAGTACTCGTGTAATCGAGATAAATATTACTCCTTCTATCGTGATGACACGAATCGACTAAAAATAGATTGAAATTTCTTAAGTAGTTAGCAGACGGGTCTTGTAAATGATGATCGCCGTGTAATTAATAGGTCAACGTTAGAATGGTTAGACATTAAGTTCAGTAAGCACTAGAAGTGCTTAAGGTTGGAGAAGAGGTTAGCGACTATCAATTTGTACTTAGTCATGAGATTCATCTTGTAGGGTCTTACCGAGGAATATCTTTATATCTACAACGGAATGTGAGCTCTATACATCGGTGACACCTGTGAGTCTATTTACAGTACGGTATTTTGAGTTAATAAGCTCGAATTGCTTTATATGAAAGTGTGAATTACATGCCAAATATTTTTATTATGCTCATGTGTATCCTATATGTGACGGATCAGTGTTACGGTACCTGTTGGATGGCGCTGCCAATGATGTAAGTTAACAATTGTGCCTTGAGCCGGATCCGGCCAAAGTAGTGTACACAGAAAGTCCGGATCGGGTGAACTTGGCTAGGTTTCCCGGTCTTGGCGAAAGGGGATTATTCGCAGAAGACTTCGATTTTCTCGTCTAGTCGCAATGAGGAACACCGTGAATGAGCAAAGAATGATGACGAGCTAATATGATAGTAAAATGTATGTTTTCATATATGTATGGTGGGCTTCCATTTTAAAACTTCATACATCATATGGTTGGATATGTAATATTCTTTAAATAAAGATTTATGTTGTTTTTCACTGAAAAAGTCGAGCAACGACTCTCACTGAGTACACTAGTATTCAACCCAAAATATTTTTCAAATGTTTTTCTAGGTTTTAGGAGGATGGTGATAAGTTGTCGAAGAGGTGGGCCTCATCGAGAGTCTTATCCATTAATGTCGATTAGCTTGATGAGATTGATGTCATATTGTTACTTATTTAGCTACTAGTTTGTTTCATCTTGTTGATAAGTCTCATTATCCAATTCATTGACATCATCATGTTGACCGTCAATACAAAACTTTCAACCTTCGATCTCATTTATTTCCATGTCTACGGTTCAATGTCTCCATACATTGAACTCGTGTCGTATCCAGTGTGTCCAAACTTCTGGAGATTTCATTTTTTCTTCAATTGTAATATCATTATTTGTTGTTTCGAAACATTTCTCAATTATATCACATTGAATCTCAATTTCGAGTAGCCCCATCCTGCGGGATGTTACAAGCGGGTTCATCAATCCAACGATCTCTAATCATCAAACCGGGAGTCTCCTTTTTCTTCTTTTGGTAATTAATATACTTGTGAAAAAACTTCTGTAATATCCCCAACTTTCAGCCACCGGAGTTTCGCTTTCTAATTTAGAATACTAATTTTATTTCTCATATGCAGGATTAGATTAGTGAGACTTCATTCCTATGAATGACTTCTGCCTCCTCAAGCCCAAATATATCATCAATAACATCCCACCCCTGCAATTCCTTTTTTAAATTTGAAATATTTTATTCAGTATAACCGAATAATGATGTGTTCCAAGTTTTTAAATCTCCTTTCAACCTTTTCAGCTTTTCTTTGAAGAAGAAACATCCTCACCCCGTGATTCAACTTTTTTGCCAAGAGGCCTGAACAACTGGCGTTGTTTAGTCCATGCATTAATGAACTTGAAAGGAATAGGTCCCCAATCCACAGTCCTAGTCTCCATCGTGACTGGACAATGATTCGAAACTGTTCTTTGGAGAGTCTAGGCCATTGAAGATGGTCAATTAGCTAGTCATTTATCATTAACTAGAATTCTGTTAAGCTTTGACTTGGAAATACCATGTGTTTGATATCATGTAAATTTCCTACGCCGACTCCAAATCTCCGTCAAATTGTTATCTCTGCTGAACGAATCAAATAATGTGATGTCTCTCGTACTATATTGATTTCATATCCCGACTCGCTCGCGGTTGTTTATGATCGAGTTGAAGTCTCCTAATATACTAGTTTAAGATTTTTTTTTTATATTATAAGCTAAATAAATTTACACTATTTGTAAGACACTCACTTCCTAAAAATGGGGTCTCTTTTATTTTTTATAACTCTTTTATAGAGTACATACAATTTTGTGAGTTTTGTAAATATATTCACTTAGACAACTTTCAACTCTCATATTTAATTTTAAAATTTATAATATTATTCTTAAATATTAAAATAATATTTAGATTAAATTAAAATTGACATAAGTTTAAAATTATATTAATTAAAAAATATATTGATTAATATTTTTTAATCTTATACTTTGTTTGTCCTAATAATTTATATAGTCTCATTTGCTTTTGGCACACATACTAACACTCGTATTAAAAGTGAGTTTACCTTAATGGGTCAAAACTATTCTTTTTGCCAAAAATGAAAATGAAACAATCTTATTGGACAGTCTAATCAGGAAAGTGAGACTATGTTATTAGGACGAACGGAGTACTATTATTCTCATTTACTTTTGGTCTTTATTATTATCAACATATGCATTTTGAGTTGTTCCACGTAATATTCGACGTGTCTTTTTAAAAAAAATTGTATTGCGTGAATTCAACTTGATAAGTTGTAAAAACTTTTGAAGCTTGGACAAGCATATTTAATATTTTCAAGGCTTCAAGTGCTTTTTTCTTCTCCTTTGTTTTTGCCACATTGGTCCTCATATGTTCTTACCCCTTTGTTGGCATATGCACGATATTTGACTTGGTCGGACACAACTATTTGGAATTTTAGCGTATTGCACAAGATCTCCCAATAATGACGATATTTTTACGGCGTCCAGTTTGTTTGCTTGAACTCGACCATCAACTTATTGAATATGTCATCGTCGAAATTACCACTTGTCTACACTTCAGTGCACCAATTTTAGATGCCGCAAATCTTTACGTCGTATTTTGAGTACAACCGCAATAACACTTTAGTTGTTTAAAAATGCGTTGTTTGAAAGAATTGTTGCACTGCCGTTTGAAGGCGGCGGTAATGCAAGATCAATACACATCGTACTTTTGGTTGTTCCTCACGATGAGGTCATGGCTTGTGTCAAGCCATATCGAATAAATGATGATATCATCTTGAACGTTGTAGTGACCCTCAAATTTTTTCTTCTCGGCAGAGTCTTTCCTTTGTGAAGTATAAGAGTAAGGGCGCCATCTGAAACTTCATTGAATGACTCGTTCAATTTAATACTTTTGTATCCTCCGGGTGACAGCGGAGAAAATTGTTTTCTTGAAAAATGTTGGTTGGAAAAATATTGGCCGAGAAATGGAAGCGAGACAAATTGTGGAGTGTTGAAGACGGATAATGAAAAAATCAAGCTTTGATTTGCAAAACTTGCAAAACCCGATGAATCACTAGAGTTTGGATTATTGGAACTCGGGTATTGGTCTTTTTTTCCAAGTATGTGAATATGTATTTTTTTAAAAGTTGAAGGACATAGAAAAAATTTAAAAAGAGATAGTAAAAAAATAGAAGAGATATGTGAAATATTGAGGGAGTAATGAAATAAAAAAAAATATAAAAAATAAATAAAACTAAAAGAAGAAGAAAAATGATAGGTTGATATTTTTGCAATTGTAATAAATATAAGCAGTCAATAGTAGTAGTTATATGCATATATATAAATCATATAATATATAGTCCATGTGGCACCCACACCTTATTTAGGATATACATTATTAATTAACAATGAGAGAAAAGGAGTGAAAGAGGGACACTTGCTCCATTTTCCAATTAAACAACAAATATGAGAGTGGAGTAATTAATGAGTCAATTGATCACGGCCACCTTCCCACATGATTCCTTTTTTTTCTTTTTCTTTTTTACATTTTCAAATACATTAATTATATGAATAACATGTTTTCTAACAACCAACAACATCCATCCACCTTCCCACATGATTCCTTTTTTTTCTTTTTCTTTTTTACATTTTCAAATACATTAATTATATGAATAACATGTTTTCTAACAACCAACAACATCCATTCTGATTCAAGCTTCTATGTCCTTGAAATCTTTGTACACTCTCCAATGTTGGTATATGATCATTTGATGCATGGAAGAAAGTATAGTTAGCCACAACTTGCACTGTTCTTTTCCATTCTTCTTTAATTAGTTTTTGCACCATATTTGCATACCTAAAGCAAAAGGTGTCAACACATATAGAAATAAAACTATAGTTAAAACATAACATTTACATTTAAAACAAATGATTAAATCTAATATAATATCATTCAATTGTTGTGAATCTCAACTATGGACCATATAGTGCAAAGCCTATAGTTTATCTAATAGTGTGTATTACAGTTTTATAGAAATGGATATATTCAAATTCTTGCGCCTTAATGACTAGCCCAACAATCTCACCTCTTTGCATACGCATGAGTTGCATTTTTTCCTATTACGTTTTCTTTTATTAGCTGGCTTAATGTTGTCGTGACAAGTCAGTTAGATGATTAATCTTGTATATAAATAATGAGTGTAGTGTAGCTTGCATTTCAAGATGTATTCATCTCTTTCACACATTAATAAAATTCTTTCTTCTTCTTCTTCTTCTATTCCCCTCTCTTTTCTGCAAGTTCTCTATTTGTTCTCATACTCCATTATGTATGTTCTCAAATCTCTATACAAATAGAAATAATAACCTACTTTTGTTGTGAAAGTGTTTGATATTATTACCATCATAGAATGACACGCATCATAATTATATTAAGAAGCATCATATGACTCAAAGTCAAAAGGTGTGAGATAGTGTAACTTGCTCAGTCTTACGATTCTCTTCTCATTGATACGACTAAGTCTGCAATGCCAAAGATAAGTAATATTATTTGCATTACTTATTCTGTCTTTTATTCTGTATATTCAAAATACTTCGACCACATTTAATAATACATAAACCATTCATAAGAGAGAAATTTTCATAAAACATCTCATTACGAGAAAATATACATTTACCGTTTCTAAAATGGAAGGAAAATCCTTCAATGTCTAACATATGAATGTAAATAATATTATTCGAAATCGAATGAATAAAATATCAATCATGGAAATTTAGTTTATATCCCAATGGAAGATCAAACCTATAAGTCCATACACGTTCATCAACAACTTTTGCTCCATTTCCCACACACACATCGACCTCCCCGGATCTCACTTTCTTGCTATCACTTAACCCCTAAACATTATTATAAATGTGTCATAACCGATATTCACTACACAAGAATGTGAATTGTTAATAGACATATTTATTTCAATGACAAATATATTTGATCCACCAGCCAATGAACCTTTTGCCTTGAACTTTGGACATTCTCTGTCCATTCTCATTATAGTGAAGACACTCATCTTTTTCCACACTCGACTTCTTCTTTTGAGCCCCTCCAGTTTTCTTAGGCTTTAAGGCTGCAACTTTGGAAGTTTTCTTCTTCTTTTGTTTGTTCTTCCCCTTGTAAGGATTCAAAGAAGAGCTCACCATGAGCACAAACTAGGACTTTGAAGTATAGGACTGATAAGTCTTCAACGTGTTGTGAAGCTCTGCCAGTCCCACCTTAGTGTCGTTCATATTCAAGTTCACTATGAAATTCTCATATTAACTCGGTAGCGACTGCAAAATCAGATTAGCTGAGACATTGGCATAGAGCATTGTTACAATAGTGATTAGTTTCTCAATCAATCTAATCATCTTCAGCACATGTTCAGAAACATTGCATCCTTCATGAACCTTACTTACACTTGAATAGATCTCGGAGTATCTTATAATTCATGGTCTACACCTGAGAGATGTACATACTCTACAAGTGTTTCATCATCTCATATGGAAGCATGCTATCATGGCCTTTGGAGTTCCAAAATCATGGAATTAAGCATAATAGATTGAGTCGAGACTGCATCCTCGAGCTACTTCTGATAAGCTTTCAAACCAAATGTTTTAAACTCCTTAGAAGTCTTGTCATGGATATTTTTGATTGGTGTGCCTAACTCATACTCAATCTTGTCTTGCCTCAAGACCAAACACAAATTTCTTAGTCAATCCGAAAAGTTTGACTCACTCAACTTATTCGATTCAGCCAAGCATTTGAGCACAATAGAATATCTTATCTGAATGAAAATAAAGAAAAAAAATTAGAATAGAGTATACAAAGGTCACATTTGTATCTCTAATCAACCAAGGACTTAATTTTTTGATTACATCCCACTAATTTTAAAATATAATGCACCCCAAATGAAAAATACAGATTTATATCAAATTTAACTATTAGTGATCCAAGATCTAAGTCAATAATAATTTAGCCTCTGCTTTGACTGATGACTACAACAATGTCACTTGGTAGGCCTCCAAACCAATTGCATCTATAATTTGTAACAATCAAAGTCAAGATTATTGCAACATTTTCTTTGGCTTACGACTAAAACAATATTACTTATTAGATTGTTCATCAAATTTGCAACGGTTTATTGATCAAATCAATATGCATTCACTAATCATTCTGCTCGCTTTTGTGTGTCAAAATGACCAAGCAAGTCAACCTCATCAACGATGCCACCATTCATCTATGAGTGATCATTGACCTCGTCGATTTGGGAGCAAGCACTTTGATACAAATGCTCTTGGACGAAGATGCAATGAATCTAAAATAATTATGATGGACGACGCGTTTGCTTCAAAAAAAATAAAACTTGTATTATATGGGGAAAATATGTGATACTAATAGTTTGATTTAATATCCAATATTAAATCTATAACAATACTGAGTGTTGTCTACCCAAACATAAAATGTGGATCACATATATTGAGTGTCGTCTACCCAAACATAATATCACGGACTACAAGTATTAGACGCTGCCTAACTAAATATAAACATGGTATCTAACTACAATAGTTAAATGCAAGCATAATATCACATAACATGCATTTGATAAAAAAAAACGAACAAATAATGTTCAACCAATAAATTCTTTAAACTAATAAAAAAAATTATCCTCTAATTAAAAGTGAATGTAATAATTTATATTAATTTTATACTAATATAAATCAAGTATTATTATTATTTCAAAAATAATAACAATAAAATTTTAACTTATTAATTTAATTAATAACTTATTTATATAATTGGAATTCAATTATTAATTTTAAATTAATAAAATATTTTTTATTTAACGAATCAGCTCATTCATGGGCCAATCAATAAAGACCACATGGACAATTCTCTGGCCCCATAAGAAAATGAGCAGCAGCTCATGAATGGGCTCATGCGAAACAACAACAGAAGGCCCAGCCCTCAGCTCCGCCCATACTGTTGCCTCAGATTTGACAGCAGCATACGCAGCAAGCAGCAACGGCCACAGACGTGCGCGCCCAACACCATACCGGTGAGAGTCTCGGTCGTCCATTCCCGCTGCTCCCCCGGCGCCGTGCATGTTCAACGCGCAACGAGCAATTGCAAATCAATTATACAAAATAAATTTTGATTTTTAAAATAAATTTAGATTTACTATTGATCATGTAATTAACCTATAAACACGTTAGATAGAAGACAATGCTTCCATGCTTATCTAACAATGCTTCCATGCACTTTTGGTGCAGCAGTAGAATCTCTACTATGATATCCACGTGTATTTCGGCCACATGCAGGAAAGGTTTTCAGTACAAAGTTTCGCATAGAGAACGCTAATAGTTCTTTATGTTAACTAACAATTGACGGACAATCTAAATAATTATATTTTTATTTAGTGACTTGCTGAGATTTATAAAAAATAATATTGATCATAAGTCTTAACCATCCTAGATTCAATTGGCCCGTATTCTTAAATTTGTTTTATTAATTAATAGTCCAATTATTAATTAACTAAAATTAATATATCAATATATTCTAATGCATCCCATATTAAAATATCTTTTGAAAAGTACTCATCAATTGATATGCATTCATTCATTAGCCCCACCACCACGTCCTCCTCTGGTATACATTCGGACTCTGTGTTGCTCCCCAAAACCGTGCATAGAATCACAAATACACAATTGATTGTTTCCTGTCATTTATATATATAAATGCAACTTATAAATGGACCAAATTTATTCAATGAGAATCAAGTCTTAGATATAAACCAAAATTTATGTATTTTAAATAATATTTTGATGCATTGCGCGTAATATTTTATTGCATAATATGTTGATGCATCATAATTTTAATACATTCTATGCACAAATTTGATGCATACTTATTTGGACCGTAAATTTTACAAATATTAACCATTCAGATTGATTCTTAATTTCTACTTAAGCATTGGTTCTCATTTAATCCATTCCCTTTATATATATATATATATGCATGATCAAGCAGTAAATACAACAACAATAAAAACAAAGACATATGTTATGCGTACCTGTAAGTATAGGAAATAAAAACATGACTAGTATATATAAAAAAGTGGTTCTTTGATAGAAAGCTTCCTCTTTTCATTATGAGGAAGGACGGACGTTAACCTTGTATCGTTACGCTAATATATACATTTTTTAAACAATTATCTCAAATTTTATTTATTTCATTTAAACAATGTAATTTAAAAGATAATAATTAAGTATCTTCCATATGCATTACATTTTTATGTCAAAAAAAACAACAAAGAAATAATAAATAAATATTATAATTTCCTAAGAGTCGGGGGTATGAGTTTCAGGGACCTTGTTGCTTTCAACAAAGCCTTGCTCGCTAAACAGGTATGGATGTTAATATATTTTCTAAATTCTTTAGTTGCTCTGATTTTTAAAGCGAAATTCTTTAATGACAAATGTCATGGAAGCAAAGGTGCCTTTTATATGGAGATCAATTATGTGCAAGGGAGAAGGAATTGTTGGAGAAAGGGTGGGTTGAGATGGAAGATTGAGGATGGTAGTAAGGTGAGAGTGGTGGGTGATGTGTGGCTACCAGAGCTAAATATTAGAAAATTATTAAGTAGTAGCAGTGGGCTACATAATATGTGGATTAAGGACTTTATGGCTGAGTCAAAGCAATGAGATAAAGGGAAACTTGAAGAAAAGTTACTACCAGTGGAGGTGGAGGAAGTGATGAGAGTGTGGAGGATATTCGTTTCTAGAATTACGATCCTAAAGGCATGTATACGGTGAAGTCTGGGTATCTAGTGGCGAAAGTTTTTGTGGAGCTTTGATTTACCGCCACGTGTTCGTATCTTTGTATGGAGCTAGGGTGTTCAAGGAGCAAATCGCAACGGCTATAAGTCCCCGAGTTCATCATGTACAAAAGAGATTGTTTGCCGAGAGAGGGGGAGCTTAAATGGAGATTGGAATTATTGTGAGAGATGATAAAGGAGATGTACTTTGTGCAAGGGCTGAAACAATTCTTAGAGGTCAGCTTAAGACAATCTTTTTTGGGTTATGCAAATGTTGAGATAGACTATGTGAGGAGTTGTTTGATGCCATTTTTTATGCAAAATTGCAGTGTCTTTCTTCGATTAGTCATATGCGTCGAGAAGCTAATATAGCTGCACATGAATTAGCTACTCTTGCTAAATCCCAACAAAATTTAGTAGATTGGGAAGATAACATGCCTTCATGACTACTTGACATTGTACCATTGGATTATGTGTAATTTATGAAATGTGACTTTGATTTAAAAAAAAAAAAGTATTATCATTTTATGATAATGATAATTTTTTATCAACAATATTGACATAATAGTTTGAAAATATTTTATTTAAATTTTTAATACACAATTAAATATATTAATACATGAATAAATATTAAAATCAAAATGAAATATAATGGCAAATACTAAAATCTCATCTAAAGAATAAATTACTTATAGACATTTGATAAATGATAATATATTCTTAATACAATTAATATAAACCATAAACTTAACAAAATAACCGTGTATGGTTTAATTTTATTTAATATGAGATTAATGTTATCTGATCTCTCTACTGTAAGGGTCCATTTGGTAGCCCAGTTGTGCCTAGATATACTAAGTTCAACTGGGCTCAACTTGTATTTGGTAGCATTTTAGCTAAATCAAACTGCCCGGTATTATAAACAAGGCCCGCTGAATTGACCTGATTGTGGACTGATTATAAACCGATCAAATACATGATATTAAATCTAACTCAACTAAACAGTAAAAAGCGGAGAAAATATTATCTCAAAAATACCCTTGACATAAACGTTTGAATTTATCTTTCTTCCCCAGACGACAGAAACGACAGTTTGAATCGGAGATTTTTTGGAGAATCCCTCTCGCCTTCGAAGACGACGATACTTCCTTGGATGTGTTTAATTGAGTTTTTAAGAAGAATCTGGAAGTATAAGTTTTGATTTTGTTAGTATATTTTGATTTGTGGAGTGAAAACACTCTTCGTCGAATTCGAAGACAATGACTACTTCCTGTGATTTGATAATAGCTTATATTTTGAGAGGTGTGTGGTTTGTAATAGCTTGTTATTTGATAATAGTGTTTTCTCAGATTATAGATTGTGGTTTGATAATACCTTGTATAATAGAGATTATAGCTTATGATTTGATAATATAGGTTATAGCTTGTATTGTGAGGCTTGTTTGATTTGTTTTATTCACTTCTAATCAGTGATAGTGATCGATGCAAGGTCTGATGTAAGTACTTTTGATTTTTTATTTTAAATTTCTTCACTACTTTATGTTATATATAGCTTAGTTCTGTTTTCTTGTGATTTTGATCTTGGAACGAGGCTGTACGCGAGTTACATGCTGTTGTCGAGGTTGCGGAGGTGAGGCTTGCGGCGAGGTGGAACGAGGCTGCGGAGTTACATGCTGCTGTCGATGCTGTACGCGAGTGACAGGAGGTGGAACGAGGCTGCGGAGGTTAGAGTTGTTTTCTTCAACATATGTAATCTATCATACCTGCACCAAAAGTTGAAGGGAGTTCTTCATATCACTGTATTGTGATAGTTGGCTGATAAAGCTACTCATACAGGTGTGTTAATGTACAATTTGAGTTTTAATATGCTTTTGAAATTCTGTATTTTGTTTCTGGATCATACTTCATTATGTTTAACATATAAGCAGCCTTGTCTATAGGTGAAGTGCAAGAAGCAATGGTGTTTCCTGTGGGTATGTTTTTCCTGCTGACAAGAATTGGTTGGAAAATGAGAGCTA
This sequence comes from Leonotis leonurus, assembly GCA_026898415.1. NCBI lineage: Eukaryota > Viridiplantae > Streptophyta > Magnoliopsida > Lamiales > Lamiaceae > Leonotis > Leonotis leonurus. The sequence goes on along the minus strand of JAPKLX010000187.1, from coordinate 392,876 downwards.
CAGAAGGTATGGAGGCCTTGTGAGTGATATGCAGAATCTTTCGACCCAGAATTTCGATCTGCGCCTCTGGTGCTTGAGTGAGAATTCGATTTCGAAGGAAATACTTCTAATGGCTTCTGCTTTGCTCCTGATAATGTACAACTCATAGATACTTTAACCGGAAGTAATTGTGGAGAAAGTAATACTGCATGCATATCATTGTTGGATAAGTATGAAGATGTGATATTGCTACTTGTTTCATATTCTTTTAATCTTTGTGCAAATGCATTGCTTGACTTTTCATAATATCTTTGTGTAAATGCATTGCAGGAGATTATTTGGGCAATTGAATTATCCCATGTGAAGGAGATTATGTTGTATTGAACTGAAGCTAGTGTAAATTATTGTTTATAAAATTTTAATCTTGTATTAGTTAGATTTTTATAAGTTTGAGATGTCTATACATATAATTTGTATCATGAATTAACTATATTTCCTTCAAGGAATTTATTTATTTCCATTTTCAAGTTCTCCTACTTTAAATTTTATTTTATCATATATGTTTAAATTTTATTTTATGGTATATACTTTAAATTTTATTTTAATTGCAGAAAATAAAATATTTGCCAAATAAAAATTATATGAAATTTTGGTCAATAAATTTATAAATTAAAATGATAATAAAAAACATCATATATTATATAATTAAAAAGCAAAGCAATATCGAAAATAAAATAATAAGAAACGAGAATAAAATAATATAATAAGAAAAGAAATCTTATATCTCTTACTAAAATAATTATGACATTTTCATAATTTTATAAAAAATTGAAGGGTAGATTTGTAATAGCACCACTTTATCTAAGGTTTAAACACTTCTACCAAACAACATATAAATTTTATCCCACTTTTTATCTTATCTACCAAACACAAACCCATATTAAACTTAACTCCTCATACTAAATTTAACTTATCCACTCTCATCCTAACCTATCTACCAAATGGGCCCTAAGAGAATAAACTAACAACTAAATCGGACGGTTAATTTATGTAGAATCTATTATTGTTATTGATTAAAATATCATTTAATAATATATAAAAGACCATCATTATTTTAAAGTACTTTTATGATATATATAAGCAAGATGTAAAAATAATTATACATATAAAAAGCGTGGCAATTTATAATAAAATAACAAATTTACTCCTAAACATTAGAAACAAAAGAATGAAGCTTGACATGAACATTACATCTATAAATAATATTCTCAAAAATTAAATTACATTAACATTAAATTACATAGTCATATATGGAAAATTTGAATCCAAGATGTATTGTCTTGGACAATAATACTCCCAATAAAAAGATAAATATAACATGTGTGTTGGTCTAGTGGTAGTAAAATTAATACCCAAAACTTAGGTGTTTGGTTCAAATTCTCTGTGACGCACCTATAATGTAATCCATTTTATTTTTTAAAAAAAAAGATGAAACAGTAGAAATCTATAGCATTTGAATGATAAACTAGATTTTAATAAAATATAGAGTTAAGTATTTAGAGGATTATTAAAATTAGTTCATAATCATGTAATCCACTATTTATTTATCAAAATAAATATAAAATTAACTTGAATTAATTTTATCAATCTATTTTGTCATAATCCACTATTTATTCATTAAAATAAATATAAAATTAATTTGGATTAATTTTATCAATCTATTTTGTCATGTAAAGTCAACGCAACCTAAATGTACAAACACCACCATCATGAAAAATTTCTGTAATGCAACAATTGTACGTAATAGGGACTAAACAAGTTTTAAGCTTTACACTTCCAATAATTTAAAAGACCACGATGAAGCCGATTTACCAGGCAAAAACCTAAGACAGACGAAAACAAAGAAACAGACGCAACGAAAAAGTTTGAACTCAAAACAACGCAAGCAAACGTGAAATCAGAAGAAACCTCTTCAACCAAAGTTGAAGCCTCCGGGAGGAATATTTGGCTTACTGTTGGCAAAGCTGAAACCTCCCTCTCCACCATGATTTCCGTCTACACCATCAGCATTATTCTGATCCTCGTCTTCCTCGACCCAGTACTTCTCTAGTATCTTCACAGCCTTCTCATATATTTCATTATTATCATGGTTCTGGAGATTCTCTATCTTGTCCAGTCCTTCACAATCATCAACCATTTGTGCATATATATTGATTCCGCCATTCTGGCTGTTCTCTTTATCTGTCTCACCTACCTTCAAAATGTTCTCGAGTCCCTCAAGGCATACAGTAACAATCCTTGGATCTGGACAGACTAAGAGATCACATAGTGGCTTAATACAACCTTGACTCACCAAGTACCTGCAAGAGCGGAAATGCTTGAGATTACATGATCCATAATCACAAAATCAAAAGAAAAAGATCAGAGAGCATTAGTATCTGCTCATCTCTGCTAGAAAAAGCAAAAGTTGAAGCTGGGCTCAGAAATGCATGAAGAATGGACAAAACTAATAAGAGATCATTACGTGTGAAGGAAGGAGACTGTCATATAATTAAGAAAATAATGCAAGAGTGGTGCCAGACAGCCAGAGACATGACAATTGAATGGTAATAAATTCCCATATATTCCAAAGTAATTAAGCTGCAGTAATAAATTCATCTTTAACCTATATTATGAACAAATTAATTGGACATGTCAGTTAGTCATCCTTTTACACTCACATCAGTACAAAAGAATCATCTGAAAGCATGACCATGATCATTTCTCAATTTTAGATAATTATTTCCTTAACTTCCCAAGTCATTTTGCATAAAAATGAATGCTATCCAAAAGCAGCTTCAAATTTCAGATTTCATTACATGACATGAACCTAACATACCTAATCTGCTCTGGAGATCCACCAGAGGTTGCATTCGAGATAGCCCATGCAGCCTCTTTCTTTATTTCAAACTCTGCAAGTTGAAGAAGTTGCACCAATGGCTGAATGATGCCAGCCTCCATGACAGCCTGTTCCAGAAACATTTAATTAGGGATTTAGATAAGAAACCAATTTACAGGGAAATTGGAAAGTAATAGATTTGCCTTTTACATCCCTTTCTCTCCTATTTCTGAAGAAATTCTAAAACAAAAATCACGGTCTGTAGTCATAGAGAATGCAATAACTTGTCTCTTCAAGCATATAATCAATATCAAGTTCAGTTGAACTTAATAGTAAGATGGTGGGTTTTTTTTTTTTTCCAACACACGCACGCCATAGTAAGATGGTGGGTTGTAAGTTCTCATGTTCATTCATGGTTACAAAAATGAAATATATTATTTTTATGCAGCTGGAAGATAGTTCTAGAAAAAAAAGGTGTTAAGGAGGGGATGTAGTAGACAAGTACCTGAATTTGTGCTCTATTGCCAGCAGTAATATTAGAGATTGTCCAACAAGCTTCCTTTTTTATGCTTTTCTTATGGTTTTGAGTAAGCAGCTGTTGGAGGCAAGGGAGTACATGATTCTCTATCACGAACTGCCATATAAAGTATTGAGTTACAATTTTTATAAGATGAGACCAAAGCCAATATGCCCAAAATATGATTAGTGTCCAGTATTCCAACTGAAAAGGGTAAATTCTATTAACATTTCTCAATGAGAATATAATTCCTCACCAATTCTTTAAAATGATATCTAAAATACATCTAGTTCTGACAAGAAAATAGTGGGCAGAGGGGAAATATAATATATATGGAGTAGCCAAGTACCTGCGTCTGAGTATCATCACCAGTTACAATATTCCCCACAGTCCGAAGAGCAGGTACTAGAACAGAGGGCGACGGATGGCTTAATTATAAACAAAATGTTGTTAGCAACATGTGATTGATAACTATAAATTCATATTTTTGTGCAGAGGCAATACATAAGACTCCAGGAACTGAAAGAAATATGACAAATAAAATTTTAAAGAAAAAGGAGCAGATGGAAACATACAGAAGGAGCTCTACAAGCCGTAGACAGACACCTGCTTCAATTACAGCTTGGATTTTGTCATTAGTTCCATCAGAAAGATAAGAAAGAGCCCAGCAAGCATCAGTCAAAACCTCCTCATCATTCATATGAACAAGCTTCCTAAGAACAGGCAATGCAGGCCTCACCTGGACAAGTACAGAGAAAGACAGCTAAATTAGAAGGCTGGTTTATCATAAAAGTAGATCCATGGAAAAGCAATTTCGACGAAGTTTATCTGACATCAGGAATATTGAATTAAAAAGAAACTAATCTCATATACCATACTACCTGCTCAAATGGAGTGGGTGGCTTCCCACGACAGAAATTAGACAGTGTCCAAGTAGCATTTCTCAGCATCGAGAGCTTTGGGTTATCATTTAGCTCAGCTAGCAGTGGCATAAGAGCACCATGCCCAAGAACAAGATCCCTACAACTTGGAGAATCACCTGCAACATTACCAAGAGCCCAAACTGCCTGCTCAGCAAGAGCAGTTAAGGCACATGTGTAAGCACTCATTTGGATATCAATAATAAATGATGACCATTTACATTTACAATTATCAGGAGCCTCTACAATTGGGTTGAGATGTAACAGAAATCTGAGAAAAGTTTTCCAAATACCTGCTCACGAACATCATCGCTGGCAGAACTAAGGAGTTCTACAAACTTAGGAACAGCACCATGATCAATTACAACTCGAGTGTGTTCAGATGTCCCGGAAGCAACATTTGTCAAGGCCCATGCAGCTTCAAACTTCACCAAGAAAAATAAAAGATCTATTCATTTTTGTTAAGATTACCAAAGAAATATTCGAATGGTAACTTACTTGCAGCTGAGGCAGATCATGCCTTGCAAGAAACTCAACAAACCTCGGGATAACCCCGGCTTTAATCACCTCATCAATAGGTGGGCTTCGTTCTGCAAGATTGAGAAGTCATGAGATATGCATGGAAATTATAATCCTGGAAAGAAATGAAATAGAGGATTTTAAATATAGTACCAATTGATAAAAGCTTCCTGAACTGGGTAGTTGCCTCCAGTTGAGCATTTGTATCGTTTGACCACACTCCTTGCACCATCGTGGGTATACTTTCTAACTGTCAGAGGAATTTACTGTGAGCATCATAGTAGAAAACATTGCATAAAGTGCCATTAACTTTGCCGTTTGAATCGTGATTCAAGCATCCTTCAATATAGATCCACGGTAGAACAGAAGATTTAGAAAATTCTGAGGACAATTTAATAGTACAAGAGCTCGAGATATGTGTACGCCATCCTAAAGTCCCATGTCAAACACTTTCACATATGACAATTGAAAACGTAAATGAGCATAAAAGGGCATCAACAAGAAGTAAACGTCGCAATTAACTGAAACCAAACATTCATTAGTTGATTTCAGCATTTGAATAGGGAAAATTGGAGTACATATCTACTAGAACCAATCCCCAATTCCTCGATAATTATCTTATTCAGCTAAACTACAGTCCAAATCCAAAATCACTGCATAAAAGCCTTCCTTCACCTACATTACCTCCACATGACAAATAAGAGGCACAGCGAATCAAATCTCCTCAAAATCAATCAGATCACAATATCCTAAAATAAACAGAAACCAATCCATAATCCCGCCCTCAATCTCAAATCAGTAATCGAAAGAATAACAGATCACCGATTGTTACAGCAATAAAATTGCGGAAGAAGAAAAGGAAGGAGGCGAAAACGGTTGTACAAACCTTTTTCTCAACAGGGGGAGGTGGATCGGATTGGAAGAGCGGCGGTTGGTGAGGGAAGCTACCATTGAGGAGGCCCTCGCGGCGCTTCTTGAGAAGGTTATCCTCGCGCTTATTCTTCCTGATCTCGACCAAATTGTCCTCCCTCCGGCGGCGCGCCTCATCGGCGTCGACACCAGTCTTGTAGGCCTTCTTCCGCACCTCGGTTCTGCTGCTCGGCCGCAGCGACATGGCTGGGGTCCGATACCTCCGGTGTTGGATGAGATGGGAGAGAGAGGGGAAGAGAGGGGAGTATAGTAAAAGCAATAAACTGGAGAGGCGGAAGAGTGAGGAAAGGGGTTGAGAAGACGAGAACAGAAAACGCGCAACAAGGGAGGGACGAACGGGTACGACCCAAGTCACAATCCGACCCATTTATCCAACAATCATATATCCAAATTCCAACCAAAACGCACTCCCCACTAGGGCATAACCAACCAAATTTTTTGTGAATTAGTGGTGGTTTAATTCGATAAAATATCGTTCAAAATTTATTCATTTACTAAGCGAAGGGAATTTAAGTCTCGAATCAAGTTCAAATTATTTTTCAAGTCGAATTCGAGCCTAATGATATTAGGTTCGAAAAGTTCATGAAATTTTTTAAGAAGACGAACTATAAATAGTTCGTGAACTTTGCTAAAAAACTTGTTCACGAACTTTATATACGAACTAGTTCGCGAACTTGTCAAATTAATATTAAAATATATATATTAACTCAATAATTTAATAAACGAGCTTTTTAATGAGCTTGAACTCGAATATTTAACGAACTCGAGTTGAGTTCGAGCTTGTGTTCATTTAAATAGAATAATATACTAACTGAACTCGAACTGACCTCGAGCTCGATTTTTATTTGTCGAACTGAACTTGAACTTAGTTTGTAAAACTCGATCCAACTAGAACCTTCAAAATTTCAAACAAGTTGAACTTAAACTTGACAATATTCAGTTCAGTTCAATTTAATTACAATCCTACTTCTCTATTCTTAAATCAATATTCCGATACGGATCCAAACTAGTTAAAATACACTCAAACATAGAGATACAACTCCGTTTTCAGTAATAGAATCAAAATTAATTAGATCAAGTTATAATCAATTCTATTTAACATGATTCGTTTGATATAGTTCTGATTCTGCACCAATCCGATAAAAAAGAATTAATTTTAAATTTTTTCTTATTTTTAAGATACACGTATTTATACAATAATTATAAAGTTAAAAATTTTCATATTTAAAAAAATATATATTTTCTATTTAGCTTGAAAATTATGTGATGAATTAATTATACTAGTTTCGGTCCATATCCAACAGTATCGATTTTGATTTCAAATTCAATAGTGGAACCATTTTATAAGCTCCAGTCCGATAATATTGGTTTTAACTCCTAATCTAATTAAGAAATAATTTGTGAATTTAAGACTAGATACAACCTACCCATTCACATCCTAAAACACGCAATAAATTAAAATAAGATAAATCTTTTAATACTATGGTTGTTACATAAGATATGATACTCATCTCATGATAATTACCCTAAAATAGCCTATGTTGGTTATATAAGGAGTGAGTGGTGAAGAGCGGTAAGCAATTCACTCTGCAATGAAACATGTTTGATCTTCTTCGGTTTGTAATTGGAGACGAGACAACTCAAAACCTAAAGCGGGGAACTCAATGAGACTTTTTAGCTAGGGATTGTGGGGAGAGGGGATATTCGATGAACACTAAGAGGGTCGCAGTAGTGAGCACAGAAGAACCTTTGATCGGGCATTTCCACATTCGCAATGTGATGAACATGTCCATGATGGAGGGAAGACTAAACAGGGCTTCATCTACGTTGTTACTCGCGATAGAACTAGATCATTATAAATTAATAAGCTGACTCAAGTCGTATTCTCAAGGAAGGCTAAACAGGACATTGTTTCACAAAAAACAATTTAAATCCTAAACACTCTAATCGTGGTTTGAAAGATTATTATCCTAAATTTATTAATTACCTAGGCGTATGAAATTAAATGAATTGAAAAACAAATCATCTAGGAAAGAACTAAGAAAACAATTAAATCCTAAGTTTAAGAACGAAGAATTAATGGAAATAAATATTGAGATGCTTCTATTGATTGATTAACATGAATAATGGATAAAGAGATTGATAAATCAAACTTAATCAAGAAGGAAACCACAAGAAAGTGAAAGCGATAAACAAATAAAAAAGCAATAATAACTCACAAATTTAAGGAATAAACGATGCAATAATAATAGAAGTCTCCAGGTTGAATCACGATCGAATCCACAACGAAAAGAAATAACAAAGTATGAATTTGAAGTAATAAAACTATCTATTGTGTTTTCTCTCTTGCTTCAAAAACCTAGGATCCAAAAGTGTATCAAAAATCACGTGAAGGGGTCTTTAAATAGTAAAGGGAATCCTGCCAGGCTAGCGCTCGCTAGGGGGTAGCGGATGCTACCCCCACGTTCTGTCTTGGGGAAAGGCGTCGGGGCTAGCGCTCGCTAGCTCCATGTTCTGACTTGATCCAGCGCGGTGAGCTAGCGGTTGCTAGGAGCCAGCGGTCGCTAGGCTCATGTTCTGTATTGGTTTCCGAAAGGTGAGCTAGCGGTCGCTAGGGGGTAGCAGTCGCTAGGTTCATGCTCTGTCCTTGTGCTTGACGTCTAGAGGGCTAGCGGCCTCTAGGGGGTAGTGACCACTACCCTGGCGCGCTGTTAGCTTTCTTGTTGTGTCTTTTAGCCCTCGTTTCTCTTCTCGATAAGAAATATGGCAATAAGAGGATCAAATGGAACAACAAAGATGAGAAGTGATAAAAAGGCAAAGCATTATCGATCAAACATGCACGAGAAACGAGACCAAAAATGGGCTAAACAACCCTCCACACATAATACATTGCTTGTCCTCAAGAAAGTCTAAGCTCAAAAATGATACGAAGATTTCAAAACATGAAACGAGTTCAACTATGCAACAACATCATATTCATTGTGAATGCCTCAAAAGGGATCAAAAGACTATCACAGTAATCACTACAATGTGTTTCCCTCGTAATGCAACATCAATACGATCAAACCTCAAAAACACGTGAAGATATGAGTTTTCAACAAATCAAAGCTAGACTTTTCTCTCTCTCTCTCTCTCTCTCTTTATATTAAATCGCGATAAGATGGTGATAGATAGAACAATAGTCTCTAGGTGTGTTCATCGACATAAATTGAGTATTTTAGTGTGGTTTCCCATACCCATTCCTATAACATAATATCTTTCAATTTATGTGAGGAAGAGGGGTAGAGTTCTTATCACCTTCAAACCAATACTTAAAGCGATTCAATTAAGGGTCATTCAAGCCAAAATGAGAAAGAGCGGGTTATATGGCCAATATTCATGAGATGAAAACATTTAGAGGTTATCTAAAGTGTTCTCGTGTGGTTTCCCATGTTCATGGTATCCAGAGGAGCAGAGGCCTCCCAACTCAATCTTTCACAACTACGCACAATGAAAACAAGTTTAGCAATTCAAGCAATTTATACCCACATCAACCATGCTCGAGGTCATCACATCAATCAATCACACAGAGTGCCCTACAAACAATAATGATCAAATGCAATAACTAATCACCCAATTAAAGAACAAACAACTGCAAGTTATATCGGTGCATAATGAAAACTAGTTTCTGTCAAAATCAATCAGTAATCATCTCAGAGCCAGAATTCGCAAGCAGATCAAACAAGTATTAAAGTTCACACACACAAGTCAAAAACACGCCGCATATATAAAATTTCAAGCACACCCCCCCACCCGACGAAAAAGATAGGCAATGTCCTCATTGCTAAATAATAACACGAGAGGGAAAAGAACTACCCGAGAAAGGGGAAATATGCGATGAAGACATTGCGGATCAGAAACAGGTTAAAGCCATACTAAACTAAGCAGCAGTGACAAGTCACTGCTGATCCGGTGGTGGAGGATGATCAAAGAGAGCCTAATTGGACCACTGCGCATTCAGCTCTGCAACGCGACGGTTGTTCTCAACAACCTGTTGGTATTGTTGGGCCGACTGCTCCTATGCCAATCACCATAAGCGGGTCTGCTCGGTGAGAAGATCATGTGTAGCAGTCACCTGCTACTTAATCTGTTGCTGGCTCTGCGTCATAATGTTATTGTACTCTCCAAAATCATGGTATAAAGTACGATACGAGAATTGTCAGCAAAGGTATCAAAATCCTGCTGAAACGTGCAAAAATCCTGGTGAAAAACTCCAAAGTCGGTGTGGAATGCACCGAAATCAGTGCCAAAGGCTTGGAACTGGGCATTCAGTTGATCAAGCCTCCCTGTGGAGGAGGAACCGGGACCATAGGGATGCTGGCCGGATGATGTGCCGGCATAACCAGAGGATGTGCCGTTAGGAAAGACATCGGGCATCTGAGCATCCTCATACTCATCCTCCCCGAAGTCACCAGATGGAGGTGGAGGGTTCAGCTTCAGCAGCGGCCAACTCGTTGGTGTGATTGACGACACATTTGCGTGTCGTGGATGGCTACCAATAGTAGTCCGCTGTGCAAATGCGCGCCTGCTTGAGCTCAGAGAGGTCGATATGGGTGCCATAGATGGTGTCAGAGGGATCAAGGTGCTCCGGGTCAAATACGTCAAGTGTGGGGCTATTGCCGAGATCACCAGTGGAAGAGTGGCGTGATATCGGGATGTGGTCAGCATATTCTTATAGGTGGATAGAATATAATAGTCGGCACACACCCGGATGCCCTGGCTCACACATTAGAGAAAGTAGAGCTCCACGTGGTTGACTTTGTTTCCCTGCTCCTTGCCGATGATGGCATAAACTAAAAGCCTGTGCAAAACACACAAAACATTGTCTCGAATAAAACCCGTCAGTATCCCGCCGGATTGTCAATTATGGAATATTGTTAGGGATTTCCAAGCGGCATTCAGGTTAAATTGAGACAGTCTGGTTTGATCATCGACATTCTTGTCATGGAAACCCATTATCCTGCAAAGTTGAGAAACAAACAAACGACGGGGCACTTCCCGCAAACGAAACTCACAACAGATAATGTTCGCAGGCACATCAAGTGTAGATAAAAACTCATGTGTTAACACAGTAGAACATTTATTAGACATTCTAGCATACCTCTTCAAGCCTAAAACATCCAGATAATGTTCTAATTCGACTATGCAACGTAAATTATTCAATAAATTCCAATCTAGAGTGTGCGGCGGAGTTACTTCGTATCGATTCCATCGTTCATAAAAACGGCCCTCCAAATCGGTTTGGATGAGAAACGGGCAGTTGAACTCTTCCCAGAGATCCTCGGGTCCCTCTTGTGGGGGTTGCGAGCTACTGGCGGCGTGTTCGCCGGCGCGTTGCTTTGTTCTTGCCATAGTGTAGAGAAAAAGTGAAAAAGGAGTTCGCCGGAGAGAGGTGATGGCCGGATCAGGCGGCGACGAATAACTAACGGTGGTGGTGGGGTTTGGGAGTTGGTGGTTGTTTGTGGGTGAAGAAGGAGGAAAATAAGAAATAGGAGAATAAAAAGGTTTGTGGAGTGGTGGTGGCGTCGACTATGAGTTGGAGATGGTGATGTGAAACGAAATAGAAGAGATGGAAATATGGATGAGAAAAGTGGTGGTGGCGTCGGTGGAAGGAAGAAGAAGGAGGAGGAATTTGTGGGAGAAAAAATAAGAAGTGGGGAGGAAAAGAGACGAATGTGAGTAATAGGTCTAGGGAGCAGTCGCTACCCTAGCGCGATGGAGAGACATACATAATGGGGGGCTAATGCTCGCTGGGGGTAGCGGTCGCTAGCCCTCCCTTCAGTGAGAGTGTGCAGAACATAGGGGTAGCGCTCACTTGGGACTAGCGCTCACTACCCCTATGTGCGGTGAGGCTATGCTGAACGCCGGGCTAGCGCTCGCTGGGGGGGGAGGGATCGGTCGCTAGCCCTGCTCTCGTAAATTCCCATAAGGTCGTGGGGTAGTGCGCGTTGGGGGCTAGCACTGGCTACCCCACCTCTCGGCTAAAGCTCTTAAAATTCACCAATTCGCACCTACACACAAACGATCAACACATGAATCAATTCTCATCCAAACAGTATACAAAATAAGATAAAAATTAACACGAAACTTAAAACAAAAGTCAATGAACAAAAGGAAATAACGCGAAAAATTAGCTTGATGGAAAGTGCTTAATTAAGTGGTGGATCCTAGACAGGTGTCTATTCCATTGTGAAGTTGGTCGGCCATCCTTCAATATAAGGTTTCACTCGATGCCCATTCACTACGAAAGAGTCATCAGAACCTTCTTTAACAATCTCATCCGACCCGTACGACTTCACTTCCTTCACAACAAATGGGCCACTTCATCGCGACTTCAACATCTCGGAAAATAATTTCAAGCGGGAATTGAATAGTAGTACCTTCATTCTGAGCTTGAGATCCTTGTGCAAAATCCTCTTATCATGAAGATCCTTCACCTTGTCCTTGTAGATCCGAGCATTGTCGTACGCCTCATTACGCAACTCATCGAGCTCCGACATCTGAAGTGAATGATGCTCCGCAGCCTTGTGCAAGTCAAAATTGGAGGCTTTGATCGCCCGATAAGTCTTGTGCTCCACTTCTACCAGAAAATGGCATGCCTTTCCATACACGCAGCGATACAGGCTCATCTCCAAAATGCTCTTGTAAGCCGTTTGGTATGCCCAAAGAGCATCATTCAGCTTTATTGACCAATCCTTCCTAGAGGGTTGGACAGTCTTCTCCAATATGTTCTTGATTTGTCGGTTGCTAGTCTCCACATGGCCCGACATCTGGGGGTGATATGGAGTAGCAATCTTATGAGTGATCTCGTTCTTCTTCGTAAGTCTCTCGAACAACCAATTGCAGAAGTGCTTTCCACCATCACTAATAATTGCACGTGGAAAACCAAACTTGCATAAGATATTTTCTTGCATGAACTTAAGCACAACGTGAGAATCACATGACCGAGTGGGGATATCTTCAACCCACTTGGACACGTAATCGACGGAAAGTAAAATATATTCGTATCCATGAGATTTCGGAAAGGGACCCATAAAATCAATACCTCATACATCAAAAATCTCAACTACAAGCACATTATTAAGGGGCATCTCATTCCTACGACCTATCGAGCCTACTCATTGGCATCTATCACAAAAGAGATAAAATGCATGCGCATCCTTAAATAATAAAGGCTAAAATAAACCTGACTGGACGACTTTATGAGCCGTCTTTTGTCCTCCAAAATAACCACCGCAATGAATTTGGTGGCACATCTCAAACACCTTAGATTGTTCTTCCTCCGCAACACATCTCCGAATCACCTCATCTTTCCCGAGCTTGAAAAGAAAGGGGTCTTCCCAAAAGTACTGCTTGCACACATATAGAAAACACTTCCTTTCTTGGGAAATGAGGTCATGCCTTAATTCACCACAAGCCAAATAATTAACAATGTCAGCAAACCAAGGCACATGTTCAATGAGGAGAGTGAGAGGGAATATTCTCTAAACGAGAGAGATGATCGGCAACGGCGTTTTCACTACCCTTTCTATCACGAATCTCTATATCAAACTCTTGCAAAAGTAGAACCCAACGAATTAACCTAGGCTTTTCTTGGGGCTTAGTCAACAAATAACGCAATGCAGCATGATCACTATGAATAATTTCTCTAGAACCAATGATATAAGCACGAAATTTATCAAGAGCAAACACTACAGCTAAGCATTTCTTTTTCAATAGTAGTGTAGTTAACCTGGGCTGGATTTAGAGTAGAACTAACATAGTAAATAACGCGCAACATATTATCAAAACGTTGACCTAAAACAGCTCCCACATCAGAGTTCGACACATCACACATGATTTAAAAATGAAATGACCAATTAGGACCGACAACAACATGAGCACTACTCAATTTCTCTTTCAAAGCATTAAAGGTGGTGAGACAGTCAGCGTCAAAATCAAAAGGAGTATCCTGAGCAAGTAATCGATAGAGGGGTTGACAGATTTTAGAAAAGTCTTTTATAAATCGGCAATAAAAACCAGCATGACCCAAAAAACTTCTAATTCCCTTAACATCAGTCCGCGGAGGTAATTTTTCTATCACATCTACCTTAGCCTTATCGACCTCTATACCCTTGCTCGACACTATATGCCACAAAATAATACCATTATGAACAATAAAATGACTCTTCTCCCAACTCAAAGTAAGTCAATTTTCAACACAACGATCAGGCACACGATCAATCTTATCTAGGCAATCATTAAAAGAGGATCCAAATACAGAAAAATCATCCATAAAGACCTCGACAAAATCACTAATCATGTCAGAAAAGAGAGAAATCATACACCTTTGGAAGGTACCTGGTGCATTGCAGAGTCCAAACGACATCCTTTGGAAGACATAAGTCCCAAAAGGGTTAGTGAAGACAGTCTTTGCCTAATCCTCCGGATCAATAGCAATTTGATAATAACCTGACAAACAATCAAGAAAATAAAAGACATCATTACCAGCAAGCTTATCTAACATCTGATCAATGAAAGGAAGAGGGAAGTGATCCTTCTTTGTGGCCGCATTAAGCTTCCTATAATCGATACACATCCTCCATCCGGTGATAGGCCTGGTGGGAACTAACTCCTTCTTCTCATTGAGGGTCATTGTGATGCCTCCCTTCTTGGGCACAACGTGGACTGGGCTAACTCATTCGCTGTTAGCGATCGAATAGATAATCCCTTCAGCTAACAACTTCAGGATCTCTTTCTTCATGACCTCCATTAAGACTGGGTTGAGCCGTCGATGTCCATCCCTCTTGGAGAGTGCATCATCTGCAAGTTGGATCTTGTGCATACACATTGCTGGGCTGATGCCTCGAATATCTATCAAACTCCATCCAAGAGCTAACTTGTGCTTTTTCAGCACAATTACTAACTGAGATTGTTGGGCGTCAGTAAGATGAGCTGAGATAATCACTAGCTTCTGTTCATTCTCCTCGAGAAACAGGTACTTCATATTCTTAGGGAGCTCCTTCAGCTCTAGTTTCTTGGGTGCATGTGGATTCACTAGTTTCAACGAAGGTGGCTTCGCGAATTGGGCTTCCAATTTGAGCCTCTCTTCCAAGTCAGCTGATCTTTCAAATACCTCCTCCAAACTGTAATCCTGCACAAAAGAAATCTCGGCCAAGACATTAATAGAATCAATGAAAGCACAATCCTCAATCGAATTCACAGACGACATTGCTTTGTGCGTATGCACAGAAAATGACATTGTCTCTCCTTAACACTGACATCTGAATATTCCCATTTTTAACAACAATCAGGGTGCTATTAGTAGCCATAAGGGTCTGCCTAGCAACAACGTACGATCACGACCATTTTCATGCACATCCCCTATCTCTAGCATAACAAAATCCATATGTACAATCAAACCACCAACACTAACAAGGATATTCTCAATAATTCTTCTAGGGTACCTAATAGAACAGCTAACTGCAGGCTCATGCGAGTGAGTTTCAATTCGCCTAACTCTAATTCTTTAAAAATTGAGTAAGGCATAAGATTGATACCAGCACCTAAATCAAGCATACATGTCACAGTCTTACCATTTCCTAAAGCGATGGTGATAACAAAACTACCTAGACTCGTCATCAATAAATCTTCTCTTCTTGGAGGCAAGTTCTTTAAAAAACTTGAGGTATGCCGGTACATTGCGGATGACGTCAAGCAGTAGCAGATACACGTGCACTTGGGAGAGCATCTTATAGAAGTCTGCAAACTGCTGCTCCAACTTCTCATTTTTCAGCCTGCTCGGAAAGGGGATTGGTGGCTTATATGGATTTGTCATCTTGTGCAGTTGAATAGCATGTTTTTCCTGCTCCATCTTCTTCTCCTCCACTACTTTATCCTCCTTAGTTTCCGAAAGCTCCACTTCGTTATCCACTTGCTTTCCACTATGTAAAACAGTAATGGCTTGCAGCTGGTGTGGTGAGTGTCCCTGCCCTGGTATCTTCCCTGTCTGCTGCTGCTGCTGCATTTGATTTATAGCTCCTGAGATCTGCCCCACATGACTCTCGAGGCGTTTGATTGTGGCCTCTTGAGCCTCCCTTACTAACTTTCTTTCTTGCATGAAGGTAGCCAAACTGTCTACTAGAGAAGATTTAGGTGGTGCGGCCGCTCGTGTTGTAGGTGAGAATGATGGCTGGAACTATGGTGGAGGCGGATAATACCCATGTTGAGGTGGGTAATATGGCTGTGGAGGCGAATCATACCCATGCTGAGGTGAGTAATATTGTTGTGGAGGTGCTCATCGGGTAGGGTAGTTCGACCTAGATCCCTGTCCCTGATTCTGTCCCTTCCATGTAGAGTTATTCTGAGCTCTCCAACCTGAAGTCTTCTGGACTGGATTCTGATCGAACAACTGTTGGCGGATACCCCTGAGTAGCATATATTTTTGCCTCCACTTCAAAAGTTAATTATGTCATTCTATTGCAATTGTTCTCATCATGGGTATGATCACCATAGAAAGGGCACGACTCATCTTCAACTCTTGAAGCTCTCTCATCATATTGGCCATTTGCCTCTTCAAATTTGGACTCTCCCCAATTTCCTTGATATCCACTCTCTTTGAATGAGAGGTTTTCTACTGCGAGTTGGCGGCTAGAGTCTCAAAGATCTCCACTGCTTCGTCAGCTGTCTTGTCAAATATTTTTCCTCCAGCTACTGTATCCACCATGAACATATAAGTATGCTACAACCCATTGTAGAAGATTTGCCAGAGGAGTTCAGGCACAATTTGATGGTGAGGGCACTGCTGCTGTAACTCTCTGAATCGATCTAACACCTCATGGAAAGGCTCGTCAGGTTTCTGAGCAAACTGCATAATCTGAAGACGAATCTGCTGTGTCTTGTGATTCGGGTAGTACATGGGCAAGAATGTAGTACTCACAGCCTTCCATGTAGGTAGAGATCGTGCTGGAAGGGGGAGATTCCATGACTTCGCCTTATCCTTCAACGAGTAAAGAGAACACTTCCTTAGAAGCTCATCTTCGCTGAGTGTCTGGAGCGGGATGGACTGAATAGCTGTGCTGAACTCCCTAATGAATAGGAGTGCGTCTTCATTAGCCTACACGTAGAATGAGGGCAGAAGGTTGATGTGGTTGTACTTCAACTCATAATTTCTCCCCGCAGTAGAAAGCACGATAGCAGATGCTGTTATTCCATACGAAGGCCTGACAAAATCTCATAGTTTCCTAGGTGCTTCCTCTTCATCGGCCACGATGACCAGTTTTTCTTCAAAAAGAGCAGCAAGATTGTAGACGTTCCGATATCGCTCCTCAAACACTCTTATATTGATATGGTCAACAAAGGGCACCAATTCTTGTCTCAAGCTTCGGCGACCTAGCATACACAAAACCAACAAAAGATCAAACGCACCTGAGAGAGAAAAGGGATAAACAAAAAGAAAATAAAAAAATGGAAAAAACGCAATGCAAATAAACACCTAAAGCCTTTCTTGACAACGATGCCAAAATTTGTTTCAACTTATTTTAATTAAGTTACTCGTGATAGAACAAGATCATTATAGATTAATAAGTTGACGCAAGTCATATTCTTAAGGAATGCTAAATATGGCTTCATCTACGTTGTTTCACAAAAAGCAATTTAAATCCTAAACACTCTAATCGTGGTTTGAATGATTATTATCCTAAATTTATTAATTACCTAGGCGTATGAAATTAAAGGAATTGTAAAACAAATTATCTAGGCGAGAATTAAGAAAGAAATTAAATCCAATGTCTAAGAACGAGGAATTAATGGAAATAAATCTTGACATGCTTCGATTGAATGATTAACATGAATAATGATTAACATGAATTATCTGCCTCTGTTTCTAGCATCTTCACCACTGTCTCTGCCTTCTGTAACTCCTCCTCCTCATCCGTAAATTCTTCTTCTCCCTCAGCCTCCTCATCGATCTGCTCTAGGCGATCAGCAGATGATGGGCTGGTAGAATGTGCGGGGGAGAAATCTTTGGATTGATCTGGGTGCACAGATGAAATGGGGGCCACATCCTCTGGTGGTCCACCCATCAGAACTTCCTTGTCCTCAACCTCCTGTTGAGGGAGAATGGTTTCTGCAGCAGCAAGTATTTCAGCCTGGACTTCATCAGCAAGCTTCTAAAGTCGTCTGCATTTTGGTTTTGGTGGCTGGGCTGCTGTGGATGTATCCGTGTCGATCGAGCTCGCCCTTCTGGTGACTCTTTTGGTGGGAGTCCTCTCAGTTGGTTTTTCCTTTGTAACTTTGGATTTTGAGGATTTTTCAGCTGGTGCAAATGGTGGTATCCAGATGGGATTAGAGTTTCCCATCTCAGTCAGTGCATTGGCAAACACTGGGTCTTTCACCCGTGCAAGCAGATTTGCTGAAATGCCCATTGACATTTCTATCTGATGTTGGTCTTTTGGGAAGTGCAGTCTGGAGTTAAACTCGACAGCAGTGTCCCACTGGTGGTGAGGGAAGAAGGTTTCCAGCATGAAGCTTATTTTTGTGGAATGTCTCAAGCTGCTTCTCTTCACCTCGATGCTAGGTGAGCCTCCTTTCACAAACAAGATCATCTTGGCCTCCTTTGCCAAGAGATCAAAGAAAATCCTGCTCCAGTTCACTGGCAGGTTGAGTGCCACGGCTGCTAGGATCCTAAACTTCTCAGGGGTGACCTGGTCATAGGATCCGTTGTGGTTGAGGAAGATTCGCTGTACGAATTCAAACAGAATTCTGAATTCTGGAGCGAGAAGGGCACGTGTGAACATCTTGTTCATGTACCGGATGGGTACGATCATCACCATTTCAACAACCTCTTGAAGCTGTTCTTCAGTTATCTCGCTGAGGTCAGAACCTTCATCCTTCAACTTGTAAACGTCGTTGATGATGTTAATGACATTGTAAGAGGTATTGCTGATAGTGTTCCCCTTACTAACCCTGATGGTTGCCTCGTGTCCACCCCTCTCTCCCTGCCATGAGAGATAGAAGGTGGCAACATCCTTAGGGAGGAAGTGAACTGGGTGTGAGGTGATAATGTTGTGAAAACCTACAAGAAAGGAGTAGATGTGAGCACTATCCTTCCATCAGTGAAGTATAGGTGCTCAAGACAGTTTATACAATCTAGCAACTATGTCACAGTAACCATAACCACATATATATACAGAGGAGTAAACAACAGTTTATCGAAAGCATGTTGGAGAGGTAACATAGAGCAAACCGAAACAAAATTACAAAACAATGAACCTTTGCATTGGCGAACAAGATCAAATGCCTTGTCCAGTTTGTGAAACCCGAAGGTATCAAGAACTGCGAAGAGGTCTTGGTGCAAGTATGGTTTCAGAAAGTTCGCTTGATCAAGAAAAACAGATGATTTGGGTGCCATTTTGCTAAGAACAGAATGATTTGCAAAAGTAGAGAGAGTTTTGGAAGAGGGAAAATTGACTAAGTGTATCGAGAAATATAAGTGTAAGTGATAGATGAAACAGCTTATCAAAACATATAAACGAAGGGGAAGATAAGTAAGGTAATAAAATATTCAGAAATCCTTCCCTTTTTCAGCTTTTCCCGCCTTTCCATGTTCTAAGTTTACAGTCTATCACCGCCTCTCTTTATCGTATGATGCACGCGCTTTGATCGAATGGTTGTAATGTGGCGCGTTTTTTTTGTTGCAGTCATTTTTCTCCCTTTTTCTTGATTAATTTGGTAGATATTTCCTCGATCACGTTTCCCAATTACTGTACTTAATCATCAAAAAAAAGATTTGATATCTGATGTCAGAATATAATTTGTCGCCGTATATAGTTGACCTTTCCCCCTTAACCAAGTAATGGAATAAGAATTATTAATGTAATATCCACGTGGCATTTAAGTAATCTGGTCAAGGTCAATCTCCTGTATAGTAATATCTATCGATCTGGTTGTACCACTGTCCAATCTAGTGTATTGACTCTTTTACTAATTCCCAGTTGGATTTTTAATTAATCTGTATTAACATATACTTAGTGATCTGGTGTCAATTCCCTGTTGGAATTTCACGTGATCTTAATTTTGTCGATCTGTGCCATGCCAATCTGGTGTTGTTTCCCTGTTGGAACATTTAACTTGATCTGGTTTATATCAACCTGGTTCTTACTTCAAGATTTAATAATCCTAGTTTACCACAAAGCATCTTAAATCTTTCTTCTGGTAATGCTTTGGTAAGAATATCAGCTCTCTGTATTTCAGTGTGTATCTTCTCGATCTGTACATGTTTTCTTTCAACATGATCTCTTATAAAATGATGTCTTACATCCACATGTTTGCATCTGGTATGCAGAACAGGATTCTGTGTGATAGCTATAGCACTTGAGCTATCACAGAAGATTGGTATTTCCTTGACATCAATCTCATAATCTTTAAGCTGTTGTCTTAACCATAATATTTGTGCACAACAACTTCCAGCTGCCATATATTCAGCCTCTGTGGTAGATGTGGCAACAGATGTCTGTTTCTTTGAAAACCAAGAGATCAGTTTATTTCCTAGAAACTGACATGTACCAGATGTTGACTTTCTATCCAGTTTACATCCAGCATAATCTGAGTCAGTGTATCCAGTTAGCTCAAAATTGTCTTCACATGGATACCATAATCCTACATGGGATGTTCCCTTAAGATATCTTAGTATCTTCTTAGCTGCTTCCATGTGAGACTCTTTGGGATTTGCTTGATATCTTGCACATACACCTACTGCAAAAGTGATGTCAGGTCGACTGGCAGTTAGGTATAGAAGTGATCCTATAATCCCTCTGTATTGAGTAATGTTAGCTGGTTTTCCTTCTGGATATGGATCAATTTTCCCATTGGTCTGCATTGGGATTTTTACTGGGTTACTGTCTTTCAATCCAAATTTGGTCAGCAGATCATTGATGTATTTTGTCTGATTAATAAAGATACCATCTGGTAGCTGTTTGACCTGCAAACTTAAAAAGAAGCTCATTTCTCCCATCATGGACATTTGGTACTTATTTTTCATAAGTTCTGCAAATTTGTCACACAGATAGGTAGATTGAGATCCAAAAATGATGTCATCTACATAGATCTGGACTAGGATAATGTTTTCTTTGACTTTGATGATAAACAAAGTCTTGTCAACAGATCCTCTTCTGAATCCAGATTCTAGTAGGAAAGTTGATAAGGTCTCATACCAAGCTCTAGGGGCTTGCTTTAGACCATAGACTGCCTTAGCCAGTCTGTATACTTTCTGATCTGGATCTGCCTCTTCAAATCCAGGTGGCTGTTCCACATATACTTCTTCTTCAAGGATACCATTGAGGAAAGCACTTTTGACATCCATCTGGTATACCTTGAACCGTTTGTGAGCAGCATATGCTAGAAATAGCCTTATAGCTTCTAATCTGGCTACTGGTGCGAATGTTTCATCAAAATCAATGCCTTCTTGTTGATTATAGCCTTTAGCTACCAATCTGGCCTTGTTTCTGACTACTTCACCATTCTCATCTCGTTTATTTTTGAACACCCATTTTACACCTATCACACCTTGGTGTTTGGGTCTGTCCACGAGATACCAGACTTCATTCCTTTTGAACTCATTGAGTTCTTCTTGTATTGCTGTAATCCAGTCTGCATCTTGAAGTGCTTCATAAGCATCAGATGGCTCCATGCGAGAGAGGTAACAGCTCAACAATGCACTCTCTCCATGCATTCTTCTGGTCTTCACACGATCTGATGGGTTCCCAACGATCTGTTCTGGTGGATGATCTTGTATCCATCTCCTTCTCCTGGTCATCTCTTCATCAGATATCTCAGGATCAGGTTGATCTGTTGGTTCCTCAAATTCAGGGTGTGCTGTTGATATAGTTTGAAATGGATTCTCGTCTGGACTTTCTTCTGGATTTGGATTTTCATGTTGATCATCATTTGTAATAATTGTTTCAATGTCTTCTGTTGATGATCTGTTTTCATCCAGATTGTGTTGTGATATTCCCCCTTGCTGTATGATCTCTTCTGCAACAGGTGGAGTGACAATTTCTTCATCCTCACTTTTTGAATTCTAGATAAGAATATCTTCAAGTAATAGTTCATTCATCCTTCTGGTAGTCACCTGATTTTCTGTCTGCTTTTCATCTAGTGACCTGTACTCAACAGTAGACTCATAAAAAATAACATGAGGTGTTACCTCCACAATATGAGAGTTTTTATTGTAAACTCGATAAGCTTTACTAACATCAGAATATCCTAAGAATATTCCAGAGTCAGTTTTGCTATCAAAAGTTTTCAATTGTGATTTCCCATTATTGTGTATGTAACACAAACAACCAAAAGTACGAAAATAAGAAATCTTAGGCTTTCTGCTGTTCCATATTTCATATGGTGTCTTTCCATGTCTGAGTGTGATGGATGATCTGTTTTGAGTGTAGCAGGCTGTGTAGATTGCTTCTGCCCAGAATTTCTTTGGTAGATTGGTTGCATTGAGCATTGTGCGATCTGCTTCCTTGAGTGATCTGTTTCTCCTCTCAACAACTCCATTCTGTTGAGAAGTTCGAGCAGCAGATGTTTGATGAGTGATTCCCATCTTGTTGCAGTATGTTTCAATCTTCTGGTTGAGAAATTCTGTTCCTCGATCTATTTTGATAGAGGTTATACTCATCTCTTTTTGTTTGGTGATCTTGTTTAGAAAATTAGGGAGTTTGTCTAGAGTCTCTTTCTTCTTTAACAGAAAGATGACCCAAGTGAATCTTGAGTAATCATCTATGATTACCAATGTGTATTTTCTCCCATTTATGCTTAGTGGCTTGACTGGTCCAAACAGATTAAGATGTAACAGCTCCAGTATCCTTGATGTTGAGTGAGCTGTTTTGCTTGTAAAGGATGATCTGGTTTGCTTTCCAGCTTGACAAGCATCACATATGTGATCTTTATCATACACTTGATCTGGTAGTCCTTCCACTAACCTTTCCTTGGCAATCCTGGTTATTGACTTGAAGTTTAGATGGCTTAGTCTCCTATGCCATAACCAGTTGGTTTCTGATACAGTCTTAGTGACTAAGCAGGTCTCGATCTGGTTTGTCCACTGGACAATGTATAATCTATCCTGCAGTTTACCGGTAAGGAGTATTTCATCTCCTTCCTTATTCTTCACCAGACAGTTGTTAGTATTAAAAACAATCTGATTACCGTTAGCACAGAACTGACTTACAGAAAACAGATTATGACTAAGACCCTCAACATATGATACATTTGTGATAGTGGTCTTGCCAACTTTGATATTTCCATATCCTCTGGTATATCCTTTTGAATTGCATCCAAAAGTAACCTGTGGTCCTGGTTTCTCTATGTAATCTGATAGTAAGTTCTTATCACATGTCATGTGTTTTGAACAACCACTATCTATTATCCAGATGGTTCCTCTTTCTACCTTACTCCTTCTTGCAGTTCTTTGATCCTGCAATTAATCAAACTTAGCTACCCTTTCAACGTTTGGGTGCTTGATTATTAGCAAATATTCCTTTTCGAATCCAGAACATTTTAGGGTTAGGAACAGAAATATAGCAGGTAATGATGTTCCCCTCATTGTCAACTTTAGATAGAGAGTGAATTTTAGATGGATGAAATCGTTCTGTTTCACCATTCTTCAAGTTCTTTTTATTATGAGTTGTCCTGTTGACAGTTTTTTTCCTGTTGACATTTGCCTTTTGAAGGTGATCTACTTCTGTGTAGTGAGCTGGTTGTCCCTTTGTTTGATGAAACTGTCTGTTTTTTGCATCTTTTATTATCATCTTCTGAGGATAACCTTTCTTGTTTTTCAAGTCCTTCACTTGATCTGGTATTTTCTTCCTTTCTGGTACAAAGCTTATGGTTGCCGAAGATTTTTCTGAGTGACCTGGATATCCTAATCCAGATGTGCCTTTTTGCTACATATTGATTAGCAGTTTGGCACGTTCATCACTTTTGTAAATCATTTCCTTGCCTTTCTTGATCTTCTCCTCAGCAACATTGTTTCTGGTAACCAGATCCTTAACTTTTGAATTAAGTGAGTGGATTTCACTGTCTTTTCTCTTGATCTGTTCCTCCAGATCGTTGATTTTAGCAACAAATTGTGTATTTGCAGTGCTCAAAATTTCTTCTGATTTCTTTAATCTTTCATTCTCTTCAACAACTTCTCTAAATAGCCTTTTGATGCTTGAGTAGCTTTTGAACATCTCATTGACTTCATCCCATGAGTATTCTGCTTGATCTTCACTTTCCTGTTCCAGATCGTTATTATTTGAGGATGTTGAATAGCAAGAATTTACCTCAACTTCATCTAGGCCGTTGTCCAGTCCCACAAAGCATTCATTCCAGCTTTCTTCGTCATCAGCAATGAAAGCTTCATCATTTTCTGATGAGCTATCTGAGAAATGACTCGAGCTGCTTGAGTTCTGTTCAACTATCATGGCTTTGCGTTCATATTTGAGCTTTCGGTCTCTTTTAGCTCTTAGTTCTTCTCTTTGGCTTCTGCACAGATCAGGACAATCTGTTTTGAAGTGACCTGTTCTGCCACATTCAAAGCAAGTGTAATCGGTAGAGCTAGAGGTCTTTGTTGTTTTAGCAGTCTGCTTCTTGGATTCATTCTTGTCATCAGATCGATCGTTGTCATGCTTCTTATAGAAGTTTTTCTTGTTATACTTGTAGAAGTGTCTGTATTTCTTCGATCTGGTCTCCATTTTGTCCATTCGTTTGGCGATCATTGTGAACTCTTTTAAGAGTTTGTCATAGCCTCTCTCTTCATCTGGAGTAGCAGGCTCAGAAAGATCATCTGGTTTGCTCTTCGCTTTGAAGGCTACCTCTTTATCTTTCTTCGAGCTGCTTTCTCCCTTTTTGGAAAAATGATCTGGTCCTCGAATTCTTTGAATGTCACACTCAAGACCTTCAAGGTGATCAAATAGGGCTTCAGTGGACAATTCATTAAAGTCTGCACGAAGGGGTTGCATTGCAGCATAGATCTCCCAGCTTGGTGGAAGAGCTCTAAGTACTTTCATGTTCTTCTCCCTTTGAGTATATTTGTTCTTTTTGAATGCAGATATCCCAAGAAGGATTCCTGTGAATCTCATCTTCATCTGTTCTATTGTCTCGTCTGGTTTCATTTTGAATTCATCATATTTGTTGAAGGCAAGAGACAACTTGTTCTCAATCAGTACTTCAGATCCTAGGGCTAGGTCTCTTAAGGCTTCCCACATCTCTTTGGCAGTATCCAGATCTTGGATTTTAGCCAGATGTATGCCTTTGACCGTGCTGGAGATGATCCCTTTTGCAAAATCATCAAGATTTGCTTCTCTCCTTTCTTCAGAAGTGTATTTTCTGGGATCCTTTAGCACAGATTCTTTGACCACTCCTGTATCAGTGATACGTGTAGTTTCTTCTGTAATTGCCAATGGCCCTTCTTCGATTACTTTCCACATCAAGCAGTGATGGGCTTTAAGGCACATCTTGATTCTGAAGCTCCATTCTCTGTAACCTTGGATGGAGAATTCCTCGCATGCCCTGATGACAGATGACTCCATAGCAGATAGTATGCACGTGAATGAAAAAGGTTTTCCTAGATTTATTCAAGTTGACCACGCAGGTTTTATCCCTGTGAAACAAAACAATTGTTGGGTCCCGGGAGAGCAGGTGTGGTGTATGGGGGGGGGGGGGAATACACCACAATCCAACTTTTTGCGTTTGGCTGTTTG
>JAPKLX010000187.1:351841-367366 GCA_026898415.1 Leonotis leonurus | reverse complement strand
GTTTTCTTCTTTGAACGATCTGCTGTGTACATTCAATTTAAACAGCTGGCTGAACATCGATCTGCTATCGATCTTCTATCGATCTGTTCTTACAGTTTAATATCATGCATATATAATATGGTTTCGCATCATCAAAACATATAAATAATGATTTCCACAATCATCAAAAAGGTTCCCAACAACAATGGTCGTTTGAATCACCGCTCTGATACCACTTGTTGGTCCCGAAAGAGCAAGGTTTGGTGTATGGGGGGGGGGGGAATACACCAAACACAAACTTTTCAGTTTATTGAACAAGTTGTGCGAGAGTTTAAGCTATTCTGTATAAGAAATTGCTCGATAGATGACTAGACAGATCGATGTGCAGATTGATAGCAGTTTTAGTCCAAACAGATTACTCTCTTAGTGAAAACACTTAGCTAATAATAAGAGTGATCTTATTACTTTCTGAGTGTTGAGTGAGTGCGGAATAATGGTGGATTAGTGATTGCTCTTGTTTAGAAAACCTTAGGAATTATCCAGATTGTTAAGGAGATTGATTGAGATGCAGATCGAATGATAGTGTGGAAGGTTAGAATAATAAACAACAGAAATAAAATATGCAGGAATGTAAAGCACACAGTTGTTTAACGTGGTTCGGGAAATCCCTACGTCCACGATCTGGTCAAAACTAGACCAGATTATCCACTACTAGGATACTCTGCTTCTTTATACTCGTGGAGAACGAGTCACAAGTATCAATCACAACTAGAGAGATACTTATGCACGAAATAAGGGTCGTGTCCCTTTACAACAGATTACCTCTACGTTACCACTAGAAAACTACTAGCTAGCAGGGTGATCTCCTTTCTCTCGATAAGACAGACTTGAATCGAGGTAGTTGGTGTGATGTAGAATCACAGAGTGTTGAAGCTCTAAGTCTGGGTAGCAGATCCATTGGGGCTAGCGCTCGCTCGGGGTCAGGGATCGCTAGCCCGATGTTCTGACTTGATCCAGCGCGGTGAGCTAGCGGCTGCTAGAAGCCAGTGGTCGCTAGGCTAATGTTCTGTATTGGTTCCCGAAAGGTGAGCTAGTGGCTGCTAGGGGATAGCGGTCGCTAGGCTCACCTGTCCTTGTGCTTGACGTCTAGAGGGTTAGTGGTCGCTAGGGGTAGTGACCGCTACCCTGGCGCGCTGCTAGCTTTCTTCTTGTGTCTTTTTGCCCTCGTTTCTCTTCTCGATCTTCAATAACTCATGTTTGTTTGACTCTTTACCTAAGATAAGAAATATGGAAACAAGAGGATCAAATGGAAAACAAAGACAAGAAGTGATAAAAAGGCAAAGCATTATCAATCCAACATGCACGAGAAACGAGACCGAAAATAGGCTAAACAGTAGAATGTGTGGTGGATCCATGATTACGAATGGTAAACCAGTCGGAGTCCTTTGTAGAATAAAGTTTACAACCTAGACAGACTTGGACATTATAGTCGGTAAAGGCTTCCGTATCATTCAATGCGAGAGCTGACCTTAGCCGGCATAATGATATTGGTATGTATGTACTGTCAGACATGCTTGTACATACATATATATATATATATATTGTATTGTTCTTTGTGTTGTTGCTAAGAACGAGCTCTCGGAAATAATTTATTTTCTTAATCTGTGACGATGACATTAGTATGCGTGACTAATTATTCACTGCTTTGATTCATTTGGACTTGCAGGTTTTTTGTAACCCAAAATAGTAATATCTTGGGTAGTGGTGATTGTTTTAACGAGAAGTGCTCGATGTTATTGCATGGAATCGTGTCTCGGTAAATCTCGAGTTGATTAAATCTCCGTGATGCGTTCAGAAAGGTTTATTATATAAGAAACCCGACTGGTTGGAATTTATTTCATATATAATAATTAAAGTCTGAACCAGATCACTTACAAATAAATATATTAATTAATTTTGAGTTTTCAGCAGACTCAATTAATTAATGGATTTAATAATCTTAAACGCGATAAATAATTAATTAATAAAGGAGGATTACATCTATAATTTGAGTGAGCGCCGAATAGTTCAATATTTATCCTATAGTGGAGTTGAATAAATATTAATATAAGATCTATATTTTATTATATTTCCTAAGAGTAATTAATTCAAAGTCAAAAATTAACTTGGTAAATTAATTAATTAAAGTCAAGATTTGACCGAGTCAATTAATTAAATTTATTAATTAATTAATTAAGTTATGATTTTGACTTGATAAAAATTAGTTGGATAAGATGGTAATATTAGAGATATAGTTGGACTTGTTCTTATATTAGAATGTAAAGACTCATTCCCTTTGAAGCTATAACCTAGTTGTAATCACACCTATAAATAAAAGTGAGAAGGTGGGAGAAAAATCACTTATCTCTTAAGTAATTTTCGCCACACCTAAAACATACACTAGTGTGTGTTTTTGTCACACACACTACAACTTCAGTGTGTGTTTTTCAAATTCAAGGAATTTTGCCTTGGAAATTTGATTTTTCCTTCTTTGACAAATCCCGATTGATTATCGCCCACACAATAGTCAGATTGTAGGTAAGGATAATAGGTTAGAAGTTTCGAAGGTCAGATTCAATTGCCCAGAGTGAATTGTTGTTCATTGCTGACGATTCAAATCATCCCTCCACAAGCGGTGGATTAGCAAATGCGAATGTATTAAATTTATTCTGCATATTTAATTTCTCTTATGTGGTATTTTCATGTTAGAATTAATTATTTATTTAATTTATTAGACCTTTGGATCATGCGTATTGCGAGCCCCTTATACGAGTTCCTTCAGTTGGTATCAGAGTCGGTCACATGATTCTAATTTTTTGAATAAATAGGATTTAATTCTATTTGATATTCCTATAATTTAATTCATAATATTTGATCTACAATATTTGTATGAATTAATTGGCTATCTGTTTAAATACCACATTTAATTATGCTTTTAGTTCGTTTTTCGGTGACCTCGATTATGGCTGGATTTGTAATCACATAGCCCAACCGTGTTAGATAGGATTTTTTTGTTTTTTTCCCTATAATTGAGTGGGAGAAAAAACGACAGTGAAAAATGAGACAAGAGACGGAGGCTAGAACCAGAACCAGACGCTACAACAATTTCAGAGCAAAAGGAAGCAGAACATGAGCAAGTCAAGCCGCCGCCCCCGTTTCCTCAGTGTTTTCAGAAACATAAACAAGATGCTCAGTTCTGAAGATTCCTCAATGTTTTAAAGCAACTGCACATCAATATACCATTAGTGGAGGCTTCAGAACAGATGCCGAGCTATGTGAAAATTTTGAAGGATATCTTGACGAATAAGAGAAGACTTGGAGAGATTGAGACAGTGTCTTTGACGGAAGGTAGCAGCGCCATTTCTAAGATCAAGATCCCACCGAAACTTAAAGATCTAGATAGTTTCACCATACCATGTTCCGTCGGAGGAAGAGATGTGGGGAGAGTTCTATGTGATTTGGGAGCAAGCATTAACCTTATGTCACTCTCCATTTTCAACAAATTGGGTATCGGCACTACTAGAAAAACGCTCATAGATGACATTAAATCAGGGTGATGTATGAGGGTAAAAAACTGTCAAATATGCCTGTCTCATCTACTCGTCGCTCATAGATGACACTGAAAACGGGTGATGTATGCGCTCATAGATGACATTATTTTATTAAACGATGACACGAAAATAATGTCATCTATAATTCATAAGGTGACAGTAATTTAATGTCATCTATATTAAAAAAATGTCATTTATAAGCGAGAAGTTGACACATTTAGGTGCAATACATGACTTTTTCAGAATGTCATCTATAATTCATAATATGACATTAATTTAATGTCATCTATATTAAAAAAATGTCATTTATAAGCGAGAAGTTGACACATTTAGGTGCAATACATGACTTTTTCAGAATGTCATCTATAATTCATAAGATGACATTAATTTAATGTCATCTATAATCTGATAAATTTAACCATTTTTGTATTTTTTCATTAATTAACATGTATTTAATAATTTATGTTTCATTAATATATTTTACAAAATAAAATAATGCCAAATAGAGAATTCATACACGCACTAAAAATATTTATATGCATTAATTGTCTAATATTCAACTTCGTACACGGAAATAAAAATAAAAATGACAAAATACTAACAAGTTTGGGTTAATATTTCAATCCACCTTAACTAATGTAACTTAAACTAGTACACGGACCCAAAGCAGTAGAAGTTTGAATCACCATGCCCAAAATCACCAAACTTCTTCATCGATCAAAGCAATGTCACTTCACATGTCAATCTACAAGAAAATCGAGCTAGAGTGAGACTTTTTTTTTAGTTAAATATGTGAAAAGTACTTAGAAATAAAATTGAATGAGTTATTTTACTAACCTCATTGATCACAATGGTCGCCCAATCCTCACGAACCTCGTTCTGCTGCCTAGATATAGGAGATGACAGCCTCTACTCCCTTCCAAAGACTCCACCCGATCACTTGCAACAAGGACAAGAAGATAAGTTAGGAAAAGAAGCTCTACTAAGAGAGTGAAGCAAAAGAGAGATATGGAGATCTCCTTAAAATAGAATAATACAAAAGAGTTGTAGTAGTCAGAAAAAGGAAATAGCACATCTAAGTGAAACATAGGAAAAAGAGAGGATGGGGAAAGACTGACCCTGCCCGATACAACCCTCTCCTACATGCTGCCAATCTCAAGCTTGCTCTTAGGATGTCAGGACCTGCAATATAAAACAAGAAAAAGAAAAAAAAAGAAACAGAATCAAGAATCATAACTTATGCAATACGAATCCTATAGTATCTCAAGAAAGAGGGGCTGACCCTTACCACCTTAACTAGTTCTCCAATAAATACCAAGTCTTCCCTAGCCCTCAAATTTTCTTTTACAACCCACATAATAGTTTTCCAACACTTAGAACGTCGAGAAAGGAAGTGGAAAGCTGGGAGAAGCCCTAACAAATAGTTTACAACAAAATCAGTCCAACAAGTTTGTTTCAAGTAAACCCATTAGCACGTTCAAGAGGAACTAGTAAGAGAAAACCATGCCCCTCAAGTTCAAGCTAGGAAAACCAAAGTCAGTATTGAGGTATGCAAGACTCAACTTTGAGATTTAATCTTCATTCTTTTCCATTCATGTCTCAGGCAAAACACTCAAAAAATTTCAGAACATAGCATGCTCATTAATTCTTTTAACTGGATTTAAGAGAAAAAAATAAAATCAGATCAGAACAGATATATAGAACTTTGAAATCTATTAGCATCTCTTAGAGTAAACTAAAGCAGTATGATAATCAAGAGCAGAACACTTTAAGAACTACATCACACACTCTCTTCCGGCTTATTAAAACTTAGACGTATTAACCAAATCACCAAGCATGTCTCTTTTAGTAAATCAGATCAGTAACATAAGGTTAAGGTTAAAGACATAAATAGAACTGACTTTCAGAACATAGCCTACGCAGATTTGGTTACTACACTCAAGAGAAAAAAACATAGATTTTAGTGAAAATTGAGAAGAGAGGACACTGCCCTCTTTCCCTCACCATGCAGATCACACAAGGAATAAGAACGGATGATACAAATCAAACATCTTAAGAAAAAGACTTAACCCACTACCCTAGCCAAGCATCCACTATAAATACCAACCATACTTCTGCCTAAGAAAGATTTCAGCAACAAACGAACACTTAGAAAGGAAAAGCTTAGAGAGAAAATCTTAGAAAGGTCCAAAGGAGAAGCCCTGCTCTACCAAGTAGTTTACAACAAGTTCTGCCCAGACAAGCTATTTTAAGGTAATCTAGACTAAACCCCTAACACTGTGGTCTTAAGACCTTTGTATTCTTAAATTTCAGATAGAACTAACCTTAAGCACAACTCTAATAACACTTCCCAAACTCAATAGCAGTTGGAACAGTTAGATATAAGCAAGGAGGGGATGGAGAAGACTTGACCAGATTCAAGACCATTAGCAACTGCCCTCCAGGTAATCAAGACTAAAACTTTAACCATTTAATCCTTAGAACTCAGTCACTTAATCCTTCTCGGTAAGCTCAAACTAAAACTATAGTCACTTTAACAAATACTGTACTCCTCTTTACCGAAAGCCCCATACATAAAGTCAGAAATTCAAGAATAACATCACTTACACACCAGCATGTTATAAGATTAAGGACTGAAACTTTAAAGTCCAGAATTCAAATTTCCCTTACAGAAATTATATAACATCAAGAATTCGAGAATAAACAGCATTAGAACATGAAAATACTCCCAGATTTTAATGAAGGTCAGAACCTGTAGTCATGCTCAGAAATTCAGTAAACAAAAACTTAACTTTTAAAGCTTTAAATAGCTATTATTTAAGTTAAAGCCTTGAAGAAACACAATCAAACAAATTTCAGATTTAGAACCACAAATTCATGCTTCCCTATTATGTCTAGAACTTTAGGTTGAACTAAACAAATATTTCACATAGCCATATAAACATCTATGAATCAAGAATCATAAATTAGAAACAAATAAGATACAAGGGAGGGGGTTGCGCCACACTTAGCTGCAACTTTCTCAGCAAGTAGAAACGCCATTAGGGCCACCCTATATTGCAGTCAACTGCAAGCAGGGCGATGGCGATGAGCTTCAGTGGGGACTGTTTACAGCCGCCAAGAGAGAAAGAAGAGCCGTGTGTGTGTCCGTATGGATGGCTGGGAAAAGAGATGAACAAGACTAAGAATAACATGAGGAATTTCAGAAAATAAATAAGATTTAAAGCTAGAACTTACAAATAAATATGAAATTACCTTGAGAGGGCCGGTGACTTAGCGCCGGTGACTTTCGCCTTGCAACCGAGAACAACCGCGATAGAAGTTGGGTCTGAGAGGGAGAAACAGGGACAAAGGGTGCTGACTCCGATAAGAGATCGAAGGGGAGACATGGGGGACAGCGTCGGCGTGCTTCACCGGGCGGCCGCGTGGAGTATTGAGAGAGAGAGAGAGAGAGAGAGAGATCGATGGGGAAGAGAATGTGAGAGTTGGTTGCAGAAGAGAGAATTTGGGAAAGGGGGATGAAGCGTGTAGGATGAGGAGTTAGGGTTGTTATTGGATAGGTTACTGGACCGAGTTAAGGCACTTGAACTGAGTTAATCACCTGGGCCAAACTCAACTAATATAAATGGGTGGGTTGAGAGTTAATTGGACTACTTATATTTAATTGAATCGATAAGCTTACTACTCATCAGTCGCACTCAAGATTTTCAAGAAAAGATTTTAGTGAACATAGGTGCTTTAAAGACAAAAATTATTATGTTTCACTTGCAATGACATGACAGTTATATATGTATGAGTGCGATTTTGGCATGTGTCTACTGAGTACTTTTGTACTGGGTTGGGTTCGAAACCCACCTAAAACAATAAGGTATTATTATTTTTTTTTAAGTTTTCTATTTTACAAAAAACACTAATATACATGACATTTTTTAATAAAGTGTCATGTATATTAAATTAAAACACACACATAGATGACATTTCAATGATATTGTCATCTAAGCAATAGATAGATGACACTATACCATGACATTATTTAACAAAATGTCATCTATATTTTTCCTGACACTTCATACATCACATTTTTTTCTTCAAAATGTCATCTATGCAAAAAAAGCGCTCATAGATGACATTTTAAAAAAAAAATGTCATCTATGATCAGTCATCTATGCTCATTTTTCTAGTAGTGCGGAGAGGCAAGGCCGACTACAGTTACTTTACAGTTTGCAGATCATTCGGAAGGGGAGATTGAAGATGTATTCGTACAAGTTGACCAATTCATATTTCCGGTAGATTTTATCATCCTCGATTATGAGGCGAACATGAATGTTCCAATTATCTTAGGGAGACCATTCCTTGCCACAGGTCGTACATTAATAGATTTCCAGAAGGGTGAACTCACGATGCGGGTAAATGATCAACAAGTTACTTTTAATATCTTCAACTCCATGAGATACCCAGACGAAATAGAGGAATGATCTTCAATACACACTATTGAAGCCTTGGTGGAGGACAATTTGCATGCTGCCACTTCTAGAGAAGTTCTTGATGAATTAGCCCTTGAGGATCTTGATGATTTAAAGGAAAATAATGAAGCTCATGTAAGGTGGATGGAATCTCAATAGAGAGGGGAAATTTTGGGAAGAAATTTGAGTCGTTGAAGTTGTCCGAGAGGGAATTTTAGACCTCTTAAACCATCTGTTATTGAGCCACCACAGTTAACACTTAAGCAATTGTCATCCCACTTGAAGTATGCATACTTGGACAACAAGGAGACCTTACATATAATCAGTGCAGCGGACCTTAGTTCTGAGAAGGAGGGCCAACTTATGGAAGTGTTGAAGCATTACACGACGGCTATCGGGTGGACCATTGCTGATATCGAAGGTATTAGCCCGTCAATTGTCATGCACAAGATTTTGCTTGAAGAAGGCTGCAGCAATTCTGTAGAGCAGCAACGACATTTAAATCCTATCATGAAGGAAATGGCTTGATGCGAGTATTGTGTAGCCGATTTCAGATAGTACGTGGGTGAGTCTAGTGCAATTTGTCCCGAAGAAAGGAGGGGTCATTGTTGTGCCGAATGAGAAAGACGAACTAATTCCTACCCGTTTTGTCACCGGAAGGAGAGTTTGTGTTGATTATCGCAAGTTGAATAAGGTTACGAGAAAAGATCATTTTCCATTGCCATTTGTAGATCAGATGCTAGACATGTTGGTAGGGAAAAAGTTCTTCTATTTCTTGGACGGGTATTTTGGGTATCATCAAATCACTATAGCACCGAAGGATCAACATAAAACCACATTTACCTGCCCATATGGAACCTTTGCTTATTAGAGGATGTCATTTGGGATATGTAATGCACTCGCTACTTTTCAGCGGTGCATGATGGCTATATTTTCAGATGGAGAAGTATGTGGAAATCTTCATGGACGATTTCTCAATATTTGGAAACACGTTTCTGTTATGTTTGGATAATCTAAAAGTTTTGAAATGATGTGTCGACAGAAATCTAGATCTTAATTGAGAGAAGTGTCATTTTATGGTACAACAAGACATAGTCTTGGGGCACCGAATTTCGAACAAAGGGATTGGGGTGGATCAAGAAAAGATTGAAGTCATTGACAGAATGCCACCGCTTACATCAGTAAAAGGTGTCCGGAGCTTTCTCGAACATGTTGGGTTCTATAACAGGTTCATTAAGGAATTTTCGAAGATCTCCAAACCTCTGTGTTCTTTGCTGGAGGAAAACAGAAAATTTGAATTGATGTGTGATGCGAGTGACTTTGCAGTCGGGGGTAGTTCTAGGGCAGAGGAAGGACAAGGTCTTTCCCTCAATTTACTATGCTAGCAAAACATTGACGAATGCCCAGATGAATTATACGACGATTGAGAAGGAACTCCTTGCCATTGTTTTCGATTTTGATAAATTTAGAGCTTATCTAGTGGGCACAAAGGTGGTGGTGTACACATACCACTCGACTATTAAGTATCTTATCCCAAAGAAGGATCCCAAACCAAGGCTCATTGTTGGGAACCCTTCACAAAATTTAGTTTTGATGATGTTCTTTCGAAATACACTTAGAATTATTTTATGTTATGTTTGCATGATTCAACTTGTTCTACATGTAACATATCACTATGTTGTAAAGTGAATTTGATAGAGAGCAATCCTTAGACCAAGTTAGCTGATGACTTAAAGTTTATAGTGAAAGTGTATCTCAACCACTAAACGTGTGTGTTGTAACAATAACTTTGTCAACACGGGCTTGTGTTATACAAACAACCAACACAAAAGATACGAAACTAGAAAGAACACTCTGCGTATTTTTTCGTGGGTTAAATAGATTTACCCACGTGAGTCTCACGACTAAAAAATATTATTAAAAACGAAAACAATGTAGTTACAGATATTAGAAGATCACTAACTATCTATCATTACTCTATGAAAATACAATCTCAATAACTGATTAATGAGATTGAAATAAGATCTAAGAGAGTAAAACTATAATCAAAGCTATGTTAGCTCTAAACTCTCTAAAAACAAGTGCAAATATACACCGTTGGGACTTCTCCTATTTAAACACTCCTCCTCCTTGATTTTCTCAACTACTTCATGAAGTGGATTAGTTGCACGAATGGTGGAGAAGTCCATGACTTCTATTTCTCCTTTTGTGGTATGCTGTTGCGACAAACACGCCAGCAGTATTCCATGCTTTGCTTAGCCAAGAAGTATTCTTTCCACGTTCAAACGTGAATGGTGTTCCAGATTTCTTCTCTTTGACTTCCTCCATGTCTTGAGCACACGTTCAGATTCCTGGAACATTCAAGAAGAAAGCAAAACATGTATGTGATAGTTATAAAGCAAGAAGCACATAGAGTTATTCCAACTCTAATATTCTCCTCCTTTTAGCTTTCTTCACAAAACTAGATGTGTGCTCAAATGTTTGATCATTGTTACTGCAACAACCTCTGCAGCACTTCTCCCCCTGCACATATGCACATATGTATTCCACAACCAGATATATTCACACCAGTCAAATATGGCAACAATTTTTTTTTCCATAGGCAGTATGAGGGAAGAAATTATCCAAACATTATCCAGTCAAAACAAAAACAAAGATAATCAAAAGTATTGTAGCAGTAACATCCAACATTTTCAACATTCGTTTATCAAATAGTTAGTGGGGGAATCAAGCGTGCAGTTAGA
Organism: Leonotis leonurus; assembly: GCA_026898415.1. Taxonomy (NCBI): domain Eukaryota; kingdom Viridiplantae; phylum Streptophyta; class Magnoliopsida; order Lamiales; family Lamiaceae; genus Leonotis; species Leonotis leonurus. The sequence goes on along the minus strand of JAPKLX010000187.1, from coordinate 356,590 downwards.
CCTCCGGAGGATCAACATCAGCACCTTCCTCAACATCCATAGTGGTAGCAGCACCATAACTCTCTCCAACTCCCCCTTTTTGTGAGGAAAACAGAAAGATAAGTTCGGTCTTCACGTCCGCTACAGAGCTCGCGACATCTTGGACCCAATTAAGGATACCGTGCAGAGTAGGTGTGGGAACTCCTGTGACAGCATCTGGCGCGGCAGCATCGGGGGCAGGATCAGTGGAGGAGGGATTATGGCAGGGAAGGTCCTTGACCTTGTTGCCATAAAACAATCTGGAATGGATAGCATATATGGGAACAACCTCCTTTTGGTTATGTTGGGATGGCAATCGAACACCTTGTTGTTTGAGTAACGTGCACAACAGAGAGGGAAAAAGGGAGTGCACCAAGAGGAGGCTTGGACCCCATATTAGCAAGCTGGTCAAAGATTATCCGTCCCAGATTAAACTGCCAGTTGAGCCCCATTCGATACATCAAACAACCATTTTGTTGGGTAACAACAGTTACGTTTGAAGTAGCGATCCAATTTCAAATCAAGATCTTGTGTAACACGGAGTGGAAGTGGGTAAGACTGGATGCTCGCATAGGCTGAGTCCACTTGAGCAGATTACCTCCTGTGAGCACAGTTGCGACTACATCCAGATCCTTGACCAGATCAACATCATTGTCGGGAAGCCCAAGTGTATTGTTGATGGATTCTGGAGTAATGGTGACAACAATGCCTTAACAATAAATCCTCCCAAACGAGGTGGACTCCTTATCCCCAAATCCAGCAGACAGGTTTGCATAAAATAAAAGAACAATACGAGGTACGAATGCAGGAAGTCTAGGCACCGACTTCATTAAACTCCTACTACGGAAAAAAGCTACAAGATTGTGGGAGGTAAATGTTACCTCATCAATCTATTTTTCTCCGAGGCAGGTGGCGTTCTTGAGGTTCTTCCACCGTTTCTCAGCAATGCCATCATAAAAATCTAGGGATCGGGCCTTGCTCACATCAGGGGATGGGCACGTGGACTGGGTGGCATCGGAGGAAGGGGCGTGGCCTATGTGCTCGGTGTGGGGGCAACAATCAGATTGACATGCTTCTTCTTGGCCACGGGGGCTTTGGTCTTCTTCTTCACTGTTGTCCTGACAGCGCTGGAGGAGGGTTTGACGTGCTTCTTTAACGTGCTGAGCGGGGTGTGGTCATCCATTGGATTTTCCTGGGGGATCACTGGAGTATCCTGCTTGGTATCAGCCTCAGGCTCCCCCTCAGCCGCGGCGCTCGTAGCTAGGGTCTCAGCAGCCAAGTTGGGCGATTTGGGGGCCGAGTCGTGACCAGTGGCTATCATCGCAACGTCCGAATCACTTTCGTATAGAAGATCGAGAGTGATTGGATTTCTTGGGGTGTTGCTACCCTTACCATTTAGGAGATGCGAACGGGTGCGAGAGCCAACAAGAGGATGAGGTCGCTGGGGCCTTCTCGGGTTTACTCTTGCGGGCCACTGTTTTCTGGCGCTTGCATCGGGGTTGCTCCGGGGATGTTGTTGTGGGCGGAGCAGTTGTAGTAGGCGGTTGCGCGGTAGAGAGAGCCGCTTCCATAGTTGACCAGGGGAGCCAGAAATGGTGAATCAGAGGTGGGAGGAGGTGGAAAGGTACCGGTGGCAGCATCCTTCATACCAGTGGTGGGGGTGCTCCAGAGGAGGGACTTGAGCAAGTGGCGGGACAGTCAGAGGGGTCTCCGATGGGGAGGCGAAAGAGGCCTGAAGTTTTTGAAACCCTTCGGGGTTGGTGGTGCGAAGGTTTTTCAGCATTTGAAGTAGGTCAGAGGTGGTAGGAGGGGCGGCCATGGTGTTGTGTGGTAGAGGGCAGAGAAGGAAGAGGTGGATAAACTGTGAAGATTAAATTTGTTGGAGAAGGAGTTGTGTATAAGGATAGGTGAAGGGGAAGCGTAATGATGTGTTTCTAAAAAGGTGGGATAGAAGGTGAAGAGTTTTGTGACCGTTACCGAGAGGAGGAAGTGATGTGACGTGAAGGAGTGAGGTAATGGCAGAAGGTTAAGATATTTGAAAAATAAGGGGAGTGTGTTTGGGGGAAGGAAGTTACTATGGTTAAGAATGAGTTTAGCTCTACTAAACACGCACTCTCAAGCAACCATTATAGTAGAGAGATAGATTTAAGAAAAAAATTAAGGGCCAATAGATCCGTGAAAACCAATAGTCAAATCACCAATAAATAAATAAAAAATGTACCCCTTTTTTTTGTTTTTGTGATTTTGCACATATTCAGGACTCGCATGTTGCGCCAGCATCCACCCAACATCAGCTTGACTTATCAGGGATTTCATGCAAGAGTGCAGAACTGCAAGAATTCAAGGGTGTTTTGATGAGAATGCCTCATCGCAGCGAACGCCGTGTACCTCTTCTCCACCCTTGAAAGCAATTGCAATTAGACTATTTTGTAAGGTAGCATCGTTGCAGCGAACGCCGTACCCCCCCAAACTACTTTAGTCTTTCCCACAATTTTAAGATATATATATATATAGACATGCAATGCCAAGCCTCTGCGGAGGAACGTGCTATAACAACAATCAGAGTCACACAATCAGTTGCATTTCATAGGATAAGAATATGTTGGAGGAATAATGCAACAAACATCAGGGAACAGGTGTTTAAAAGGCACATAAACCAAGTGATTTTCGTAAATTTACAAATTTCTCATGGTCTAAAGATTTTGTAAAAATATCAGCGAGTTGGTTCTTGGTTTTCACGTAGTCCAACCTCAAAACCTCTTGCTCAACCAAGTCTTTAATAAAATGGTGCCTAATATCGTTGTGCTTGGTTCTAGAGTGTTGGACAGGGTTTTTGGATATGTTGATGGCACTGATGTTGTCACAATATATGACCAGACTCTTGCTTTCAACTCCATAGTCACTCAACATTTTTTTTAACCACAAAAAATGAGTGCAGCAACTCCCCGCCGCAACGTACTCCAATTCTGCCATAGAAAGAGACACACAATTTTGCTTTTTACTATGCCACGACACTAGATTGTTGTTTTCCAAGAAGAAACACCCTCCACTTGTGCTCTTTCGATCATTTAGATCACCAGCCCAATCCGAGTCACTAAATCCCACAAGATTAAGATTTGTGTCTTTTGAGAAGAATACTCCTAGGTCAGTTGTTCCTGCAACATATCGGATAATCCTCTTCACGACTTTAAGATGTGACACTTTGGGCTTCGCTTGGTACCTAGCATACACACAAACACTGTACATTAGGTCATGACGAGTAGATGTGAGATAGAGGAGACTCCTTATCATGGAACGATACAGTGTTGGATCAACATCCTCTCCAACATCGTCTTTTGCAATTTTGTCACTTGTCCCCAATGGTGTGCGCATGTGTTTTACCCCTTCAAGTTTGAATTTCTTTATCATTTCCTTTGCATACTTGCTTTGAGAGATGAATATTCCAACATCTTCTTGCTTCACTTGAAGGCCTAGAAAGTAGGTTAATTCTCCCACCATGCTCATTTCAAACTTGCTAGACATTGCACCTGAAATTTTTTTCAACAGTTTAGGTGATGTTGAACCAACAATCATGTTGTCAACATAAATCTGTGTAATTAGCAAGTGAGACTCTTACCTTTTGATGAACAGTGTTCTGTCAACACTTCCACGAACAAACCCATATGTGAGAAGAAATTTAGTTAGATGTTCATACTATTGTTTCAGGCCGTACAATGCATTTTTCAACCTATACACATATTCAGACGCCAAAAAAGGTCTCGATCAAGGCACCGACCTTCTGCCTCCGCTTACACGATTAGTTGATCGAGAAAGCAGCAGGACCGTCAAGCTTAGCCTTGAGTTGGACTGAGATTGCTGGAACCGAAGGTAAGCTTAAAGACGGGGCCCGGTTGTCCCAGCTGATTTGACCGTTGGGGCTCAACGTTACTGAATGAGCAGCTAAAGCGGATGTTCTGCATTCAGCGGAAAGATTAAAGTACCAGATTGATCCTTATATGGTAAGAATGGACGGACTTTCTCTTCTTTGAGTGAAGGACATTCTATTCTAACAACCTTTCTTTAGGTTTGTGTGGATCTTCGAACCCTTTTGGTTGCTCAACATACACTTCTTTTCTCAACTCACCATTTAAGAAAGCTCATTTCACAACAATTTGATAGAGCTTGATGTTGAGGTAATATGCTACGGCTAACAACAACTGGATTGATTCGATTCGAGCAACTGGAGCAAATGTATCATCGAAATCAATCCCTTCCACTTGCGTATATCCCTGTGCAACTAGTCTGGCCTTGTTTCTCACGATGGTACCATGTTTGCCAGATTTGTTCTTGAAGATCCACTTTGTTCCTATAACATTCCCGTCAACAGGTCTAGGAACCAAATACCAAACATCATTATGGAAAAAATGATTCAGTTCTTCATGCATAGCGTTTATCCAGGAATCATCAGTTAAAGCTTCTTTCACATTTTTAGGCTCGATTTTAGATACGAAACAGCTTACTCCAAGAAGAGTAGCACATTTTGTAAACATGCAAACCATTTCTCTATAATTAATAGGTGGCTTACCTCGTGTGCGGATTCCTTCTCGCACATTACCTATAATTTGAGAGGTAGGATGATTTGCTCTCCTAGGTGGTTCCCTTCTTTCATTTTCTCTTTGGACCTCAGATTCCAGATTAGGTTCTTTGGGTTCTGATTGTTGCACATCTGTTGGTAGATTTGTTGAAGCAACA
>JAPKLX010000187.1:312627-341841 GCA_026898415.1 Leonotis leonurus | reverse complement strand
TGTTTCGAGAAACCATCATCAACACTAATCTATAGGGTTCCCAACAAACATTTGGGATGTCTTCTTGGTCTGCCCTTCTATAGTTCAGTTGTGTTTCTTCTGCCTTCTCTGCTCCTACAACAGTTGCAAATTCATCAAATACTACATTGACAGATTCTTGAATAGTGTGTAGCTTTAGATTATATACTCTATACACAACACTATTCTGAGAGTACCCAACAAATATACCTTTATCACTTTTATCATCAAATTTTGTGAGATACTCCCTGTCATTTAAGATATAACAAACACACCCAAAAACATGAAAATGTTGAAGGTTAGGCTTTCTCCCTCTTAGTATTTCATACGGTGTCTTGAATGTTCATGGTCTGATGTTGACTTGATTGTTGACGTGACATGCAGTGTTTACCGCTTCTGCCCAAGAGCGTTTAGCTATATTCTTTGCACTTAACATCAAACGAGACATCTCAACCAGCGTCCGATTCTTTCTTTCCACTATCTCATTCTGTTAAGGTGTCTTGGGAGCTGGAAATTCTTGGGAGATGCCTCTCTTTTCGCACAAGGCAGTGAATTGTGCATTCTCGAATTCGCGTCCATGATCTATTCTTATTCGAGAGATTTTCACACCAAACAGGTTAGACACACGGGAAAATAGGTTTTTGAAATTTTCAAATGCCTCAGATTTTTCTCTAAGAAAGAAAGTCCAGGTATACCTTGAGTAGTCGTGAACAATTACCATAACATACCTTTTGCCTCCAAGACTTTCAACTTCCATAGGTTTAACTAAGTCCATAGGTACTAACTCAAAGCAGCGAGTTGTACCAAAGTGTTGCTCATGATGTTGAACGACAGGATGTGAGGCATGCACTTGCTTTCCTTTTATCTCTTGATCGACAATCAACATTTATCTGACGCCAATCAAGTCCAACGGTTAGAATTCAAAATTCTACACCCATAAAAGCTTGGAACAACATCTGGAAGAGAACACATGATATATGATCATCACGCAAGCAAGCTGAAACTCTGCCAATAAATCAACTCAACTATTGAAGTATTCAACGAGGAGATTTCACAATCCAGATCGTGTTCAAAACCGTTCATGATAGAAATCATACCAACTCAATGTAAGTCTGTCTTATCAAGAAGAAGGAGGAAGATATCTTCGCTAGCTAGTAGTTTTCTAGCGGATTAATGAGAAAGTACCTTGTAGCAGATCTATCTGCAAGTTGTAAAGGGACACAACCTTTATTCGTGCACAAGTGTCACTCTAGTTGTGATTGGAACTTGTGGCTTGTTCTCAGCGATTATAAAGAAGAGAGTATCTTAGTAGTGGATAATCAATCTAGTTTTGATTGGATCGTGGACGTAGGGGGTTTCCCGAACCACGTAAAAATAACTGTGTGCTTTACCATACGTATTTTACATTTCAATTGTTTATTCACTATCGCAACACTCGCATTCAACTTGCATATCTTTTCAAAGGTTAATATTTTCAAAGGTTTTCTAATAAGAGCAACTGACTAAGTCCACCATATTCTGCATACTACGCTATGTTAGATAACAAGATCACTCTTGCTATCTGTTTAGCGTAACTCACAAGAGAGACTTTGTCTGGACAGATCATCAGTCGATCTGGTTATCGATCTAGTCTGTCAAACCTAAGCAATCTCCTTCAAGAAAGCTTACTCTCACTAAATTAAATTGTCAAGTAAAGTGAAAAGTTTGTATTTGGTGTATTCCCCCCCCCCCCCATACACCAAACCTTGCTCTTTCGGGACCAACACTCATCCGATGGATTTTGCTTTTGAAAGAGTTCAATTTGGAGATTAGGGATTGAAAGGGGTTCGAAAATTAGATTGTTGACCACCTTTTCTCACCTTAAAAATGAGTATGAAAGGTAATTAGAAGAACCCATCCGAGAATCATTTACCGACAAGCAGTTGCTAATGTTGAAACATGCTAATCTTCAATGGTTTGTCGATTTCATTAACTTTTTGGTTAGTGGGTTGAAACCACTAGAAATGAGCAGCTACTAGTTGAAGAAATTCTTCCATGATGCGAGGTTGTACTATTGGGATGATCCTTTTCTTTACACGTAGTGTGCCGATAGATCTTTAGACGGTGTGTTCCACAATAAGAAATACGTCATATATTGGAGCAGTGTCATTCCGCCCCATATGGTGGACATTTTGGAGGGAAACGCACTGCTGCAAAGATCTTCCAGTCCGGGTATTTTTGGCCAAATCTTTTCAAGGACTCCCACGAGTTTGCCAAACGTTGTGATCGGTGCCAAAGGATGGGAAACATTTCGGCCAGAAATGAGATGCCTTTGAGTGGTATTATGGAGATTGAGTTTCTTAACGTGTGGGGAGTAGACTTCATGGGACCATTCCCGTCATCGTATGATAATCTCTACATTCTAACGGCGGTTGATTACGTCTCCAAATAGGTGGAGGCAAGCCCAACCAATGACTCGAAGGTTTTGATGAAGTTCTTGCATAGACATATCTTCACACATTTTGGTACCCCGAGGGCGTTTATCAGTGATGAAGGAACCCACTTTGTGAACAAGGTACTTCCTAGTTTGTTGGCAAAATACAATGTGAAGCATAGGATTGCAACCGCCTATCATCCACTAATAAATGGCCTAGCGGAACTTTCAAATAAGGAGATTAAATGCATTCTTGCGAAGGTAGTGAATCTAAATCGAAAGGATTGTTCATAGAGGTTGGAAGATCCTTTATGGGCATATCGAACAGTTTTTAAAATGTCCCTAGGTATGTCTTTGTATCGGTTGGTTTTTGGGAAGCCATGTCACTTGCCTCTGGAGCTCGAGCATCGTGCTCTTTGGGTTGTGATGAAACTGAATTTGAATCATAAAGTTGCTGGGGCAGCTCGATGAGCTTGAGGAGATTAGGATATTTGCCTATGAAAATGTTAAGATTTACAAGGAAAAGAGCAAGAGGTGGCATGATAAGAAAATTAAGCCTCGTACTCTTAAGGAAGGACATAAAGTGCTACTCTTCAGTTCTCGACTGAAGTTATTCCAATTCCTAGTTGAAGTTATTTCCGGGAAAGCTCAAGTCGCGAGGTCCGACCCATTTTTTAATTACCAAGGTGTATCCACATGGAGCGGTGGACTTAAGGGATGAAGCCACAAACACTAGTGAGAAACCAACTCAATAAATCGATTATGATTTTGAGTTTTTTTGTGATTCAGGCGACACCCGGATTTGAACTGGGGAAAAAGGATTTGTAGTCCCCCGCCTTACCACTCGGCCATGCTGCCAAAATAGATACAATTTTTCCCGAATTACTTCATTTTTATTGTACTTGCATTTTGACTTATGTTTTCCTTAATCCTTTTTTTCTAAAAAAAAGAAATACCCCTTTTGATTGGATTTGATCCATCCATTTGATTGATTGTATAGTATTTGAACATACACAATACTAAAAACATTCTCTCGTTTTTCTATTGAGAACTCATATTTTTATTTTTCTCAGGTCGTGAGTTTAAGGTCAATGGACAAAGAGTGAAACATTACTGGGGTGGAGAGGTCGTTCGTGAGAAGACCACCACCGATTTGAATGAAGCTTGATCGTAGGGTTGTTCGGGTTGTCTAGAGCTTATATAATTTTTTTAAGACAATCCTAACTATTAGGAAGTGGACTCCAGCACATCCCAGAGGGTGGGTCCTCCGTGTATCATACCCGAGAGAGCTTATGGGAGTGCGGCCTGCCTCAGTCGAAAAGGGCACGCACTACCATTGTTGACGAGAGGTTAAATCAATTGATTAGTATTACTCATACCAACATGGTGCATCATCTTTTCAGGTGACCCCTTAGTAGAAACTCCAAGGTTAAGCGTGCTTGGCTTGGAGCAATACTATGATGGGTGACTTGTTGGAACCCGTATTAAGGGCTCACGAAAATGCAGGATAGGTGTGTAACTAGTAAGCCAAACAACACTCCATAGTCCGTTTAAGTTACTTGAGTATGTTCTTTAGTGCCATCCATTAATCCTTTCTTGGGTTAGATTGATATCATGCTCCATGCCTACGACAAAGCAGATATCCGGCCTAGTACACATCATAGCATACATGAGACTACCTACTACAAAAGCATAAGTTATTTGTCTCATCTTCTCTTTCTCTACAGGTGCCTTAGGACACATGTCCTTAGAAAGTACGATTCCATGTTTGAAAGGTAGGGAACCTTTCTTGGAATCCTGCATGCTAAAGCGTTTTGAGATGTATGGCAAATGGATGTCAAGACAACTTTCCAAAATGGAAGTCTTGAAGAAAATATCCATATGCAACTACCCGAGGGCTATGCAGTTCAAGGAAAGGAACACATGGTGTGAAAGCTTAAGAAGTCCATCTATGGGCTTAAGCAAGCCTCACGGTCATGGAACCTTTGTTTCGATCAGGTTATCAAGTCCTAAGGATTTGATCAGTGCCCTGACGAAAGATGAGTTTACAAGAAGTGTGAGGGCAAGGCGGTTGTTTTCTTGATGTTATACGTAGATGACATTCTCTTGATCGAAAGTGTCAATAGGATGTTGTTAGACGTTAGAACATATATGTCTAATCAATTCGCTATGATGGATATGGGAGAAGCAGGATACATTCTCGGGATCAGGGTCTTTCGTGACTGAAGAAAGAGAATGTTGTGCCTATCTCAAGAGTCTTATATCGAGGCTATACTCCATACGTGTTGCTACTGACAAGATTATATGAATAGACTTGAACATAGCTACTGGTGAGAAGGTCTCATCATAATCCATACCTTCCTTTTGAGTAGCCTTTAACTACTAGTCTAGCCTTGAAGAAAACGACGTTACCGTCAGTTCCTCATCTCCACTTGAAGATCCATTTACTCCCACTGGCCTTGCAGCCTTTGGGCAGATCAACTAGCTCGTCTACTTCCTTGTCTACCATGGATTGCAGTTCAGACTCCATCATCTCTTGCCAGAGGTGACAGTCCTTGTCTTGGACCACTTCGTCAAAATTCCATGGGTCCGATTCATCTAGGCCTGGGATTGAGTCAGATGCCTCTCCCACTCCAATGAATCGAACGGGTTGGCAACAACCCTCCCACTATGACGAGACTCCACTACAGGTGGTACAAGTGTTTGGGTTGGTGCCGGTGGTGGTTGCGTTTCTTTTAAATTTGGACAAGCTATAGTTCTCATTTCTCGAGAATTATCTTACTTCTGGGCTTGTGGTTGTTCACAAAGTCTTCTTCTAGAAATTGAGCATGGGTGGTGATCACGACATTTCGATCTCTGAGACTATAAAACTCCCACTCTTTCATCTCTCTAGAATAACCCACGAGCAGACACAAGTCAGTACGAGGTTTCAATTTGTTGGCATATGTTGGTCCCGAAAGAGCAAGGTTTGGTGTATGGGGGGGGGGGGGAGGAATACACCAAATATCAGTCCAAGCAGATGGCTCTCTAGTGTAAACACTTAGACAATAATAGGAGTGATCTTATTATTTTCTAAGTATTGTGTGTGTGGAAATATGGTGGATTTAATGAGTGCTCTTATTTAGAAAACCTTAAGGGTTAATCAGATCGTTTAAGCAAATTGATTGAGATGCAGATTGTATGATAGTGCAGATGGTTAGAATAATAAACAATTGAAAGTAAATATGCAGAAAAAAAAAAGAACACAGTTGTTTAACGTGGTTCGGGAAATCCCTACGTCCACAATCTGGTCAAAGCTAGACCAGATTATCCACTACAAGGATACTCTGCTTCTTTATACTCATGGAGAACGAGTCACAAGTATCACTCAAAGCTAGAGAGATACTTATGCACGAAGTCAGGGTTGTGTCCCTTTACAACAGATTACCTCTACGTTACCACTAGAAATCTAGTAGCTAGCAGGGTGATCTCCTTCCTCTCGATAAGACAGACTTTAATCGAGGTTGGGTTGGTGTGATTTAGAATTACAGGTAGTTTGAAGCTCTTAGTCTGGTTCACAGATTGATTGCTTGAGAGTATGTTGTCAATGTAGCTCGCGTGTATGTCTCTTCCAGACCTTGAACTTCATATATATATATATAGGCATTGAATTAAAAATTCTAGCCGTTGTTTGATTGGCGTGACACTGATTGTAGATTGTCAATCAATGATATCCATCATATATGTTCTTGCCATGTAGAAAACGTTGACTCAATCTTCAAAGTATGGAAAGCAGATTGCTAACGGTTACTTTCCTTCATTGTGTAAATCGTAGATTCTCTTTTCAATCCCTGTTGGATGGACTTCAATCTTGTTGTGGCAAGATGATATGATGTGTAGGATGATGTCATCTGGTGGTTTAATGACTCTATCGATCTGGTGCATTGTTGTGATCATCGATCTGGTCGGTGATCTGGTCGCTGTCTGTTACAGCAGATCGATTACTTCTGGCATGAAATCTTGGCCTTCATCCTATACAATTTATAGAAATGACTTCTATAGGAATAATTCCTTTACATGCTGAGTCATCTCCTAATCTGTTCTCTATCAGAATTCACTTTAAAAGTAGTGATCTGTTAACACGTAGAACATTTTAACTCATACAAGAACTAAGTGTGTTTCGAGAGATCATCATCAAAACTAGAATACATTAGGGTTCCCAACAATTTTCCCCTTTTTGATGATGTCGAAACCACACTTTACAATAAAATCCTGATAACCGAGTGATCTGGTTGGACAGCCAGATTGATTATGTTTCGTTATTAGGTTATAACGATTTAAGCAGTTTATATATGTTCTGGACAATAAGAAGTTGTCATCAGAAACAAAAAGATCTTTATTGATAAGATGCAAATAAAGGTTTACAGATCATCAAAAAATAGGAGTCACAGATAGTAAAAGATATGAAAGTGAGTAACTATCTGCTCTTCCTCTTCTCTTCCTGGGCTCTTGTAGCTGCTTCTCTAATCTCTTGTACCAGGTCCTTGGCATTGTTCATGTCTAAGTATAGGTTGAAAGCTTCATTGGGCATGCCCTTGCAATATGCAGGTTCTTTGATGAAGTATCGACACATAATAAAGCCGTATTTCAACCCCTCCCATCCATTCTTCAAGTGATCAGGGACCCAGCTGGTCTCTCCTTCTTTTGTCTTGTTCGTCTTGATAGGAGCAGATGAGAACCAGCCGGATCCAGATCTTTTCTTCTTCTTCAGTGGTTGAGAGTGGCTCGATCTGCTAGATGTGGATCTTGATGCTTTCTGTGTTGGGGCAGATGATGGGCTGGGTGGATCTGGTGCTATCAGCTACTCAGGTTGAGCCTTTATATTTTCACCAGATTGGCCCTTGCCCTTTTCAGTCACTATTTCCTTGCCTTTCTCCGTCTTTTTCTCCTTTCCTTTCCTGGATCCTTCCCCCTTTTCGACATCATCAACATACAGATTGATGAGTGCCTTAAGGGAGGTGATCTCCTCCTTCAACTCCTTTACTTCCTTTTCTAAATCTATCCTTTGTGTAAGCAGGGAAGTGATGTTGAGGTTAGAGTCATCGATCTGCTTTTGGAATGATGTCTTTGCCTGGGCCAGACTGGCAGGAAAATTCTCTTGCTCCTCCTTTATCACTCCAATCTCATCAAAAAATGTGTCAATTAAGGCCTTCGTTGGGTAGCGCAGTTCGCTCATCTTTCTTGCCACAAAATCTTTTCCATCGGTTTCAAACTTTCTGAACAGCGATCTGGTTTCTGCATTAGCAGTCTTGATCACTTCACTAGCTATGCCATTTGTCTGTTCCTTGACAATGGTATGAACCATGTCCTTCTCTTTCTTGGCAAACTCAGTAACAATCTTGTACATCTCATTGACCTTAAGTTGCTAGAGTCTGATCGATCTGTTCCTTCCTCTGCTCGGCAGCAGATCGATCATCGTCCATCTTCTTGCTCAGTTCTTCAAGTTTCATTCTGCACACTCTTCTCAAGTCTGAGTCAACCTGGTCAACATGGGATTTCAGATGGTTGTTGAACTCAGTGAGAATGCGAGTGGCCTGATCTTGGACTGTGGAGAGCTTTCCATACATAAATTTGTCAACCTTGTTGGAGATCAGATCCTTTACTTGTTCATTAGAAAGTGATTGATGTTGGGTCATCAATATCTCCTCAAGGTTTGTTGTTTCCACAAACTCATCCATTGTTGCTGCGACAGCAGGGGTATATATATCATCTGTGAGTTTACCTGCCACCCTCTGTCTAGCTGGCTCTTGCTCCTCTTGTGGATAATTAACCACTGCTATTTGAATTTTGGTTTTCTTGGCTGGTTCCCCCTCAGCCTGTGCAGTTGGTTCCATGACTTCTTCTTCAGCATCAGCCATGTGCTGATCTGGTTCTGATTCTGTGATAGCTGCACCTTGTTGGTGAGCTTCTGCAAGTTCTTCCCCATCGTTTTCCTCATCTACCACACTTTCAAAAAATGGCAGCATCCTAGCCTTTTCATATATAGATCTCAGATCGATCTGTAACTTTTGAGCTTCGTGCTGAGCTATGGCCAGTATAGTCTGAGGGAATGGTTCTCTCAACTCTGCAATAGAGGAGACTTCGAAGATATTAAAAAATGTTGCTTCCTCTGCTTTGAGTGTATCCATTGATTTGGTTTTGAGGAGGGCATCAAGGACTTAAAATTCCTTGTCCTTGATGAGAAGCAGCAGCTTGACTCTCTTGGCTGCATCATAGCTCTCAGGTGTGAGCTGGATGCCTGGAAATGATTTGAGTACAACATGATCTGCTTATGCTTCTAACAATTTCACAACTTGCTCTGCTGTTTTCTTCTCCACATCCTCTGCGGAGGATTCATCTTCTTCTTTATCATCCTCATTGATCTGCTCCAAAGGTTCAGCAGATGATGGACTTGCAGTATGAGCTGGTGAGAAGTCTTTTGTTTGACTTGGGTCTATGGAGGAGATAGGGACGACATCCTCTGGTGGTCCCCCAACCAGTATCTCCTCATCTTCAACTACAACCTCCTGTTGAGGAATGGCAGTTTCTTCAGCCTGAACTTCCTCCACTGGTTCAGACAATTTTTGAAGTCTCCTTCTCTTGGGTTTAGGCTGTTGTGCTGCTATGGCGGCGTCTGTATCCACAGAGCTGGCTCTCCTCGTTACCCTCTTGGAAGGAGTCCGTTCAACAGGCTTTTCCTTAGTGACCTTGGACTTAGTTGACTTCTCAGTAGGAGCAGATGAAATGGGGTTGGAGCTTCCCATCTCCATCAAGGTGTTGACATAAACGGGGTCAGTCACCCTGGCAATCAGATTTGCAGAGATTCTCATGGACATCTCTATTTGGTGTTGATCCTTTGGAAAGTGTAATCTATCATTGAAGTCCACTACTGTGTCCCATTTGTGCTGGTTGAAGAATGATTCCAGCATGTAACTGATCTTTGTGGAGTGCCTCAAACTACTCCTCCTTACTTCAATTCCAGGGCTAGCTCCCTTCACAATTGTGATCATCTTGGCTTCCTTTGCCAAGAGATCAAAGAGGATTCTGCTCCAGTTCACCGGCAAATTAAGCACGACTGCAGCTAGTATCTTGAACTTTTCGGGAGTGACCTGGTCGTAGGACCCATTGTGGTTCATGAAGATGTGCTGGACGAATTCAAATATGATTTTGAATTCAGGTGCTAGCAATGCCCTGTTGAACATCTTGTTCGTATAGCGAATGGGCACTACCATCACAGTCTCAATCACGTCCTGTAGTTGCTCTTCGGTAATGTCTCCAAGAGTGAGACCTTCATCCTTCAATTTGTAAACGTTATCAATAATGTTTAATACATTATATGTGGTGTTGCTGATGGTGTTGCCCTTGCTCACTCTTATAGTGGCTTCAATTCCACCTTTCTCTCCTTGCCATGAGAGATAAAAGGTAGCAACTTCCTTGGGCAAAAAGTGGACAGGGTGTGCTGAAATGATGTTATGAAAACCTACACCACAATCAAAACAATATATATATATGAGCACTGTCCTTCCATCAATGAAGTATGAGTGCCCAATAACAGTTTACAGATTATTGAGTTCTAAAAAAAATGCAATACAAGTGTACATAAGCATGCAAATAGATAAAACTGATTTTCAGTGCAAGTTTAATGAATTCCAAAGCGTTCAAGATATAGAGCAGTTAAAAGAATACTCATAAATTTAAAACCTTTGCAACGTCTAACAAGTTTGTGAAACCCGAAGGTATCAAGAACAGCATACAGGTCTTGGTGAATGTAGGGTTTCAAAAAGTTAACTTGCTCAAGAAATAGAGACGATTTGGGTGCCATATTGATAGATGGATATTTGAAATTTGGACGATTTTGGAATGAGAAAATGTTTTTTTGCTAAGTGTTTAAGGAAAAAGAACAGTGTATGATAGTTGAACCGCCTTATTAGAATGTATATATATAGATAGATAAGTGATAAAAAGGAGTAATATATTAATTGATATTCTTCCCTTTTTCAGCTTTTTCCCGCCTCTTGAGTTATAGGCTTAAGGTCGATTATTTTCTCTTTTCTGCGTTTGATACACGCGCTTGATCCAACGGCTGCAGTGAGGCGCGTGTTTGTTACACCCGTTGATTTTCTTCCTTTATCTTGGTTTGGTAAATATCTCCTCGATCACGTTTCCCAAACACTGTACTTAATCATCAAAAATAAAAGATTTGGTATATTTATGTCAGGAATAAATATAAGAAATATGACATAATCGCTGTATCTTATTGACTTTCCCCCTTGACCAAGTAATGGGGATATTAATAGAAGGATTTAATTAATATCCATGTGGCATCTAGTTATCTGGTCCATATAGATCTCATAATTAACAGACTGTTGTTAATATTATCGATCTGTTTATGCTACTTTCAGGTTTTGGACACCAATCTTGTGTGATGATCTGCTAATAATTCCCGATTGGAATTTAATGATCTGTTTGATCATTAACATGTACTTAGTGATCTGGTGTCAATTTCCAATTGGAAATTTATATGATCTGGTCTATATCAATCTGGATTAAGTCAATCTGGTTCTAATTCCCTGTTGGAATATGATGATCTTGTGTTAATTCCCAGTTGGAATTTTACATGATCTGTTCTAAGATTATCTGGTCCTTTCTTCCAGATTTAATAATCCTAATTTCCCACAAAGCATCTTGAATCTCTCTTTTGGTAATGCTTTAGTAAGGATGTCAGCTCTCTGTACTTCTGTGTGTATTTTCTCGATCTGTACATGTTTTCTTTCAACATGATCTCTTATAAAGTGATGTCTCACATCCACATGTTTACATCTAGTATGTAAAACAGGATTTTGTGTGATAGCTATAGCACTTGAGCTGTCACAGAAAATGGGTATCTCTTTGACATCGATTTTATAGTCCTTGAGTTGTTGTTTTAACCAGAGTATTTGTGCGCAACAACTCCCAACTGCCATATATTCAGCTTCTGTGGTTGATGTGGCAACAGATGTCTGTTTCTTTGAGAACCAAGAGATTAATTTATTTCCTAAAAACTGACATGTGCCAGATGTTGACTTTCTGTCCAACTTGCATCCAGCATAATCTGTGTTTGTGTATCCAGTTAGCTCAAAGTTGTCTTCACATGGATACCATAATCCAATATGAGTTGTTCCCTTAAGATATCTTAATATCTTCTTAGCTGCTTTCATGTGAGACTCTTTGGGGTTTGCTTGATATCTTGCACATACTCCTACTGCAAATGTAATGTAAGGTCGACTGGCTGTTAGGTAGAGTAGTGATCCTATGATCCCTCTGTATTGAGTAATATTAGTTGGTTTTCCCTCTGGATCAGGATCAATTTTCCCGTTGGTCTGCATTGGAACCTTAACAGGTTTACTATCTTTTACTCCAAACTTAGTCAGCAGATCGTGAATATACTTTGCTTGACTAATGAAGATGCCATTTGGTAACTGTTTAACCTGCAAACCTAGAAAGAAGCTCATTTCTCTCATCATGGACATTTGATACTTATTTTTCATAAGTTCAGAAAATTTATCACACAAATAGGTAGATTGGGATCCAAATATAATGTCATCTACATAGATCTGTACTAAAAGGATATTCTGTTTGACTTTGATGATGAACAAGGTCTTGTCAACTGATCCTCTTCTGAATCCAGATTCCAGTAGAAAAGTGGACAACGTCTCATACCAAGCTCTAGGAGCTTGTTTTAGACCGTAGATAGCTTTTGTCAGTCTGTATACTTTCTGGTTTGGATCTGCTTCCTCGAATCCAGGTGGCTGCTCCACATATAATTCTTCTTCAAGGATACCATTTAGAAAAGCACTTTTGACATCCATCTGGTATACCTTGAACCTTTTGTGTGCAGCATATGCTAAGAACAACCTTATTGCTTCTAGTCTGGCTACCGGTGCAAATGTTTCATCAAAATCAATGTCTTCTTGTTGATTATAGCCTTTAGCTACTAATCTGGCTTTGTTTCTGACTACTTCACCATTCTCATCTCGTTTATTTTTGAACACCCATTTTACACCAATTACTCCTTGGTGTTTGGGTCTGTCAATGAGATACCAAACCTCATTTCTTTTGAACTCATTAAGTTCTTCTTGCATTGCAGTTATCCAATCTGCATCTTGTAGTGCTTCATGAGCATCATATAGTTCAAAGCGAGAGAGATAGAAGCTTAGCAAGGCTCTTTCTCCATGCATTCTTCTTGTTTTCACACAATCTGATGGGTTCCCAACAATCTGTTCTGGTGGATGATCTTATATCCATCTCCTTCTCCTGGTCATTTCTTCATCAGACATCTCAGGATCAGGTTGATCTGTTGGATCCTCAAATTCAGTGTGAGTTGTTGATAGAGTTTGAAATGGATTCTCATCTATTCTTTCTTCTGGATTTGGATTTCCAGATTGATCATCATCTGCAATGACTGTTTCATTACTTTCTGTTGGTGATCTGTTTTCATCCAGTTCATGTTTGATTGTTCCCCCTTGTTGTATGATTTCTTCAGCAATAGGTGAAGTGTTAATCTCTTCATCATCTCTATTTGAGTTCCAGATTAGAATGTCTTCTAGTAAGATCTCATTCATCTTTGTAGTCATCTGGTTATCTGTCTGTTTCTCATCCTGTGGCCTGTACTTAACAATAGACTCATCAAAAACAATATGAGATGTTACCTCCACAATATGAGAGTTCTTATTGTAGACTCGATATGCTTTACTGACATCAGAATATCCTAAGAATATTCCAGGGTCAGTTTTGCTATCGAAAGTCCTCAATTGAGATTTTCCATTATTATGTATGTAACACAGACAACCAAAAGTGCGAAAGTAAGATATCTTAGGTTTTTTGTTGTTCCAGATCTCATATAGTGTCTTTCCATGTCTAAGTGTAATTGATGATCTGTTCTGAGTATAACAGGCTGTGTAGATTGCTTCTGCCCAGAACTTCTTGTGTAGATTGGTAGCATTTAGCATAGTGCGAGCTGCTTCTTTAAGTGATCTGTTTCTTCTCTCAACAACTCCATTCTGTTGAGGAGTTCTAGCAGCTGAAGTTTGATGAGTTATTCCCATCTTGTTGTAGTATGCTTCAATCTTCTGGTTGAGAAATTATGTTCCTCGATCTGTTCTGATAGAGGTTATGCTCATCTTTTTCTGTTTGGTGATTTTGTGTAGAAAATCAGGGAGTTTGACTAGGGTCTCTTTCTTCTTTAACAAAAAGATGACCCAAGTGAACCTTGAGTAATCATCTATGATTACTAAGGTGTATTTTCTCCCATTTATACTTAGAGGTTTGACTGGTCCAAACAGATCTAGGTGCAAAAGCTCCAGTATTCTTGAAGTTGAGTGAGCTGTTTTGCTTGTAAAAGATGATCTGGTCTGCTTTCCAGCTTGACAAGCCTCACATATATGATCTTTATCATACACTTGATTTGGTAGTCCTTCTACTAATTTTTCTTTGGCAATCCTGTTGATTGACTTGAAGTTTAGATGATTCAATCTCCTGTGCCATAACCAGCTTGTTTCTGATACAGTTTTAGTGACTAAGCAGGTCTCGATCTGGTTTGTCCACTGGACAATATATAGCCTATCCTGCAATTTTCCAGTAAGGAGTATCTCATCTCCTTCCTTTTTCTTCACAAAGCAGTTGTTAATATAAAAAACGATCTGATTACCGTTAGCACAGAACTAACTTACAGAAATAAGATTGTGATTAAGACCCTCAACATACGAAATATTTGAGATGGTGGTCTTGCCAAATTTTATATTTCCATATCCTCTGGTGTATCCTTTTGAGTTACATCCAAAGGTGACCTATGGTCCTGGTTTTTCAATGTAATCTGATAGTAGATTCTTGTCACATGTCATGTGCTTCGAACATCCACTATCTATTATCCAGATTGCTCCTCTTGCTATCTCGTTTCTTCTTGCAGTCTTCTGGTCCTGCAATTAATTACACTTAGCTACCCTTCAACGTTTGGATGCTTGGTTATTAGCAAATGTTCCCTTTCGAATCCAGAACATTTTTGGGTTAGGAACAGAAATATAACAGGTAATGATATTCCCATCATTATCAACTTTAGATAGGGAGTGAATTTCAGATGGATGGAATCTCTCTACTCCATCGTTCTTCTGACTCCTTTTAATTGGTAATGTCCCGTTGACATTATTTTTATGAGCATGATCTGTTTTTGTGTAGTGAGCTGGTTGACCCTTTGTTTGGTGGTGTTGTCTGTATCCAGTCTCTTTTAACATCATCTTCTGGGGATCATCTCTCTTGTTCTTTAGATCTATCACTTGATTTGGTATTTGCTTTCTTGCAGGTACAAAGTTTATGGTTCCAGAAGATTTTTTTGAGTGACCTGGATACCCTAATCCAGAAGTGCCCTGTTGTTGCAGGTTGATTAACAACTTAGCACGTTCGTCACTTTTGTAAATCATTTTTTTGCCTTTCTTTATCTTCTCTTCAGCAACATTGTTTCTTTTAATAAGATCCTTCACTTTTGAATTTAGTGAATGGATCTCACTATCTTTTCCTTTGATCTATTCTTCCAGATCAGTTATTTGGGCAACGAATTGGGTGTTGGTTGTACTCAGTATCTGTTTAAATTTCTTCAGCCTTTCATTCTCTTCTACAACTTCTCTAAACAGTCTTTTGATGCTTGAATAGCTCTTGAACATCTCATTTACTTCTTCCAATGAGTAATCAGATTGATCTTCAACTTCCTGTTTCAGATCATTATCATTTGAAGAATTTGAATTGCAAGAGTTTACCTCAACTTCATCCAGACCATTGTCTAATCCCATATAGCATTCATCCCATCCTTCTTCATCGTTAGCAAAGAAGGCTTCATCATTCTCTGATGAGCTATCTGAAAAATGACTCGAGCTGCTTGAATCTTGTTCACCTAGCATGGCCTTGCTCTCATATTTGAGTTTTCGATCTCTTTTTGCTCTCAGCTCTTCTCTTTGGCTTTTGGAAAGATCAGGGCAATCTGTTTTGAAGTGACCTGTTCTGCCACAACCAAAGCAGGTATAATTTGTTGCGTTAGATGTTTTTGAGATTTTACCTATCTGCTGTTTTGATTCATCCTTGTTATCAGATCGATCATTGTCATGTTTCTTGTAGAATTTGTTTTTGTTATCTTTATAAAACCGTCTGAATTTCTTAGATCTGATCTCCATCTTGTCTATGCGTTTGGCTATCATTGCAAACTCCTTTAGTAGTTTGTCATATCCCTTCTCTTCATCTGGTGTAGAAGGTTCAGAGGGTTCATCTGGTTTGCTCTTTGCTTTGAAGGCTACTTCTTTGTCCTTCTTCGAGCTACTTTCTGCCTTTTTGGACAGATGATCTAGTCCACGAATTCTTTGTATATCACATTCATGGCCTTCAAGATGATCAAATAATGCTTCAGTAGATAGTTCATTGAAGTCTGCACGAAGTGGTTGCATAGCTGCATATATCTCCCAACTAGGTGGAAGTGCTCTGAGTACTTTCATGTTCTTTTCTCTTTGAGTATATTTATTCTTATTGAACGCTGATATCTCAAGGAGAATTCCAGTAAATCTCATCTTCATTTGTTCAATGGTCTCGCCTGGTTTCATTTTGAATCCGTCGTATTTATTGCAGGCAAGAGATAGCTTGTTCTCAATCATGACTTCAGATCCGAGACACAAGTCTCTTAAGGCTTCCCACATCTCTTTGGCAGTATCCAGATCTTGGATTTTGGCCAGATGTACGCCTTTGACTGTGCTGGATATGATCCCTTTAGCAAAGTCATCCAGATTGGCTTCGCGACGTTCCTCAGAAGTGTATTTCCTTGGGTCTTTAGGAACAATCTGTGTAGTTACTCCAGTAGAGTTGGTTATTGTCACTTCTTCAGTGATCTGTAGTGGCCCATCTTCGATAACTTTCCACATCAGATAGTGATGAGCTTTGAGTGCCATTTTGATTCTGAAGCTCCATTCTCTATATCCTTGAATGGAGAATTCTTCACAAGCCCTAATAACAGATGATTCCATAGCAGATAGTATGCACGTGAATGAAAAGGTTTTCCTAAATCTATTCAAGTTGACCACGCAGGTTTTAACCCTGTGAAACAAAACAATGGTCGTTTGAACCACTGCTCTGATACCACTTGTTGGTCCTGAAAGAGCAAGGTCTGGTGTATGGGGGGGGGGGGAATACACCAAATACAAACTTTTCAGTTTACTTGTTTGATTATTAGAGAGATCAAGCTATTCTTAAAGAAGAAATTGCTCGACAGATGACTAACCAGATTGATCACCAGATCAATATCAGATCAGTCCAAGCAGATGGATCTCTAATGTAAACACTTCGACAATAATAGGAGTGATCTTATTATTTTCTAAGTATTGTGTGTGCGGAAATATGGTGGATTTAATGAGTGCTCTTATTTAGAAAACCTTAAGGGTTAATCAGATCGTTTAAGCAGATTGATTGAGATGCAGATTGTATGATAGTGCAGATGGTTAGAATAATAAACAACTGAAAGTAAATATGAAGAAAAAAAAATAAAGAACACAGTTGTTTAACGTGGTTCGGGAAATCCCTACGTCCAAGATCTGGTCAAAGCTAGACCAGATTATCCACTACTAGGATACTCTGCTTCTTTATACTCGTGGAGAACGAGTCACAAGTATCACTCAAAGCTAGAGAGATACTTATGCACGAAGTAAGGGTCGTGTCCCTTTACAACAGATTACCTCTACGTTACCACTAGAAATCTAGTAGCTAGCAGGGTGATCTCCTTCCTCTCGATAAGACAGACTTTAATCGAGGTTGGGTTGGTGTGATTTAGAATTACAGGTAGTTTGAAGCTCTTAGTCTGGTTCACAAATTGATTGCTTGAGAGTATGTTGTCAATGTAGCTCGCGTGTATGTCTCTTCCAGACCTTGAACTTCATATATATATATAGGCATTGAATTACAAATTCTAGCCGTTGTTTGATTGGCGTGACATTGATTGTAGATTGTCAATCAATGATATCCATCATATCTGTTCTTGCCATGTAGAAAACGTTGACTCAATCTTCAAAGTATGGAAAGCAGATTGCTAACGGTTACTTTCCTTCATTGTGTAAATCGTAGATTCTCTTTTCAATCCCTGTTGGATGGACTTCAATCTTGTCGTGGAAAGATGATATGATGTGTAGGATGATGTCATCTGGTGGTTTAATGACTCTATCGATCTGGTGCATCGCTGTGATCATCGATCTGGTCGGTGATCTGGTCGCTGTTTGTTACAGCATATCGATTACTTCTGGCATGAAATCTTGGCCTTCATCCTATACAATTTATAGAAATTACTTCTATAGGAATAATTCCTTTACATGTTGAGTCATCTTCTAATCTGTTCTCTATCAGAATTTGTTGGTCCCGAAAGAGCAAGGTTTGGTGTATG
This sequence comes from Leonotis leonurus, assembly GCA_026898415.1. NCBI lineage: Eukaryota > Viridiplantae > Streptophyta > Magnoliopsida > Lamiales > Lamiaceae > Leonotis > Leonotis leonurus. The sequence continues at coordinate 323,956 of JAPKLX010000187.1, read as the reverse complement.
GGGGGGCAATACACCAAACACAAACTTTTCTATTTACTTGACAAAATATCAGAGAGTTCAAGCTATTCTGTATAAGAAATTTCTCGGCAGATGACTAAATAGATTGATACACAGATCGATACCAGTTTAGTCCTAACAGATTACTCTCTTATTGAAAACACTTAGTCAATAATAAGAGTGATCTTATTACTTTCTGAGTGTTGTGTGTGTGTGCGGAATAATGGTGGATTTAATGAGTGCTCTTGTTTAGAAAACCTTAGGAATTATTCAGATTGTTAAGCAGATTGATTGAGATGCAGAGTTATATGATAGTGTAGATGGTTACAATAATAGACAACTGAAAGTAAATATGCAAGAATGTAAAGAACACAGTTGTTTAACGTGGTTCGGGAAATCCCTACGTCCACGATCTGATCAAAACTAGACCAGATTATCCACTACTAGGATACTCTGCTTGTTTATACTCGTGGGGAACGAGTCACAAGTATCAATCAAAACTAGAGAGATATTTATGCACGAAATAAAGGTCGTGTCCCTTTACAACAGATTACCTCTACGTTACCACTAGAAATCTACTAGCTAGCAGGGTGATCTCCTTTCTCTCGATAAGATAGACTTGAATCGAGGTGGGTTGGTGTGATGTAGAATCACAATTCTCTTGAAGCTCTAAGTCTGGATCAAAGTTGATAGCTTGAGAGTATGTTATTAATTTAGCTCGCGTGTATTGTTATTCTTTCTCCAGACCATGGCTCCAAATATATATGCATTGAATTTAAAATTCTAGCCGTTATTGATTGGTATGAGATAGATCGTAGATTTGCCAATCAATGATATCCATCATATCTGTTCTTGCCATGTAGAGAATGTTGACTCAATCTTCAAGATATGGAAAGCAGATTGCTAACGGTTACTTTCCTTCTTTGTGGCAGCCGAAGATTCTCTTTCCAATCCCTGTTGGATGGATTTTAATTTTGACGTGGCAAGATGGTATGATGTGTAGGATGATGTCATCTGGTGGTTTGATGACTCTATCGATCTGGTTGCTGTCTGTTACAGCAGATCGATTCCCTTTTGGCATGAAATCTTGGCCTTCATCCTAAACTATTTATAGAAATGACTTCTACAGGTATATTACCTTTACATGACAAGTCATCTACTAATATATTCTCTAACAGAATTCACTTTAAATATAGTGATCTGTTTTACACGTAGAACAGATTAATACTAAAAGGCTAAGTGTGTTTTCGAAGGATCATCATCAAAACCAAAAATACATTAGGGTTCCCAATAGTATTCACTTTAAAAGTAGTGATCTGTTAACACGTAGAACAGTTTAACTCATACAAGGACTAAGTGTGTTTCGAGAGATCATCATCAAAACTAGAATACATTAGGGTTCCCAACAGCATCCTTCTCTAGCACGTGTGTTGGACAACCCCACACCTTGAGATGTCTTAGACTGGGTTGACACCTTGTCCGCAGCTCAATTGGTGTCTTAGGGACCGACTTGGATGCTACCAAGCACAATGTGTAAACTGTCGTCTCTAGGACATATCCCCAAAACGATATGGGCAACTCTGCATAATTCATCATAGATCTGACCATCTCCATAAGCGTTCTATTCCGTCTTTCTGCTACACCATTTTGTTGGGGAATACCCGGTGCAGTTAACTGGGATTGAATCCTTGCTTCTGACAAGTGGTTCAAAAACTCAGCTCTGAGGTATTCGCCTCTAGGATAAGATCGCAGACACTTGGTAGTCTTTTTCTGATGATTCTTCACAAGTACCCTGAATTCCTTAAATTTCTAAAAGGAATCTAACTTGTGGTGAATCAAGTAAATATATCCATATTTCGAGTAATCATCAATGAAAATGATGAAATACTCCATGCCACCTCTGGCCTGGGTCGTCATTGGACCACAAACGTCAGAGTGAATGATATTCAACACATCTTGGGCTCTATTTCCTTTGACCCTGAACGGTCTCTTGGTCATTTTACCTTCCAAGAAAGATTCACAAGTAGCGTATGGCTCAGCTTGGAGTTTATCCAAAGGCTCATGTTCCACTAGCTTTGAATCCTCTAAGGTTAATATGTCCAACTCATAAGTGCCAAAGATATGTATCATTCGACGAAAGACAAGAAGCTTTTCTCTTCTTGGAGTTAGTCGATAAATTAAATGTCGCACTTTGTTGCTTAGACTACGCAGATATAGTATATGACTTGTTTACCATCGTGCTTGTTGATGAGCCCATTTTTTGTGCTCTTTTTAAGTCTTATTTTAGGTCTAGATCGAGTCTTTTTCCTTTTATTTGTGTTGTATTAAGTGTCTGGGAGGACACAGGTCTGTAGTAAGCAGGAAGCAGGGTAAGTTGCGGGTTATCTCGGGAAAGAGGCAAGATTATGCGCGAAGTAGCTTGGGCAGTCTGAAGCCCATGACAAGGTACCGCTCGAGATCACACTGCAACAGTTGGGGGCAAGAGGAATGCACTGACCAAGACAAGGGAGCAGACTGAGCAACTAGGGGCGCGGAAGATGAAGGGCAAGAAGTTGGGATCTGCGGCGGATTTCTTTCCTTCCGCGAAAAAGGTAAGATATCTCTCTTTCCTTCCACGAAATATTTGGGGGATTGAGAGTATCTTCTAATACGCGGAATATCTGATCGGGAAGGAAAGTTGGCCGGGAAACCTAGCCACCACCACCACGAAGCCCAGGCCCATGGAGATTCCTATTTAAAGCTATGATTCAAATCAGAGAAACACATATAATACACATGCAATAGGCTTTAACATTCAAGGAGGGGCGACGCCCAACTGCTAGTCTAGTTCTTTATTTCTTATGAGTGATAGGGAGGAGAAAATAAGTCCCACGGGAAACACTTTTAATATTCTGTTATGCTTTTGGCCTTACCACATGTTGGTCCTGGCAAGAGGATATTTTGGTAACACTTTCATTTCAGTATTTAATATAAGTATGCTTTTATTTATTTCAACCTTATTCTTTATTTTCCGAATGAGTAGCTAGGTTATTAGACTTAGCTTGGGAACGATGAATTGAGTCCGGACTTATAACGTCTTGAGAGGTATAACTGTGCATATATTTGTCTTAGCGTGTTCCTAAAGTGCTGGATCTCAATCATATACAACTTGATCAAGTCCTCGATGTTGTCTGTCCAGTAGCAGTCTTGAGCGAGATCAGGTTACAACTATGAGCTGGAAACTCCAAGTATTAGCGACTTCCTACTTGCCAGCCAGAGGGATCAGTGCGGTGATGTAGGTGGGGACGCCATGGGACGGGCGTCTGAGATGGTGTGCCCATGGTTGTTGTGTTCCCCGCGAATGCCTATTCGGGTACATCGGAGTAAGCTTGGTCCAGGAGCAATCTTGGGCAAGCGGGATAGGGAATGAGTAACCCTTACCCTCTGGGCTGAAAAGGTGTGCTGGGCGGGGCTTGAGTGGCTACGTGATGATTAAAAAGGGGGCTGCTTGAGTGATGCGTTTTGGTGGTAGGAGTAAAACCTCATTCTTGCGCTCGCCCTTAACCGATGACATGGCGAGACAACAAACAACTTTGCACCGATGATCAAGACATGAGTCAAGGCTCAAGGATTCTAACCCAAGTCAAGTTACATTCTCATTTAACTCTTTTAGTGTTTTATTTTCATTTATTTACTTTTACAGCGTTTACTATTCTGCTTGGTTACACATCTTGCCCAAGGTAAGACCCGAATCAAAACCCCAAATTTTGACATCGAGAGAGGAATCCACCAACTCCCTATGGGATCGACCCTGTACTTACCACTAGCGGAACCTAGTGAGAAGTATTGGTTTATAAATTTATCTTGCCAGAGCGATAACGACTGAGCTACCGACAGATTGGGCGGGGCTTAAGTGGCTACATGACGATTAAAAAGGGGGCTGCTTTAGTGATGCGTTTGGGTGGTAGGAATAAAACCACATTCTTACGCTCACCCTTAACCGATGACATGGCGAGACAACGAACAACTTTGCACCGATGATCAAGACATCAGTCAAGACTCAAGGATTCTAACCTTAGTCAAGTTACTTTCTCATTGAACTATTTTAGTATTTTCTTTTCAGTTATTTACTTTACAGCTTTTATTATTCTGCTTGGTTACACCTCTTGCCCAAAGCAAGACTTGAATCAAAACCCCAAATTGTGACATCGAGAGAGCAATCCACCAACTCCGTGTGGGATCGACCCTGTACTTACCACTAGCGGAACCTAGTAAGAAGTATTGGTTTATAAATATATCTTGTTAGAGCGATAACGACTAAGCTACCGACAGATTGGCGCTGTAGCCGGGGAGTTGCGCTTTCTAGAATTTTTTTCTCACCTTAACTCAGGTCTTTTTCATGGTGTATGCTTCAACCTAATCCTGAAGGAAGACTCGGAGATGTTTGGTTTGATCCAGAGATTGACAGAAACGCCAGGAGAACAAGAGGCAGACAAAGGAGACAAGTGCGACTTGAACTAGAGTCCCGTCAAGCAGCAAGAATGGCGGAAGGACAAGGAGAAATCAACGATAATGGGAACCCACCCTAAGAGCAAACACTCATGGAGATGATGTTTCCCAACAACAACAATCTGAAACCCTCGGGCATCACCTTTCTCGCGATGGATAACAACTGGGAACTAAGACACTCTTTCATCCAGATCTTGCGCAAGTTCAGTGACATGCCAGGAGAGGATCCGCAAAGACATCTTCAAGACTTTGAGATGGCCTGTGGAACCATCAGGACTGACGAGCCTATAAAAAAAGGAGTACATATGTCTGGTATCTTTTCCTTTTTCACTTCAAGATACTGCTCGAGAATGGCTTTACACCTTACCTACTGGTAGTGTCACGACTTGGCAAGGGATGCACCAGAAGTTCATGGAGAAGTACTATCCTGTCTCGAGGATCCAGAATGCAAGGAAGAGGATGAGCAACATATAGATGGGAACCGGAGAGTCATTTTACGACTACTAGAACAAATTCAAGCTGATGTTGACCAAATGCCGACAGCAAAATATCCCTGACCAGGACTTATTCCAGTACTACGTCAATGGAATGCGTCCTGGCAAGCGGCAGTTGTTGAATGCCGCATGTGGAGGTTCTATCTTGAAGAAGCAGCCTTCTGAAACTTTCAGGCTGTTGAACGACATGGCAGAAGAATCCAGAGAAGATACACACTACTTGACCAGGACCATGGGAGATGCCACTATGAAGCAGATGATGGTGATGATGAAGCCAACCATCAAGAAGAATGTCAAGGCGTGCCAGCTGTGCTATACTACCACTCACTTAACCGATGAACGTCTTACTCTAAGAGAAGAAGAAGTCAACGCTTTTGGGCACACTATCAATGGAGGAAACCACAATCAAAGCCCAAGGAAGAGATTTGACGCTCACTCACAATCTTACAATTCAGGATGGAGGAATCATGAGAACTTAAGGAACGGAGGCAATCACTATCAAGCTCCACTTGAAGCTCAGTATCAAATCCAGCCAAGAGTGCCATCTCTATCCGAGACTGTACAGATCCTGTCCAAGGTGCATCACAAATTCAATGATGAATTTGAGAAGTTCAAGACTGAAAGTCGAGGAGCCCTACAGTCACTGGCCAACCAGATCTCCAACTTGACCCAAACGATCGTCAAGATGGACAACAAGAAAGGAGGATTGCCCTCCCAAGTCCAGGTGAATCACAAGCCACAGGTCAACGCGGTGACACTCAGGAATGGTAAAGCTTTACCTGAACGAGTAGTGGAACCTACCAAGGAGATGGTAGAACCAGAGGAGCTAGAAGCTGAGAAGGAGCTGATCAAGACAACAGAGCCAGAGGAGCCAGTCAAGAAGCCTGAACTACAGAAGAAGTCAGAGCCCAAACCTAAAGCCAAGTCTCCCATGAAGGCTCTACAGGAGAATATCTACTACAAACCACCTTTCCCCTAAAGGTTGGCCATGACAAAAGAAGCCGAAAAAATGAAGGAACTACTCAAGGTGTTCCAGAAAGTTGAAGTCAACATGCCACTTGTGACTGCACTTGCGACTATGCCAAGATATGCAAAATTCCTTAAGGAGCTATGTACCAGGAAGATACAGTACCCTGACAACACAAGATTTCTAGTTGGAGAGAGTGTCTCCGCAGTGCTCAAGAAGGATTTTCCAGTCAAGTGCGAAGATCCAGAGATGTTTTATATCCCCTGCGTAATAGGAAATACTAGCATTGATCAAGCCATGTTAGACTTAAGGGCTTCAATGAATGTCATGCCCCTAAGTATGTTCAAGGATATGAAGATAGGGCCACTGAAGCCATCCAGGGCCGTGATCCAGCTAGCAGACAAGTCAAGCATATATCCAGAAGGCATAGTGGATGATGTTTTGTTAAAGGAACAAGATTTAATTTTTTCTGCTGATTTTTATGTGCTTAACATGGAAAGTTCCTCTGCCAAGAAACCTCTTATGCTTTTAGGTAGGCCTTTTCTCAAGACGGCTAGGACCTTTATCGACTGTTATACCAGGAAGCTGACTTGTAATTGTGCTGGAGAGACGGTGACCTTTGATATCTACAAGGCGGAGCAGCATGCCCCAGACGAGGAGATAGTGGATTTTGTGGAATCCATTAACAAAGACATTGAGGAGGCCTTACCCGAGATTCTGAACAACACGGAAGATGAACCAATCAACGAAGAAGGTAAGGAAGAAAGTGTAACCACTGAGAAATCTGTCCAAGCATTGGAGCACCCAGTTTCAAAGTCACTTTCGGTTCCAGGGAACCCGATGGAGTCATCCATACTCAAACCACCAAAGTAAGAGCTGAAGACCTTGCCCAAGCATCTCAAGTATATTTACTTAGGCAAGGAGGAGACATTGCCAGTAATCATTAGCTCGGAGTTACACCAAGAAGAGGAAGATAGGATCCAAGATTTGCTATGGAAGTATAAGGAAACTATAGGATGGACCCTAGTCGATATCAATGGAATTAGTAAAGAAGGAGATTGTCAAACTCCTTGACATGAGGATGATCTATCCCATTTCAGACAGCCGATGGGTTAGCCCGATCCACATTGTGCCCAAGAAGTTTGGCGTGCAGGTGATCGAGAATGAGAACAAGGAGCTGATTGCGACAAGACGCATTGACTACAGGAAGTCGAACAAGGTGACTAGGAAGGACCACTTCCCGCTAATATTCATTGACCAGATGCTCGAACGGCTGGCAGGAAACAAGTTCTTCTGTTTTCTTGACGGATACTCAGGATACATGCAAATATGGGTAGCGCTCGAGGAACAAGAGAAGACTACATTCACTTGTCCCTTTGGAACTTTCGCCTACCGAAGAATGCCTTTTGGGCTATGTAACGCCCCTGACATGTTCCAAAGATGCATGATGAGTATATTCTTTGACCTCCATGAACATTGCATCGAGGTATTTATGGACGACTTCACAGTCTATGGGAGCAGTTTTGGCCAGTGTCTTGAGCACCTGGAGATGGTACTACAAATGTGCGTGGACAAAGGCCTGGTGCTCAACTACGAGAAATGCCACTTCATGGTCAAGGAAGGCATTGTACTTGACCACGTTATCTCTGAGAAAGGGATTGAAGTGGATCCTGCCAAGGTGGAAATCATTGCCAAGCTGCCATACCCTACCAATGAGAAGCAGCTGCGAGGATTCATTGGCCACGCAGGCTTCTACCACCGCTTTGTCAAGGATTTCGCCAAGATAGCCCAACCGATGAACATGTTACTCCGGAATGAAGTGCCATGGGATTTCGACGATGAGTGCAAGAAGGCATTTCAGATTTTGAAGAACCACTTGATCTCGGCACCAGTAATTAGATCACCTGACTAGGGGATGCCCTCTAAACTAATGTGTGACGTCAGCGACTATGCCATAGGAGCAGTGCTAGGCCAGAAGATTGGCAAGGAGAGCCATGTGATTTACTATGCTTCGAAGACACTTGCCGGAGCTCAGATCAACTATACCACCACGGAGAAAGAGCTGCGTGCCGTGGTGTTCACCTTCAAGAAGTTTCGCTCCTATCTCTTCGGGAGCAAGACAGTGGTCTACATTGACCACGCTGCGCTGAAGTATCTCATGGCCAAGAAGGATAGCAAGCTATGCCTGATAAGATGGATCTTGCTACTCCAGGAGTTCGACATTGAAGTGAAGGACAAAAGTGGTGCCCAAAACCATGTGGCTGACCATTTGAGCAGGATCTTTAGGGAAAATGACGAAGCACCCCTCAACAAGAGATTTCCGACGAGGAGCTGTATGAAATAAGTATTGGCGAGCCATGGTAAAATGACGAAGCACCCCTCACAATTAATTAATATATTTATTCGTGAGTGATCCGGTTCAGACCTTTAATATTACATATGGAATAAATTCCCAACCGACCGGGTTTCTTATGTAATAAACCTTTCTGAACACCTCACGTGGACTTATCAACTCGTGTCACCGAGACACGATTCTGTACGACTGACAGTCGAATACTTCTGGCTAAGCCAATGACTACTACCCAGATCACTGTCATATAATCAACCGCCTATATTTAGAGTTACAAAAAACTTGCAAGCGTTGATGAATCAAAGAAGCGTATAATCAACTGCCTAACTAATGTCATCGTCACAGATTGATAACCACGACCCAAACTATGCAAGAGTGAGAGACATAATTATGAAAGTGTCCAGCTTACCTCTGATGCACAGCGTGAGAAGATGAAGAAAGGAGGGGCTGGCAAATGGTTTACTTAGAACTCTTTTATTTTTACCATCTTATGTTTTTGTCTGGATTAGTCTTGGACATGTAATCCACTTTGATATTATCAGATATATATATATATATACATGTGGGTTATCTGATGACAAAGTCTCATTGTCCAGAACTAAGTTATTATTTATGCTCGTTATAATCTAATAACGATCTCTTAACCCTTCTGGTTATTTAAAACCAGATCATGCTTTATATGCTTTATTAGGGTTATTCTGTAAAGTGTGGTTTCGACATCATCAAAGAGGGGAAATTGTTGGGAACCCCACAAATTTAGTTTTGATGATGTTCTCTCGAAACACACTTAGATTTAATTATGTTTGCTAGGTCTCAATCTGTTCTACCTGTACCAGATCACTATCATATAATGTGAATTTTATAGAGAACATGACTTTAGACCAGGTTAGTAGATGACTTAAAATGTAAGGGATTATATCCTATAGAAGTCATCTGGCTAGTGCACATTCTGTTCGGAGAATCAGATCAGCAGCCGCCTACAAATGCAAGCAGATGATCTGATCGATGGCCACTAGATCTGGTTGCTGAGAAATCATTCACTAAGATTATAACCATGCTTTGGAGAATTTTATTGAAACAGACTGATGTTGGACCAGATCGATGTCAATCTGCTATGACTAGATCATTACCATAAAGTGAGCCAGCCTGTACCAGATCAACCCAGTCATCTAACATTCGATTATATGTCCAGATGTATTTAAGTGAATCCAAATCACCTTGCCACGTCAGCAGATCTCACGAAGATGGAAAGTTATCTATTGGAGATCAAGTTTCAAAGAAGAATCAATCACTATGCGATTAAGGAAAGAAGCATCTGTCAACGATCTGCTTTCCATATTTCGAAGATTGGTCAACCTTTCACACGAGGAAAGAAGAGATAATTCAAGGATTCATATCTCTTGATTGGTAATCAACATTTACTTCAAGACAATCAAGACCAATGGTTAGAATTTCAAATTCTACACCTTTAAAAGCTTGGAACCAAGACTGGAAGAGTACGAATACTTCAAGATTATCAATCAAGCTGTTACTCTGCTCAGAAATCAACTCACTCAAGAAGCGTATATTTGAGAAGATTTATGCATACCAGATCGTGTTCTAAGCCGTTCGTGATCGAAATCACACCACTCGATTCAAGTCTGTCTTATCGAGAAGAGGAATGAAGATAACTTCGCTAGCTAGTAGTTTTCTAGTGGATTAACGTGAAGATATCTTGTTGCAGTTGTATATTGTAAGTTGTAAAGGGACACGACCCTTATTCGTGCATAAGTTTCAACCAGATTGTGTTTGAAACTTGTGGCTCGTTCTCAGCGAGTATAAAGAAGAGAGTATCCTAGTAGTGGATATCTAATCCGGTTTGGATTGGACTGTGGACGTGGGGGGTTTCCCGAACCACGTAAAACAACTGTGTTATTTATATTCTGCATATATACTTTCAGTTATTTATTCACTAACCAGCACGTTCATTCAAACTGCATTCTAAATCAATCTGTTAATCTACTTGGTTAATATTTTCAAAGGTTTTCTAATAAAGAGCACAGACTAAGTCCACCATATGCTGCACACGACGCTCTGTTGGATAACAAGATCACTCTTGATATCTACTAAGCGTTAATCACGAGAGAGAGACAGTCTGGACAGACTGTGTATCAATCTGGTCATCGATCTGGTCTGTCATACTTAAGCGATCTCTCTTCGAGAAAGCTTAATCTCTCCATGAAATTAGTAAAGTAAACTGAAAAGTTTGTATTTGGTGTATACCCTCCCCATACACCAAACCTTGCTCTTTTGGGACCAACAATAGTCCAAGCATAAAGGATGCTTTGAGGTATAGAAACTCTAACATGACATACTGGGAAGTGTCCTGGGTCAGCCTGTCAGTGAGTACAAAGCAGGCTGGGAAATAAAGTGGTGCTGTGTGGGGTCAGTACGTCAATTCTGATGGGCGCTCCCGATCCTACAATTGATATCAGAGCTGGGGCTTCGGATGTGAAGAATCGAATCAGGCGGAGCCATCCCTAGGAAGGGAGTGTCTGAGGGGAGGGGTTGTTGGGCACAACAACTCTAGGGGTTATGATATTTGATGGTTGTAATCCGAGGTGTAAGATTGATGGTTGTTGGGAACCTTTTTGATGATTGTGGAAATCATTATTTATATGTTTTGATGATGCGAAACCATATTATATATATGCATAATATTATATATGCAAGCATTCTTAACGAGGACAGATCGATAGAAGATCAATAGCAGATCGATGGACAACTAGCTGTTTATAAACTCCAGCAGCTAGACATCAACAGAAAAGCACTTCAACCAGAAAGTGTCCAGCAAATGTTCAACCAGATAGTCGAAACCAATTCAACCAGAAAGAAGGAAGATGTCTTGTACAGAAAGTTAAACCAGCAAGTCTCAAAGCAGAAGGCTAAACCAGAGAATCTCAAGCCAGCAAGACACAGACAGAACGCTAAACCAGAAAGCTGAAACCAGCAAGTTAACTTCAACAGAAAGTTAAACCAGAGAGTCTCAAACAG
>JAPKLX010000187.1:252229-305974 GCA_026898415.1 Leonotis leonurus | reverse complement strand
CTCGTTCTCCACGAGTATAAAGAAGCAGAGTATCCTAGTAGTGGATATCTAATCTGGTTTGGATTAGACCGTGGACGTAGGGGGTTTCCCGAACCACGTTAAAACAACTGTGTTCTTTACATTCTGCATCTTTATATTTCAGTTGTTTATTATTCTAACCAGCACAATCATACAATCTGCATTTGATTTAATCAATCTATTAAATACCTGATTAAGTCTTTAAAGGTTTTCATTAAAAGAGCAACCAACTCAACCCACCATATTCCGCACACGCAACACTTACTGAACTTCAAGATCACTCTTGATCTGCTTTTAAGTGTTATTCACGAGAGTATTATCTGGACAGATTGATATCGATCTGGTGATCGATCTGGTCTGTCACCTCTGGCAATCTCACAGCGAGAAAGCTTAAGCTCTCTATCTAAACTGTCAAGTAAAACTGAAAAGTTAGTATTTGGTGTATTCCCCCCCCCCATACACCAAACCTTGCTCTTTCGGGACCAACAATGGTCCTCTGGGTGTCATAGGTAGCCCCATGGCCCGGGTTCGAAGGAACGCCAGCATATGCTCTCAAGGTTCGATATATCCTCCAAAGTACCGGGATGGTGCTGAGGGGGGGGGGGGGATTGTTGGGAAGTGGACTTCAGCACCTGCCGGAGGATGGGTCCTCAGTGTATCGTACCCGAGAGAGCTTATGGGAGTGTGGTCTGCCTCAGTCGAAAAGGGCTTGCACTACCATTGTTGACGAGAGGTTAAATGAATTGATTAGTACTACTCATACCAATATGGTGCATCATCTTTTCAGGTAACCCCTGACGAGCCCGTTTTTCATGCCCTTTTCGTGTCTTGTTTTATGTCTAGATCGAGTCTTTTTCCCTTTATTTGTGTTCTATTTTGTGTCTGGGAGGACACAAGTCTAGGGCAAGTAGGATGCAGGGCAAGCTGCAGGTCATCTCGGGAAAGAGGCAAGATTACACGCGGGGGAAGCTTTGGCAGTCTGAAGCTCAAGACAGAGTACCGTCCGAGATCACTCTACAGCAAAAGGAGACCAAGGGGGCATGCTGACAAAGATAAGAGAACAAGCTGAGCAGTTGGGGGCGCGGAAGACGAAGGGCAAGAAACTAGGATCTGCGGCGGATTTCTTTTCTTCCGCGGAAAAGGTAAGATATCTCTCTTTCCTTCCACGAAATATCTGGGGGATTGAATGTATCTTCCTATAAGCGGAAGATCTAACCAAGAAAGAAAGTCGGCCGGGAACCTTAGCGACCACCACCACCAAGCCCAAGCCTACGGAGATTCCTATTTAAAGCCATGGTTCGAATCAAAGATACATGCATACACATACGAGAGGCTTTAACATTCGAGAAGGGGCGACGCCCAGCTGCTAGTTTAGTTCTTTTATTTCTTATGAGTGATTGGGAGGAGAAAACAAGTCATACGGGCAAACACTTTTAATATTCTATTATGCTTTTGGCCATGCCACATGTTGGTCCTGGCAAGAGGATCTTTTGGTAACATTTTATTTCAGTATTTAATATAAGTATGCTTTTATTTATTTCATCATTGTTCTTTATTTTCCGTATGAGTAGCTAGGTTATTAGACTTGGCTTGGGAAAGATGAATTGAGTACGGACTTATAACGTCTTGAGAGGTCTAACTGTGCATATAGTTATCTTGGCGTGTTCCTAAAGTAATGGATCAGAATCTTATACAACTTGATCAAGTCATCGGTGTTGTTTTGCTAATAGCAGTCTTGGGAGAGATCAGGTTACAACTGCGAGCTGGAAACTCCAAATGTTAGCAACTTCCTGCTTGCCAGCCAAAGGGATCAGTGCGGTGAAGTAGGTGGGGACGCCATGGGACGGGCGTCTGAGATGGTGTACTCATGGTTGTTGTGTTCCCCGCAAATACCTATTCGGGTACATCGGAGTAAGCTTGGTCCAGGAGCAATCATGGGCAAGGGGAATAGGGAGTGAGTAACCCTTACCCTCTGGGCTGAAAAGGTGTGCTGGGCAAGGCTTCGGTGGCTACGTGATGATTAAAAAGGGGGCTACCTGAGTGATACGTTTGGGTGGTAGGAGTAAAACCCCATTCTTACGCTCGCCCTTAACCGATGACATGACGAGACAACGAACATATTTGCACCGATGATCAAGACATAAGTCAAGTCTCAATGATTCTAACCCAAGTCAAGTTACTTTCTCATTTGACTCTTTTAGTGTTCTCTTTTTTAGTTATTTACTTTTACAGTTTTTACTATTCTGCTTGGTTACACCTCTTGCACAAGGCAAGACCCGAATCAAAACCCCAAATTGTGATATGGAGAGAGGAATCCACCAAATCCATGTGGGATCGACCATGTACTTGCCACTAGCAGAACCTAGTGAAGAGCATTGGTTTATAAATTTATCTTGTCGGAGTGATAACGATTGAGCTCCGACAACCCCTTAGTAGAAACTCCAAGGTTAAGCGTGCTTGGCTTGGAGCAATACTATGATGGATGATCTAGTGGTAAGCGTCCTGGGTCAGCCTGTTAGTGAGGACAAAGCAGGCTGGGAAAGAAAGTGTTGGTGTGTGGGGCTAGTACGTCAATTCTGATGGGCACTCCCGATCCAACACTAACTAAATTCAATCACTTTTAAATATTCCATTTTTTCTTTTTGTTTTTCTTGGGTTCTTATTTAATTGTTTCCTTGTTGTTTTTCGTGATGGTTGTAGATGATTAAAGATTGGAGTGACATGGAGTTTTTGGAAGCAAGTTTGGGGGAGTTGGAAGTTGAACTTAGTCGTAAAGGTTGGTGAATTCAAATTGAAGAAATGCACAAGTTTGGGGTGATATCGCTTCTACTTGATTTTTTCAGGTAAAATGCTTTTAGAAAAAATTTAGGCAGTAGCCTCCTAAATTTTTCTAAGTGTTGGAATTGAGGTAAGTCAACTAACTTCGACCACTGCGTAATTATTTTCTTAATTGTGGGAAATGCGGATTTAAATAACTAAAAAAGTTTGGAAGAAGTGCTAGGGAATGTTCTAAACATGTTTTATTGTTGGGAATAATATTTCTCCTTCATCATTTTATTTCCCTCTCTCCATCTCTTCAAATTTCATGCTCTTTTATGTCTTGTTTTTAGGTCTATATAGGGTCTTTTTTCTTTTGTTTTGTGTCGTATTGTGTATGGGAGGACAAAAAGTTGGGTGGCAAAATGTAGGTCAAGGTTGGAGATCATCATGTGAAAGAGTTAAGACTACGCGTGAAGTACCTTGAGCAAGATGAAGCTCAAGACAAAGTACCGCACAGGATCATACTCCAACCGTTGGAGCTAGAGTTGGAAACCACCATGACCAAGACGATGAAGAAGGAGGCAGCCGATGGAAGCACAATAGAAGATAACCAAGACGCAGAAGAGTGGCGGCGAAGATTTTCCATGCACGATTAAGGAAAGAGATCTCTGTTTCCATCCAAAGCAAATCTGGAGAATTTTAAGTATCTCATATATGTGTGCGGATCTGCCAAAGAAGGAAAGAGCCAACAACTAGCCCTAGACGCGTCGAGTTTCCACCAGGAAAGCCTAGACCCATTCAAACCCCCTATTTATTCAAGATCCAAGCCGCAGACCCGCATGCATATGAGTGTGTGCAAGGGATAAACGTACGAGGAATGGGGGTGAGTGACAAAGCCAGCCATGCATTGTTCTATTTTCCTAGTCTAGGTCATGTTCTAAATCATATGAGTGATTGGGAGGAGAAAAACAAGTCCTACAGGCACCTTTAATTTCTGTTTATGTTAAATTGTTAGTTTTTGAATTTATTTTAACTAGATTTTCGACACAAATGAATTTTAATACTAAAACTCTTTAACAAGTAAGCTTGTTTCTAAGTACTACCTCCGTCCCGCTAAAAGTGGCTATGTTTCCTTTTTGGGCCGTCCCACTAAAAGTGGCCACTTTCCTTAAAAGGAAAAGTTTTTACCTCTAAAATACATCACTCCTACTTTATTCACACACAACACTTTAGTTTCTTATTCTCCGTGCTGACTCCCTTGTGGCCGCTTTTAGCGGGACGGAGGGAGTACAATATAAATATTTAACTAGATTTCGATAAATATTATCAAAACTTAAAAAGTTTACCGAAGAAAGTGAAAAATAGAAAATAAGCTTGTAAAATTATGGGAAAAGAAATAAATGAAAATTAATTTAAGCTTAACTTCTACCCTTATCATTTCTATATAATAAAATTAAAAAATAACTTCTAACAGTTAACCGATTTCTGACCTATTTGGTACCGGTTCTTTTAGAGAGGCGAGAATCGGTTTAGGAATGGATTTTTAGAAAAAAAATTCTAATATTATATATTTTTATATATCAATATTTAAGTTAATAATAATGTATAAATATTTTTATAATAATAATTCGATATAAATATATTTAAATTTAACTTTGTAAATATTTTATAAAATAGAAATATTTATTTTTAATGGAAATAATTATATTTAATCGATACCAATTTAATACCAATTATCAAAATACCACTTATTTTTTAAATATTAAAATCAATTACTAATTATTTATCGGAAAATTAATACTCGATAATCAACTTTCACTGCGGCAGGGAGAACCCATTACGGATGACACCCCTGATTATAGCCTATTTCCCATTAATTTAGCTGGAAATAAACATAAAAGGTTCAACTTTCCACTCCACTCGACCAGAAGCCGCCGCACTTCTTCCGCAACCTGCAGTAGCGCGCAGATTCCGGTGGGCGCGTGAGAGAATTGAAGATGAAGCTGAAGCAATTGGAGAGCCTACTCGGCTCTCTTCAACAGTTCGACCGTCCCAAGGTCCATTCTTCTTCTTCTTCTACATAAGTTGCCTTTTTCTCGATATGAATTGCTAATACTCTCATTCTGCAACAGATTGAATTGGAGCAGTATCCAACTGGGCCCCACATCGCATCTCGCTTGCTCTATACCGTAAACATTCCTCTTTTTACCTTTCTTTTTCTTTTTTCTTTCTTCTTTCCTTATCTTACTCCTATGTTACTGCGTATATTCTCTGGAGTGCTTTGAATATTTTAATTACATTGTTTTATTCATACTCAAGATTCTTTTTTTTAGCACAATTCAGGCAGAGAATTCTTTTGGGGATTTGAGTGATAAAGTGGTGGCAGATTTTGGCTGTGGCTGCGGTACATTAGGACTTGCTGCTGGCCTTTTGGGTGCAGAGTTAATATTTATCGTGCTTCTTGTAATTTTCATTTTTTTTCCCTATTCGTTCTGCTACGTTGTAGATTCGGTACGTTGTTGTTAATATAATTTACTTTCTTCTCACCCTATTGTATCAGGCATGTCGTTGGATTTGATATTGATCAAGAGTCTATTGAAATTGCAGCCTCTAATGCTCAGGAATTAGAAGTAAGCATTTTTTCTGTAATATGCATGAGAACTTTGTCTTAAGGTTATTGGGTTGTATTACTTTACTTATCTCAACGAATTTTGCCTTGCAGGTAGACATCGATTTAGTTCAATGTGATATCAGGAAATTAGCATTGTCAGGTAGTTCTCTGAAGTTCTGAACTGGGCATCCCAAAATATATGACTTTTTATATTATGGAATTCACTAAATTCCCAAAAGGGAGTATGATGATTTTTATGTTGAATATATAGCAAGCAATGCATTTCAATTATAGGGGAGATCTGCTTGATAGAAGAGTGAAATGTTGACACTGCTCTTGAACTTTGCACAGATCAACATATCGACACAGTTGTAATGAATCCTCCATTTGGTACACGGAAGAAAGGAATGGACATGGAATTTCTCTCCGTGGCTTTGAAGGTGCTGTTTTTGTTCTGTTTTAATTGCAAGATCTGTTACTTAAACCTACGTGTTCTCTGGTTTCACCCGAAAGTTGATTTGTCAGGTTGCTTCCCGAGCTGTTTACTCCTTGCACAAAACCTCAACAAGAGATGTAAGTTTATTTGTCTTTCTTGGTTACATAATTTTATGTTTTGTGATAAAGTTCAACTGTTGGTCATTCCCCAATTCCCATTTCCTAGCACTATTTTGTGATGGAAAGATCATTGTTTAATTTACTTCTGCATAAATGATTGAGTAGCATCCTTTCCCTCACGTACTGATCCTGTTGTCCACTGTTATTTCTTAACGAAATGTCAGCTTGAAAGGTACTTTTGTTGCTTACTGAGTAATTATTAATATTATTAGTCTCAATGGTAATTTGATGCGTGGTCATGCTTCTGTATGCCCACCCCCCCAATACTTCCTTTGTTACCTGTACTTGGGAGAAAGTGATGGGCAAATGTTGCTAGTAAAGCATTGCTTGTTTGACCTTATACTTATGTTATTCTATGAATGCAGCACATCAAAAAAACAGCATTGAGAGAGCATAATGCTAGCAGTGCTGAAGTTCTGTGTGAGGTATATTATGTCCTTTCGCCCAAGTGGTCTCATAGCTAAATTCTTTGTTGGAAAGTGATTTTGCAATATGTAGGAAGCTTATGCAAACTATCTTTCTGTCTAGCTTCGCTTTGATGTACCACAACTCTACAAATTTCACAAGAAAAAGGAGGTTGATGTGGCAGTTGATCTGTGGCGTTTTGTTCCAAAATCCAATTGAGCGATGTGTTGAAGCTTTAGATATTATTGACAGAAACATTTGCATTGGCATAAAAAATGCTTATAGCTTCTTTTATGTCTAGATAAGTCGGATTCGCTTGATGTGTTTGGTCATTGTTTTCACTACCACTGCGCCCCCTATTGACCTTTACATGATAGCAAATATATTGAGTGGAGTCGACAAATGTTAAAGAAGATGACAATCAAGATTCAGTATATACTAGAATTCTGATGGATCTGATGTGGAGGAATTACTTTTCATTGTATATAAGGATGGGAGAGGTAATAAATAGCAGCTTCTAAGGAAATTTCTGTATATATCAACAAGGAAGACATGACATGAGCACAAGCTCCTACTCATTGACCAACAACTAAGCATTCTCAATGCAGTAACAATATTACATCAACATGGTTAATGATTGATGACTAATGATGTCATCACATGAAAAACGCTCAATGGGGAACTTCGACTACATAACAAATTTGGTACACACTATTTCCTGAACACCTAGAACGAAGATAACAAAGGCCATGAATCCTATGGCTATTTGTAATTCCATATCACTTTTGAAACGTGATTTAGAAGACGAGCATTGTACTTGAGGTTCTTTGTTGGTTCCATTAGACTCACCGAACGACTGACTCGAAGTCATAGGAGATTTCCAACTCTAATTTAAAACAAAAGAAGGTATAGTGACATTAATACATTTGGTGTGATGTCACACCAAATGAATGACAAATTATGTTTCATCTTCGCTGAGCATTTGTAGTACATGCGACCCGGATGGTCGGCTTTCGGTCCGGCAGTGAAGATCTTCTTCCCTGCTCCACACACACAATCAGGGAATAATTTTGAATCTTCTTTATTCATGTCTATTGACCTGTCCATGTTACACACACATCACAAAGCGGAATCATATACTAATAAATAAGACAAATAAAAAGGTGTTCAACACATCGGGTCATAACAGCAACACAAGAAAACAATTCCGAATAAAACCATCTTTGTATCATCAATACAACCAAATTAACCACCTTGGTAGAATAGCTATAATCCATTATATGTCTCCCACATCTCTTGCACCAAAATATCTCTTGCATGCAGCTGATCCTTCCACCATATCAATGACATCATCAACTTGCTCATGATGGTTGTCCTCAAAGTGATTCTCATCGACTAGATATTCGATTGGATCAATTTGCATCTGACTTCTTATGATGTTATGAAGTAAGAAACAAGCCATAATTAACTTTATTTTGAATCTTGATCGGATAGAAAGATGCGGATCTTAAGATCCCTCATCGCTTCTTGATGACTCTAAATGCACGTTCAACCACATTTCTCGCTTTACTGTGTCTTAAGTTGAATAATTCTTGTGGGTTTTTGGGTCTTGTATTATCTGGTCCCCACTCCTTTAAATGGTATCTCACGCCTTTATAAGGAGTTAGAAAACCTTCCGAGTTTGCATACCCGTTATCAATCCTAATAAGTAAATTAAATTGCATAAGCTGAATAAAATTTAGAATAAATGAATTGTAAGTATTAAAGCATATGTACCCATTGGCACCTTCAACCCTGTCTCCCTGTTAACCGCATCTCGTAATACCCTCCCATCCGCGGCGGATCCTTCCCAACCGGTCAACATGTAGATAAATTTCATATCTCTATCGCATACTGCTAGATTATTTGTAGAAATTTCACCCTTACGGGTCCTATATCTATGCTTATCACGTGGGGGGACAGTGACATTAATATACGTGCCATCTAGAGCTCCTAAGCAACCCTAAATGAACAAAATGTTACAAGATTTGTCAATTACTAGGTTTTATTTATATATCACGCATATTTGAATAAGAAATATAGTATTTATTTACCTTAAACCATTTCCAACGTGAATCATTATTGTCGTCTGCCACATGAATTAGTTTGGCAACAAATAATTGGTGCAACTTTAAAACGGAATTTAATACCATATGTGGGTACCGAAAGGTTCTTTGGCCAGAACGGGAAAATTCAAAAAGCTATGGTGCCATTTTTTTATGATGTAAACATGGCAACTTGTTCTTCTACACTGACATAACTACCGTCACTTAACCCTCCTTGTTCTTTTAAAATCTTACATAGTCTACCAAATGTACTTTTATCCATTCTTAAATTTATTAGACAGTTAGCATCACTTGCTTTGACTAACCTATTCAAATGCTTCACCTGACACGGGATTCTTTCAATCATGCTATATGTGTCATTGCATATTAGATTTCGCTTTCGTTTTCTACTCAAAAGCTCAATTAATAAATCTATAATAACACAAACCTGGAGCATGTACAAGTTCATAATTTCAATATCATAATTGTTATATAAGTGTTTCTTCTACTATTTCTCATTGTTGCGTAATCCTAAAGCGTAAATGGCCAAAACAAAGACTTTTGTTGCATAAACATGGAAAAAAAGGAAGTGTAAACCAACTTTGCAAAGTGGGTTTTACAATTAAAAAGTGGAAATGTAAACCATCTATACAATAATGAGACATTTATATTTAAGATAAGCTTTTCATAATAAACGGTATCTATACAAGCAACACATATATAAACATCTATACTATGATAAAAGCATCTATAAGCTTTGCATATACAAGCATCTATACAACAAACACAATAAAAGGCATCTATAACCAAAATAAAAGGCCCTCTATAAATATATATAACCATATTGATTGGCATCTATACAAGCAACACAATATACCATGTTAGATAAGCTATTTAGATCAAGATTAGGGTCATTTTTTCCAAATATGTAAACATATATAAACATATACCAAATTAGATAAGCTATTTCGAATCTATACAAGAAACACAACAAAAGGCATCTATACAAGCAACACATATATAAACATTTATAACAAAAATAAAAGCAACATAAATAGAAGCAAGACATATAACAAAAGACATCTATACAAGCAACGCATATATAAACATTTACAACAAAAGGCATCTAACAAGCAACATAAATACAAGCAAGACATATAACAAAATGCATCTATAGCATTTTAGATTCGCTATATATAAAAGGCATCTATACGAAAATATGTTAATTACATATATTAACATGTCACATACAAACTTTTGGTTACGACATGTTACAAGTATTAGAGCTTAAGTTGATATTGGTTAACTTATACCAAGTTAGGTCAAGCGTATAGTATGAGTGGTTGAGCTAATTGGAGATAAATAAAATATCAATGAGAATTTTCGTATACTAAAATAGAAATTTACACGCATAACTAATGAAAAATTCAACATAAATTTGTATCATCATAATATCATCATAAGCCCTTTACACGCTAGAACATTGGTTTATGCCTTTTCCTAAGGGCTACTTGTATCATCATAAAAACATTCTCAACCCCTTTTTGTGTTTAGAAAAGGATAAAAATAATAATTTCATATATTCCTATCTTCTTAAAGAATCTGGAAATCATATGCATTCCACTATCATCATCTCGTTTGTGAATAAAAATCTATTTACTTCAATAACAGGGTCATCTTTTCCTACCAAAAAATTATCTTTCCACCATTTTCTTCAAAATAAATTCTTCATCTTTGCCTTCACCCAGAATTGTTTCGCAAACGTTTTCCCCAAAAAATCAGTCTTTGAATTTACAAATTTTCCCAAAATTTTATTATGAGAGATGGAGAGAATTAATAAAATTTTTAAAAGACCAGATTAAATTTTGAAGCAAAAGAACCTATAGAATGCTATAGGGTGAGAACTATACACTAACGTCGAAATAAGGGGAACCAGAGTTCAATACATCCATGAACTGTGCACTAAATTTTAACACAAAACTGCTAAGCAAGTGTTCAAAACACCCAAAATACAAGTTTATTATATTTGGGAGCAGACATAAAATTGGAGTTAAACAACAATTCCATTTCACAAACAGTAAACCCAAACCGGTTGTCTTCAAAACATCGAATGAAAAATAAAATAAAGAGTTCAGATATAACCCTACCTTAAGGTCACAAAGCGAGATCCAACCCTTCGATTTGTTGAAGAAGGAAGAAAACGCACAAAACTCAGCTACAATGGCAGATTCGAACGAAGTTCAAAGCTTTGCAAAGAGGTAAAGGGAGAAATGAACGTGTTATCTTAGGTAAAAAAAATCACTTACCTAAGGGGAAGAATGTCGTCGTCAGAACTCAGCCTCTCCAATTTGATAAATGTGACTCGCTGTCGGGTTTCGTCGAGAAGGATGTTGAACTATATTTCTGTTCTTGCAAAATACCAAATGAAAGGTTGGAAAAGGAGAAGGGTATAATTGTCATAGGTTAATTTCCCTTCTTTTACTGTTGGGCTAAGATTGAAACAATATCACCTATTTTGAGGGGGGTTAAGAAACCCTCATCAACTAGGACATTTTTTCGGGCTTGGATTATAAACACGGGCCAAGTTTATTCTCACAATTGCTACCAAATGATAGATAAGGCTGGATGAATTTTGCCCAACTAGTTTCATCCAGTAAACCAAATACAACCTGAAAGTATTATATTCTGTGGGGAGAGAATTTGAGTACTGACACCATGGTTGTACCGGTGGCGATCCTGGAAACCTATATTGTCACGCCCCGTCCTCCGCCCTTCCCGGCAGAGTCCGGTTGCGCGACTAACGGATAATGATTAATGGATAAAGTAGAATACTGAAAGTTCTGACTGAACCGAAAGGTAATTCAATAACTGAGTTTAGTTCACACAAGGATTTAATTTACATAGTTGACCACTTTACCAAACAAAAAATTGATAGAAACTCTCGCAGCGGAATGAGGATCGACTGAAGTCTACGTGTATGAAGACACGTGGACACCGCACAACCGAGCGCGAACCACCTCAGTGCATTCCTCTCCTTTTTTGAGCGTGAACTCCTCCCAGAATGCAAAGCAAAGCAGTTCTTCACCCAAAGTGGATCGCGAAGCATGCAAAACAAAGCAGTTCTTCACCCAAAGTCGATCGCGAAGCATATAAAGCAAAGCAGTTCTTCGCCCCACCCCACATACATCAATTTTATATAAAACTTCATATATATTACATGCTTTTCATTCATTTCACATATTTCACCTATTTAAAACACAAATTAAATCTTATAAAACACAAATTAATACCACAATTTTTGTATCTTCTGTTGAAGCCATTGGATAGGGGTGAGAAATGGTGGCTTCGCGGTGGTGGCTGCGTCGGACGGTGGTGGCGGCGGCAGCTCGGTGTTGCAGTCGGCGGTGGTGTTTGGAAGGAGATGAAAATGGAGTGAAAATGGTGAAGGAAGGAGATGATAGTGGGTGGGTGGTAAAAATTAATGGGTAATTAATGTAGGTAGATAGTTATTTAATTTGAAATATTTGAAATATTAAGGGAATATTAATGACTTAATTAGTGAAATAAGTATAGTATTGTTTCTCTAATTTGGAAGTGATCGATTGAGAGGGATAAATTTATGTATTTTTGTATTCTAACTAAATATAAATTATCATGAATTAAGGTGTAATGTAGGTAAAAAATGTTTTTTTATTGATATATAGGTTAATTTTAAGAAAGATTGAATAGGAGGGAGTATAATTTATTTTCATAAATTTACATGTGTAATAGATAATAGATAAATAAATATGTAAATAAATTATTTTAAATTTTAAATGAGAATGAGTATTTTTTATATGTGTAATAAAAAGTGAGTATTTTTTACATGTAGCATTGTAGTAGTGAGCATTTTAATTTTTACCCCTTTAAATTATGCTATAAAGGCATTGAAATTTGAATTAAAATCAAAAAAGAAGTGTGTAGCTCAATTGGTCTGGTCTCCCACGTCAGTATATTTGGTTAGTTTAGTTAGGGAAAATTCGATCATGCGAAACGTTTTTAGCTAGGTTGAAATGGAAGTAGAAGTAAGAGTGGAGGGCATTTTGGGAAGTTATTTTAGCTTTAAGGATATTATGGTATTTGTACTACAAAAAGACTCCTAAAGATTATTTTAATCTTCCCAACCAAATGAGATATTATTTTTATCTCATAGTTGAAATTTCCTACCAAGAGATGAGATTAATTTTATCACCTCAAATCTCATCCCCCAATATTATTTTAATCTCATCTCACTATATCTCATCTCTCCTACCAAATGGACCCTTAGTTTATACTTTAGCAGGAAACATTTTTGGCAGCTTTTATAGATATTTTACAGATGAAACCACCCACCTGTCTGTATTAAAATGATCCTCCACCATGTCCCCACACTAGACTGACCCGCCTTGAAGCAATCAATACAAATATTCAACTCCCAATGCACTACAGATTTTGTTTGGCAATACACTCCGTCCCGCTAATAACGACTCATTTTCCATTTTTGGATGTCCCATTAATAATGACCTATTTCCTTATTAGGTAAACATTTGCACATAGGATATTTTTTGGGTTTTGTGCTATAGGTAAATATTAAGTGTTTCTTGATCTTCGTGTATAAAGTAAATGGGTCGTTATTAGTGGGACGGAGGGAGTATATAAATATACATATATTAGTATATATATGAAATAGAATGAATGATATATGTGTTAATTCAAAATTATATGCCAAAAACATTTAATTTGGTAATTTAAAATTTGAGATTACATAGTAGATTAAATTTATTGTTTTATCATAAATGAATATATTAATAGTAATTAATAATTTTTATGGGTTTAATGGATTAATAATTATTTAAAAAATTTGTAAAAAAACAAAACATAAAAGTTAAATTGCTCGTATGATTATTTGATGGGTTCAAAAAGTTTGTATAACATGATTAAGTGTTAGATGAGTAGAAATGACATTTATTGTATCCATAACCTAAGATAAAAATTAATATACGAAATTTTAACTCCCAATGAAAATATAATAAATAAATATTAGAAAGTCATTAATGCATGCATCTTTTTTTTTACTAATAATTTGTGACAATTATAGTAATGCAGGCAGGTCCTCCCAAATATTGTAAAAACAATTTTAATTAACATTTTCTAGGGTAAAAGTATATGATATTGACAATGAATTTGATAAATTGAAATGTTGATTGAGAATCTAAACCAAATACTTATCATAAAGAAAATATATACTACTCCTTCCGTCCCACTTTACTTGACACGTTTTATATTCATATGAGTGTATTATAATAATAAAACATGTCAAGTAAAGTGGGATGGAGGTAGTAATATATAAGTAAATAGTATGCATAAATTGTAAGTTACAGTTACATTATTAATATATGAAAATGTTGAGCTAGAAATTTGACTGAGAATATGATTATGAAAAATATAATGTAATTACGAAAAAATAGTAAATGTAATTGACGTATGTATGGCATTTCAAATTAAAACCATAACCAATTCAAAATATAATAAGTATTTAAAAATAAATTTGTCACAATTAGTGAGTTATAATAGTAATGTGATTTGTTGCATGTTTATTTAATGCAAAAGGGAGGTTGAAAAATAAGTATTTAACGTGGTTTTATCTGAAAATTTAAATTCATTCTATATGCATCGCTTGGTTATCAATAGTCTTCACTCTCCCGCATCGCATTCTGAATTCATCTTCATCGGCCTCTGTTGTTTATCGTCACCGAAGCAAGTACGTTAAAGTTGTTGAAGTGGTGTTTTATTTTTGTATGTCGCATTTGTATTGCCTCTAGACATGTTTAGAATATAATATCGTATTTGAATTTTTAGGCAAGTATATGAGTGTATAATGTTTGGAAACTGTCCTTGAAAAATATGTGTAATGTTCAAATTTGTTGTCAAATGTTCTTAAATAAAACATTTTTGTTAAGTGTAGAAATATGGGGAACAATGGCTGAGTAAGTCACTCAAAGACAAGAATGGAAAAATTGTGGGGTAAAAATTTTAATTTTGTTAGTAGGGGCAAAATGTTAATAATTGTATGAATGTATACACAAAATTCATGAATTTTAGTAGAAATGATAATAGTAATATATTTAGAGTTGGGATAATATGTGATGCATATGAAAGAGTGGATTCGCAGCTGTTAAAATGTTTGGGAACAATATTGTGTGCGTCTGCATATTAGCATATTTCTTAGTAGTTTCAATGGTTACACAACTCTACCCTCCATAGTCACATTTGCATGTATTCTTGAGCATGTACCTATTATATTGTTCGTTACATAATGAATGTGTAGTGAAACTGGTTATTTTCAAAACAACAACATCGCATCCTTCCTTATTTCCTCTGCATTGATCTCCATTGTTCTACCTCGGCGACTAAAGTACGTTTAACATGATAATCTGTTGTATTTATCTAATACTATATAACAAATGACATTGAATCAATCCTTCTGCATTTATGTTTGATATTAGTTTAAGAATACATGTTCTGAAGTGTATAAATATGGGAAACAATAGTGGATTCGTCTGAATATTTGTTAAATCCTTATCTCTATAGTGGTCATAGAAGTTTGTACTTAGACAATCACATTTGCATCATTGCATGTATTCCTAACCACTGATTATGTACGATTTTAAAATATGTGATTATTTACATTCTGATCTAATGTGAAGGATGAACACTGTCAGCTGTACGATAACTGTAGAGCAAGCTGAGACAACCATATACCAACATCTCATCATGGTATGATTTATTTCTATTAAAACCTTAATTCCATGCTTGTTACAATCTGAACATAGATTTATACTTCATTCTGAAAAATAGAGGATGCCAAACAATTTTTATGAGAGTGTTCGTCAATACATGAAGAGGGATCGAATGTTTGTCATGATCGTGACAAACCGTACCGATCATATTCAATATATCATTGAAGTCCTAGAGTGAGTCAATAGTTACACCGAAGATAACGTTTATGTTTATGAACAGTGAACTATTATACAAAGGTATGATGTTGGAAGCATCAAACCGGGTGATTCTGGAAGTGAATATTGAAACCCGTAGCTTGGTATGAACCTTCTATGATCGACATGGAAGATTGAAAGAACTTGCTCCACGTGCTAGGGACTCTTTAAAAGTCGGATTATTTAAGCGTCACTTGACGTGTATGTTCGATTAAAATTATTTCGAGTCACTCGAGGTCGTATAGCAATGATAAGTCTACCCAACTCGTATTCTCAAGGAAGACTTAGCAGGGCAATTCAATTCTTTGTTCAATATAAAAACAAGTAATTTTGTTTGACTTATAACTAGGCAAAGAAAGTAAAATACGTAAAGTAAATTATAAACTAATTAACGAAAGTATAATCGAAAGACATAAAATATAAATAAGAGAGAAGGTAAACTCTAAACTAATGGAAATCAACGTAGAAACAAATCGTCTAACTAATCTAATTAAGAAAACAAGATGCGAATTTAAACGATGCGAATTTAAAAGAGTGTGAATAACTTGGAAATCGAAATTAAAAAGAATACAGAAAGTACTTGGGAAATTCAGATTGAAAGGCGCGTAGAATAAATAAGAAAAATAAGAGAATAAAAGCATAAACAAATAAACGAACTAAATAATAAACGACACCGGAATAATAAACGGAAAATGAACTTGATTAATAACTGGAATGGTCTGGAGAAGAACTACGAACTAGAATGTTGCGATTAGCTACCTTCGAGTACGAATTCAAAAACTAGAAACGACTAACTAGAAATCAAAAATCTCGACCCTAAATCACGAGGTCGAGACGTGCCAAAATTATAAAAGCGAACGTCTTGAACGAAGGTCTGGAAAAGATATGGAGAATGATGTCTCGAAAAAGGTGTCCAACGAATGAGAAACGCGTCAGGTATTTATAGCCGAAAAGGGAGGTCAGCGACTGCTCAAAGTCAGCAGCCATTGAGTGGCACGGTTCTGCGAGTCGCGGGCGTGACCGTTGGGCGCTGACCGAGTCAGCTGGTTGGTCAGCGATCGCTGACCCTGGCTCTCGTTGGCCCTCGTGCGCTATCTCGCTTCTGGCTCGCCTTGGCACGCACCACTTAGTCAGCGGCCGCTTAGGGATACGCGGCCCTGACTAGTACTCTCGGCACTAGTCTTCACTCTTTCGTCATTTTTCGATCTTTTCTAACTTAAAAACTCGTTTAGGCTTGTGACCCTGAAACATAAAATGAACTGTAAATTGAGCCAAAACATCACACAAAGAGGGAAAATAACACGAATAAAGACACGAAAAATATGTGTTTAGATGATCAAAAAGAGGCTAAACAACCCCTCCACACACAAAATCTTGCTTGTCCTTAAGCATAACTTAGTCTAAACTATCCATAGGGAAAAATCTATCCCGATATGCATTCTTGACAAGACTTCAAATCATTCCAAAATCGATTTTTCTATCATCACGTCACGTCACATAGAGATCATAGAAGCAAGTAAACCACTTAGGCTAGATAATCATTAATTCGAACAACGCAAAATAATGATGCACAAGGTAACATCGAGATCACATAATCGACTAGAGATTTTATCCATCTTAATAGTGTATCTTTCTCTTTTCTTTTCTTTTTAACATGGGGAATATTAAGGACAATGTTCACCGGGTGAGTACTTCGAATGTTCGGGTTTTCCCGGTGTGGTTTCCCATACCCATCTCTTTTATAATTTTGAGTTATTGATTAAGAGAGCGTGGTAGAATCCTTATGTTTTCCTATTTTTCATGAACTCAAAAAGGTAATTAAGAACAATGTCAAGTTATATGGTCATTGTCGCGAGGTGTGAACAATTAGGGGTTCCCTAACGTATCCTCATGCGGTTTCCCGTGCTCATGGTTCCCATAGGAGCAAAGACCTCTTGACAAAGTTCTATTTTCAATACAAAACATGGATACGCAACAAGTGGTCATAAACAACTAACCAATCGAATCAATAAATTTATATCATTATGCATCACTATCTCGATCATTCTACTAAGAATAATAATCCGGTCATAATGTTCCACACATTCCTAGTTCATCTACGTTTCATATCATGAATCAAGTCAAATCAATAAAGGTTTTCAAATCATATCATATCACATCTCAAATACATGGCACGACTCGATTCAACCACAAGGTGTCAAAACCAAATAGCTCTAAAATAATCAAGATTTTTCATACAAATGACACTAAGACAAAACGATGAATGCACGCACTAAACAAACACCCCTCCCCCTACAAAAATAGAGCAATGCCCTCATTTCAGAAAGTAAAGAACTATGAAGTAGAGATAGAAAAAACATTCCTCAATTGTGGCATTCGGGGTGACAAAACGGAAAAAAAAAAAAAACTTGAAAAAGAAAACTAGAAAGCAAAGCAAAGGGAAAATAAAGGTTAGCCAATCACACACTCACATGAAAAGAAATAAAGCAGTAAATACACCTCAACAGTGAGACGAAGGCTCACTATTGGTCGGGAGGAGGGTGGGTGGATGCTCCGCCAAAGGTCCAAGACGACCATTGTTGTTGCATCTCTCGTAAGAGCCGGTTTTGCTTCTCCATCATCTTTTGTTGAGCTTCCCACTGTTGGTGCTGGGCATGAAGGCGAGTGTTGATGTTGCGGATGTCAGATTGCATCTCTCGAATGCCGGTGGTGACCTCGGTAGTGAATTGCTCCCATTGGGAGTTCCATTGAGGTTGGGTGCCCCATTGAGAATGGGCACCCCACTATAATTAACCGCCCCATTGGGATTGGGTACCCCATTGAGATTGGGTACCTCACTCGGATACTCCGGTTGAGTCCACCGTGTCATAGCCGAGCCAAGCGGCGTCGGCTTGCTCCTCCTCTTCTTCCTCGGACTGGTCCTCTTCGTTGGCCTCCATGCGGACATCTTCCGCCTCGTCAGTTTCATGGGATTTTTGGGATGCTACTTGGGCATTAAGGTACCTTCTCACACAATTGTGCCTTTCTTGTGGCACCAACTGGGATTGTAAGAGGGCGAATGGTGCGCCTATCAACTCATTGATATCGATCTTCTTGGTGGGAAGCATCTCGTTGTTCGGAGGGCCATCCACACGGATAAGATTAAGGTGCATGGCAACGGAGGTTGCTAGGTGAAGTAGAGAGGCGTGGGCGCACTTCCGATGGGGAAATCTTTGTCTTGTGGATTGCACAATGGAGTATGAAACACTCCACCGTGTTCACCTTATTGGCTTGTTCATTACCCGAGATGGAATAGGCGATGAACTTGTGCAAGACGCCTATCTCGGGATCCTTTAGAAATCCGCTCGACATGCCTCCCGACACCCAATTGTGGAAACCTGTTAACTCAAACCAAGCTAGATTCAGATTAAATTTCGGGGGCACCCGATGGAACCCCGTGGTAGGAAATCCAAAGATGGATTTCATCATAGAAGTAGTAACAGTATGAAATAATCCACGGTACCTGAATTTAAATGACTTGAAATCAGATGCAACATCAAATGTGGTGAGAAATTCAACACCTAATTCTTTAAAGCAATCAACTTCTAGCTTAGCATACTTTTCTAAACTAATATTCTTCAAATAACGGGTCACCTTAGAAGTAATGCCTAAACTACTCAACAATTCTCAATCAAGAGTGCGAGGGAGAGTGATATCAAGAGTTGTGTACCGTATATAGATAGTGCCCTCGTGATCATTGTATATTGAGAATGGTGCACCTGAGCCTTGGATGTTGTCACGAACTAGGTGGAAATCCTCGTCATCTCCTCCTTGTCGGCTGGATTGCCCAACTTCACTTGTTTTTTTATCTCTTCCTACCCAGGGGTGTGTAAAACCGAATCGGACCCGTTAAACCGACCCGGACCAACGGGTTCAGTCTGGGTTAACTCACATAAAGAAATAGTCCAGGTCGGTCCAATTTTCTAAAATCGATTGTGTAACATGTCGGTCTGGGTCCAAACCCGTTCAGACCCGTTGGACCCAGAACCGACCCATATAAATATAAATATATATTATTATGTTATTTTTCATTAAAAAATATATGTACTAAAAACAAAAAAAAAACCCTAGCTATCATCTCTCTCTAGTCTCACACTCACAGATTGCTTCTTCTCCAACTCACGCAGCGGCGCATGAGCCTCCATCCGGACCAGCCCGCTACCGACGCAGCCACGCAGCGGCGCGCCGGCGCACTCACACAGCAGCGCAGTCACGCAGAGGCGCCTCCTCCGGGCTGTTGTTTACTATCATTTTTTGAGTTTCTTGACACCTCAACAACAACTTGGTGAGAAATTATCCCTTCCCTTCTCTAGTCTAGTTCCAACTTATATGAT
This sequence comes from Leonotis leonurus, assembly GCA_026898415.1. Taxonomy (NCBI): domain Eukaryota; kingdom Viridiplantae; phylum Streptophyta; class Magnoliopsida; order Lamiales; family Lamiaceae; genus Leonotis; species Leonotis leonurus. Next base: position 286,095 of record JAPKLX010000187.1, on the reverse strand, counting down.
TTTAGGATGTGTAAATCTAATTCTCAGAAAATATTATTTCTTGGAATGTATAAATCTGAAAATATGTGGTTTCAAATCACTTCTCGTATCTTTCGTCAATGTGTGGTGCAATAGGTATGGATATTGAATATATATTATATATATATATATATATTTAATGTTTATCTTCACAATAAGTTTATGTTTTTGATGTTAGATTAATGGATTGTTATGAATTGATATTAGTTTATGTTTTTGTTGTTGGATTAATGGATTGTTATGAATTTATATTAGTTTATGTTTTTATTGTGTATAAGACACAATTGAAACTAATACATGTTTAATTATATATTTATTTCTGAAAATATAAATTAAATGTATTTTTTTCGGGCCGGATCGAACCCGAAACTCGGTTCTGAGCCGGTCCGAGGTCGGTTCTAGACTTTCATTCGGTCCGAGTCGGTCCAATTTATAAAAAAATTCAGGTCTTCGGTCCTAATGGGTCGGTCCGGTTTGGACCCGATGCACACCCCTATTTCTACCCATTGGACTTTTAGTAAACACTTGGTGGGTAAAAGAATTGATGAACTTGGGGTTAGGGGTTTTGGGTGTTTTAGTGGGTGAAATTGGAAATTGTTCGGATGGAATGAAAGAACAAGTAAAGTTGATGGTGAATCCAAAGAATTGGAGTGAAAGAGTGAGTATGTAAGAGTAATTGAAGAAAGAAATTTGGGGGAGGGTTAGGCTTTGAGGAATTTGGTAGAGAATAAGGGAATGAAGTGAGGAAAAATAAGGGAGAGAAGGTGATAAAAGGGGGCAACACCGTGTGACTCAGCGGTCGCTGAGTGGTGCTCTCGTAAATCGGATGAAAATTTTGGAGGATTTCACGTAGGGGATGGTCAGCGACCGCTGACTCGGGGTGGCACGGGCGCTGGCGTGGAGTTGGCACGGGGTCAGCGGCCACTGAGTGTGCCGCGGTTGCTAACCTTTGCTCTAGTAAATTTCCTTCACTTCGCCTTCAATGTACGGTTTTACCCGATGTCCATTCACGTGAAAAGACTCCTCCCCTTCGTTATTATATAGTTCTACGGCCCCGGATGGTTGTAAGTCCTTGATCACGAAAGGGCCGCTCCACCTTGATTTGAGCTTGCCCAGGAATAGTCAAAATCTAGAATTGGAAAGTAGAACCATCATTCCCGATTTTAATTCCTTGTGCATAATTCGGCGGTCATGAAATTGCTTCACTTTGTCTTTGTAAATCCGTGCACTCTCATACGCTTCGTTTCTTTCTAAGCTCATCAAGCTCGAAAATTTGGAGTGATCTCCTCATCGTTTAGCTTGACTGCCCAATCTTTCTGGTATGGTTTCATGGTTTTCTCCAATATGGCGTTCTCCTCATCAAGCTTGCATATTGCTCGTTTCGGCTTGCCCCGAGGTTTTTGGGTGATATGGGGTGGCGACTTTGTGTGTGATCTTGTTGGGAACCCTAAAGTTTTAGTGTTGATGATGGCTTCTCGAAACACACTTAGCTAGTTTAGAACATAATCTGTTCTTCATGTAAAACCAGATCGCTATAGATAGACAGATTTGTGTTATGTATCAGATTAGGAGATGACTTAAAATGTAAAGGATATGTTCCTATAGAAGTCATTCTCTACTTAGAATAGGATGAAGGTCAAGATTTCACGCCCAGAAGAGTCGATCTGCTGTAACAGACAGCGACCAGATCGATGCCAACAGCGATGAACCAGAACGATTGAGTCATCAAGTCATTAGCTGACATCATCCTACACATCATATATACTTGCCACGTCAAGATCAAAGTCCATCCAACAGGGTTTGGAAAGAAGATCTATGATTTTAAACATATAAGGAAAGAGACCGTTAACAATCTGATTTCCATAAATCAAAGATTGAGTCTACCTTTCTTATATGGCAAAAACAGATATGATGGAAATCATTGATTGGCAATATACCATCTATCTCACGCCAATCAACAACGGCTAGAATTTCAATATTCAATGCTTATATAGTTGAAGTCAACAATCTGGAAAAAGAGAGAACACACGCGAGCTATACTGCAATTATCTTTCAAACACTCTGTATTCCAGACTTAGAGCTTCAACATCTTGTGATTCTACATCACACCAACCACCTCGATTCAAGTCTGTCTTGTCGAGAGAAAGGAGATCACCCTGCTAGCTAGTAGTTTTCTAGTGGTAACGTAGAGGTAATCTGTTGTAAAGGGACACGACCCTTCATTCGTGCATAAGTATCACTCTAGTTGTGATTGGTACTTGTGACTCGTTCTCCACGAGTATAAAGAAGCAGAGTATCCTAGTAGTGGATAATCTGGTCTAGGTTTGACCAGATCGTGGACGTAGGGGTTTCCCGAACCACGTTAAACAACAGTGTGCTTTACATTCCCGCATTCTTTCTTATCTGTTGTTTATTATTATTGCCCTGTGCACTATCATATAATCTGCATTCTCAAACTATCTGCCTAAACGATCTGGTTAATACTTAAAGGTTTTCAAAACAAGAGCAATCATTAATCCACCATTATTCCGCACTCACTCTACACTCAGGAGGTAATAAGATCACTCTTATTATCTGTTAAGTGTTTACACTTAGAGAGTAATCTGTTTGGACTTAACCAGCTACTGATCTGTATATCGATCTGGTGAGTTATCCCAAGCAATTTCTTATACAGAATAGCTTGAGCTCTCTTATAAATTGTCGAGTAAAACTGAAAAGTTAGTATTTGGTGTATTCCCCCCCCCCCATACACCAAACCTTGCTCTTTCGGGACCAACAGATCTCATTCTTCTTTATCAATTTTTCGAACAACTTGTTACAAAAGTGTTTTCCCCCATCGCTAATGATAGCTCGAGAGAATCCAAATCTACATAAGATGTTTTCCTACACAAACTTGAGAACAACATTAGCATCACAAGTCCTAGTGGGGATAGCTTCAACCCACTTGAACACATAATCAACGGCTAATAGAATGTACTCGTATCCGAAAGATTTAGGGAAGGGACGCATGAAATCAATACCTCACACATTGAAGATTTCAACTACCAAGATGTTTTGGAGAGACATCTCATTGCGGCGGCTTATGGCTCCAACTCGTTGGCATCTATCGGATGCCAAATAAAATGTTTGAAGAGAGTTGGCCAAAAGAGCCCGCTTTGCAAAACCTTATGTGGCGTCTTTTGTCCTCTAAAATGGCCTCCACATGGGGATTCATGGCAGAAACGGAGCACTTGCTCTTGCTCGGAATTTGGAATGCAACGTCGGATTACACTAATCCTTACCAAGCTTGAAAAGGTAAGGCTCCTCCCAAAAATATTGTCTGCACACATGAAGAAATTGTTTCTCCTCTTGGGAGGTTAGACTGGGTCTAAGTAGATTGCATGCTAGGTAATTCACAATGTCGGCATACCAAGGAGTGATTGTAATTTCCGAAATATTCTCATAAGGAAAACTGTCATAAATACAATATGTATCAATATGAGAATGCTCAAGTCTAGAAAGATGACCGGCCACAAAATTTTCACTTCATTTCCTATCCTTTATCTCCACGTCAAATTCTTCCAAAAGAAATACCCATCTAATTAATTGAGGCTTAGATTGTGCTTTGGTCAATGAGTATCTCAAGGCCGCATGATCACTATGAATAATTACCTTAGATCCTAAAATATAAGATCGAAATTTTTCTAAGGCAAATATTACGGCGAACATCTCCTTCTCCGTGGTGGTGTAATTTACTTGGGCCGAATTCAAGGTCAAACTGGCGTAGTAAATCACACGAAGTATATTATCAACTCGTTGATCTAAAATAGCTCCAACTGCAAAATCAGATGCATCACACATGATCTCGAAAGGAATAGAATAATTAGGGTCAATGACAATGGGGGCATAAATCAAATTTTCTTTCAATAGGTTAAAAGCATGCAAGCATGAATCATCAAAATTGAAAGGAATATCTTGGGCTAGTAAATGGCAAAGTGGTTGGAAAATTTTAGAAAAATCTTTAATGAAGCGTCGGTAGAAACCTGCATGACCTAAGAAACTTCTAATGCCCTTGACATCTCTCGGTCGAGGTAATTTTCCAATCACCTCGATTTTTGCCTTGGCAACCTCGATGCCTTTACTAGAAACAATATGACTTAGAACAATCCCGCTTTTAACCATGAAGTGACTTTTTTCCCAACTCAAAGTTAGACCACTTTCAACACATCTTTCAAGCACTTTCTCAATTTTAACTAAATAATCATTAAAAGATGAGTCAAAATCTTCCATGAAGATCTCGACGAAGTCCCCTATCATCTCGAAAAATATGGACATCATGCACCTTTGAAAGATACCGGGTGCATTGCATAGTCCGAATGGCATTCTCCTATACGCATATGTGCCGAATAGGCTCATGAACACCGTCTTAGCTTGATCCTCCGGTGCAATGGCGATTTGATAGTATCCTGAAAGGCCATCAAGAAAACAGTAAAAGTCATGTCCAGATAATTTATCTAGCATTTGATCAATAAAAGGGAGAGGAAAATGGTCCTTTTTTGTGGCGGCATTTAATTTGCGGTAATCAATGCACATCCGCCACCCCGTGACGGGTCGAGAAGGAACAAACTCTTGCTTGTCATTTAGGACCACCGTGATTCCTCCCTTCTTGGGTACCACATGTACCGGGCTCACCCATTCGCTATCCGCAATGGGATAAATGATTCATTCCACCAACAATTTGAAAATCTCCTTTTGCACGACTTCCATGAGGACTGGATTTAGTCGTCGTTGGCTATCTCGTTTTTGAATGACGCCTTCCTCAAGATTGATATGGTGAATTCATGTAGTAGGACTAATGCCACGAATGTCTGCTAGGCCCCATCCAAAAGCGAGTTTGTGCTTTTTGAGGACTGGAAGTAGTAAGCGTTCTTGGTCCTTTGTCAACTCGAATGAGATAATCACGTGTTTGTTCTCTCCTTCTTCCAAGAAAACGTACTTAAGGTGAGTGGGGAGCTTCTTGAGTTCCGATTTGTCATGTGTCGGTGCCTCATGGGGTTTCGCCTGAGTGATGGATTTTTCGTCAATTTCCTGCACTAAAACTTCTTCACTCCTGAAATCCTGCAAAAAAGAACTCTCGACCAAGGAATCAATAGTAATAATAAAATAACAACCATCAACAAAATTAGCGGATGGTATGGCGCGACTCCTATGAGCAGAAAAAGACACTTCCTAGAGCCATTTTTAATATCAGTCAAAGTATTAGTGGTGGCCATGAATGGTTTTCCTAGAAGGAGTGTATACTCTACACCATTTTCATGCACGTCTCCTATCTCTAAAATAACGAAATCAACGGGAACAATCAATCTACCTACTTGTACTAAAACATCCTCAATGAAACCTCTAAGATATCTAACGGATCTATCGGCCAACTGCAAACACATGCGAGTAGATTTAAGTTCACCTAATTCCAATTGCTTAAAAATAGAGTACGACATCAAATTAATTCATGCTCCAAAGTCTAACAAGCCCGATGTTTCCTTACCGCTTCCTAGAGCGATATTGATAACAAAACTAGCTAGATCGTGCTGCTTATGAGGTAAGGGCTGCTGCATGATGGAGCTCGCCACTTTAGAGACTGTTACCACTTCTTGATCACCGAATTTTCTCTTCTTCGCCGCCAATTCTTTAAAGAACTTGACATAAGCGGGAACGTTTTGGATGACTTCCAAAAGAGGTAAATTCATGTTTACCTTGGACATTATTTTATAAAATCCTTGAACTATTGGTCGTGCTTCGTGTTCCTTAGCCTACTAGGATAAGGAATCGGCGGAACATACGGATTCGCTGTCTTCTACAATTTCTCGCCGGACATGGCTTTTCCAACTTCGGGTGGGGGCCCGTCCTCCTTGTCAATGGTGAAAGGTGGCATCTCCACTTTGTTATCCACCTTTTTTCCACTCATCAATACAGTCACAACTTGAGTTTGATGGGGTTGATGACCCTGCCCTGGAATTTTGCATGTTTGGTTATTTTGCTGCAACTGATTCACTGCACCCGAAAATTTTTGCATAGCAGTCTCAAGGCGTTTGATAGTGGCGTCTTGTGCCTCTTGAGCCTGTTTACTCTCTTGCATGAAAGCGGCCAAACTATCCTCAAGAGATGATTTTTGAGTAGGTATCGTATGACATGGAAACTGCTGCGTTGGATATTGGCGCTGCTGATTCGGAGGGTGATAAAATTGTTGCTGTTGCGGTGGAAAATTTTGTTGTTGTAGTTGTGGTGGATAGTATGGCTTCAGTTGACGCTGGTACTGAGGCTGGAAATTTGGAGCTTGAGGGCGTCGATTTTGAAAATTTTGTGCTCCTTGAAATTGTGACATTCACCCCGTGTTTTGTTGATTCCTCCATGTGTTTTGCTGAGGAGGTGGTTGAGGCATAAATCCTTGTGCGGCATAAATTTCAGCCTCGCCTTCGATAGTCATCCCCACCATTCGTCGTCATTAGTCAGCGGCCGCTGACTAGTACTCTCGGCACTAGTCTTCACTCTTTCGTCATTTCTCGATCTTTTCTCGTCTCTTTTCTAACTTCAACACTCGCTTAGGCTTGTGACCCCGAAACATAAAATGAACCATAAATCGAGCCAAAACATCATACAAAGGGGGAAAATAAAACGAATAAAGAAATAAAAAATATGACTTTAGACGATCAAAAAGAAGCTAAACAGTGTGCGACCATAGTTCACATTCACATGTCCTACACCATAAATGCTTGATCGTAAGTTCAAAACTTTAAACAAATGAAATCTTAAATGTAATTTACATCATGACAGTTTGATTATCATTTAATATTTTGCTTACAGTTTATACCAAAGAGATTTTTTTAGCCGTCACGGATGCTAGAGCGACAATACATTTTGTTGAAATACGGGCATGGCAACAAAAGGTGCTTTTCTAAACTATCTAAGAGCCGACCGGAGAAATTGATATACGAACTCACTAAAGGTTGGTGCGACTTCGCAAATGCAAATCATTTGAATATCGGCACAAACTACACGTCGAAGTCAACCTTGAACGACAGAGCACTGATGAAGTTTGGACCTACAGTAATTAATGTGTAAGTATGAAGTATATTTAAAAATAATACAAATTATAGTATTTTCTTAAAAATACTAATTTGATAATATTTAATTATTTTGCAGCGATAGTGATATATCTAGCCTCGACGATACCGATTTTTGTACTGACGCTAGCGATGACGATGACAATTAAAATCTAGCAAACGTGAATGTACCAATCCTCTATTCATCATGTTTACTATGATATGATTATCCTGTAACTCAACAAATATGTTAGCAATTGTGTGTATTTTTTGATCATTTCATATTTTCAATATCACCGGATTTGCATGTTTATGAATATTCAACATCGAATTTTAAAAATCAGGAAGCATATGTAATGATCATAATTATTTTGTTAGCATTCAGATTTGCATGTATGTAATGTAGCATATTGTGAACTCACCATTTGAGTAAATTTACCATTTGAACCATATGATAAATTGATGGTAAGCCATCAAAATAATACTTTATTACTTGATACGAATTTTTTTAAATAATAATTAAAGGAAGGAATGAATAACTTATTCACTAAATATAAGCATCATATAAAATGTATGGTAATAACTATATAATATTTATAATGTTATAAGTGAGGGAAATATGTATTAATACATACGGAAAATATACATGTTGAATATATAATACTTATGTTGTTATAGTGTATAAGATATGCAAATCAGAATTATAGGTAATCAGACAATTATTTATTAATGTTGATATAATTGAAATATAAGTTGTAAAAATGAATTTAGAATTTAAATAAAATTAATAATGTTGCGTAATAATGTGTTTACGTCTCATCATCAATTTCCACACAACTAATATTTAAAATCAAACATAATAGTTGTTAAGCACCCAAATTTTATTAAATGCATGCACCTACTTCCTTACCAATCATTTAATGCCAAAACTCAAGATAATGTTATAAGTGAGAGAGATATGTATTAACACTTATTGTATCTGCATCGCTTCTACCTCAACACTCAACAACATCTCATCCTTCCTTATTTCCTCTGCATTGCTCTCCATTGTTCAATCTCGGCGACTCAAGTACGTTTAACATGATAATTTGTTGTATTTATCTAATACTATATAACAAATGACACTGAATTAATCCTTATTCATTTATGTTTGATATTACTTGAAGAACACATGTTTTGAAGTGTATAAATATGGGAAACAATAGTGGATTGGTTTGCATATTTGTTAAATATTTATCTCTATAGTGCTCATAGAAGTTTGTACTCAAACAGTCACATTTGCATCATTGCATGTATTCCTAACCATTGAACAATTATAATGTGCATGTCATATTGAGAAACAAACAATCTTATGTAAGATTTTAAAATATGTTATTATTTACATTCTGATCTATTGTAAAGGATGAACACTGTCAGTTGCACGATAACTGTAGAGCAAGCTCAGGTATACCAACATCTCATCATGGTATTATTTTATAATAACTCTAATTTCATGATTGTTACAATCTGAACATTGTGTGTGACACCAATAAACACTGATGTATGCTACATTCATGAAAACAAAGGATGTCAAATAGTTTTTACGAGACTGTGCGTCAATACCTTACTAGGGGTCGAAATTTTGTCCTCACCATCAGCTGCACGAGCCGTAGCCATGGTATTCTATACGTCGTTGAAACCCTATAGTGGGTGAACAGTTACATGGAAGATAGGTTTATGTTTTGAATATTGAAGGGTTGTACAAAGGTATGCAGTTAGAAGCATTAGACTAGCTGATGTTGGAAGTCAACTTTGAAACCCGCATGTTCACATGAACCTTCTATGACCGACATGGACAATTGAAAGAACCTGCTCCACGTGATAGGGACGAGTCAGATGATTTTAACGTCACTCGACCTGCAGTGCCACCCCAGTTCGCATTCACATATGCCCCGCACCATAAACACTTGATCATAAGTTCAAAACTGTATTCAAATGAAATATTCAATTTAATTTACATGATGACAGTTTGGTTATCGTTTAATATTTTGAATACAGTTTATACCAAAGGGATTCCTCGTGCCGGCAAGGATGCTAGAGCGACAATATATTTTGTTGAAATACGAGCGTGGTATCAAAAGATGGTTTGTGAAACTATCTAAGCGAGAGAAACGGCCAGAGAAATGGGTACATGAAGTCACTAAAGGTTGGTCTGACTTTACAAATGAAAATGGTTTGAATATTGGTACAAACTACACGGTGAAATCATCCTTCAACGATAGACCATTGATGGTGTTTGAACCTACAATAATTAACATGTAAGTATGTAGTATATTTAAAAATAATACGAACTATATTATTTTCGTATAAATACTAAATTGATAATATTTTTGTATTTTGCAGCGATAGCGATATGACCACCAGTGAGGATTCCAACTTTGCGAGTGACAATACCGATGGGGAAGACAATTAAAGTATGGCGAACGTGAATGTAGCAATCCTCCATCCATCATGTTCAATATGTTTTTTTGATGAGTTCATATTTTGAATATCATGGGATTTGCATGTTTATGAAGATTGAACTTCGGATTGGAAAATTCAAGAAGCATATGTAATGATTATTAGCATTTTGTTATGCATTAGTATTTGCATGATTATAATTTCATATATGTAATGCCGCATAATGCTTCTTCACCATATATTTATAACTAAATAGATTAAGTTAAATTAATCATAATTAGTATTTTGTTATGTATTAGTATTTGCATGATTATAATTTCATATATGTAATGTCGCATAATGCTTTCTTACCATATATTTATAACTAAATAGATTAAGTAAACTAATCATAATTATCATGTCAATTTCTTTGCAGATTATATTAACACTAATTAAAAACAATTTCATCAATTATTTATTATAGTTTAGATAAAACTTCAAATATAGCTGAATCAAGTAGTCATATGATCATACAAAACAAATATATTTTTTAAACAACCATTTTATAAATATTTTTGATGTTATTGTAATTAGTATTTTTTTTTATTCATACATGGTTATGTTAATATAAGAAAAATATAATATTTTCATATGTGTTAAATGAGAAAGATTTATTCCTTCTATGTTTATAGAATGAACGATTGAGATTGATATAAATAAAATTATGGATGTCAAACTACTATTATTTATAACCAAACTACTCACATTGCTAATTGTTCGTGCCACATGTGAGAAAGCAAGGACATATTTTGTAGACATATTCTGAATGTTTATCAAATAATGAGTGTCCAACTTATATTAGAGCAATTCATACTGAAGCGATGGAGGAAGAACGCAACAATTTATTTTTTCAGAACATGCTTTGTTACTGAGGTCACATAAATCAAACGTATCGCGGTACGTTGATTTGGGTAATCTGTTGATGCAGTCACAATACGAGATGTTGAACAGGTGCAAGGAGTCTACTCGTGCACAACAATACCTGCTTAATGCGATGCAGTTAACAAAAGCAGGCTTCAAACTAATTATTGGAGCATCTGGTGATGAAGTTGTGGATGAAGATTTGTCAACAGATGTAAATTTAAGATTTTCTGATCCCAATGTCGTATTTGATAAAAGGTTTTGTATGTCAAAGGATAAAGATAATTGTATCCAGAAGGGAAAGCGTGAAGCGAAGAACAAATGTCCCGCAATTTCAACGCGTAAGAAATATGTCCGTAATGCGAAACATAAATATTTCTACACATATATTAATGACGACTTTTATGGTAAAATACAGGTTCTCATAAAAGAAGTAGGCATGAGGAGTGACCTAGCATGCGTTCAAGAGGTTGCAATTTGAATGGTAGTCGAGGAACTCATAACGGCGAGTTTGGTGATAATACAATAGGCTCGCAGGGAAATAATTTTGCCTATTATGCATTCCAATTCTATGTAAGCAATGACATACATATCGATGTATGAATTATATGATGTAGCATGTTTGTGTAACAAGTGCAAGTATGTAATATTATTTTGTTTGTGTTGCAGGCAACTCAATGATGGGCGGTGTAGATGATCAGTTAATCTAATATAATGAAGATATTTCATTAATTTACAACACCGCTTGTTTTAGTTTTTTACTTGTATCGAGTGTGCGATTTGGTGCCTAATTTGCGAGAAGCTATGTCTTCATATGATGTTGAGTAACTATGGCCGTGGAGTAATAATATGTGTTTGTCATTGCATGTTAGCGATACAATACTTGTGCTCTGGAAGACGTTGTGTTCTGTGAATACATATTTTGCTAGATATTATGTAGGCAGAATGTTGGGTACATAGATACGATTAAGAATGCATATTACAATAAAGCTCCATATATGCAGTTGCACACAATTTAATTACATACATCATCTAAGGCACACCATGCATTCCATAGACATCAATTACAAAATTACATACTGTGGTAGGCAAATACGGTGAGAATACGACCTCAAGTACTCTCTTCATGAAATTTGTTTCAGTTTCTCCCACTGCATTTCTGGTAATTATAACTTGTTTGCTCATAAATATTCGGGTGTTCACACAATATGCCCATGAAATTCCCAGCGCAGTAGTAACATCTCTACCCGATGTGCATAGTTGAATGTTATTGCCAATCTAAATATGATTAGAGTTATTAAATACATCAACAACTTGGTTTGTGATGACCACCGCGAGACTATGTTTGTGTGCTGTAGATTTCAATTTTGCTGATAGTTTGAAAAATATGTCCTTCCTTGTTCTTAATTCTGTTGGTGTGTTGAACTCCCCACGAAAATAATGATGATATTGAATCAATAACGATTAATTTGATACCTGATATTACTACAATTGCATCCATTCTTTCTATAATGTCTTGTAGGTCATCCACATCGTGCAATGGATGTACAAATATGTTGTTGAATGCGTCAACAGGCATACTGACAAACCGACGCTTCAGCTGTTCTAAACAGTCGTACGGAAAAGATAAATCTGGCGTGAAGGTATAAGGAACTTCCTGCTAGATCCCCATCCGAATGTTGAAGTTGAACTGTAAACAGAAGTTGAAGTCCTAATTAAGTTTTTCCAACTCCGCTCTCTGCTACAAATTCGGTGAAGCTTTCACACGGAATAACACCTGCCAGAAAGCGATCTGTTAGAGCAACTTGTTGTGATTTTTGGGACAAAAAGCTTCTGTAGTGAGCGCATACAATTCATGGCAGAAATTTTGTTGTTTCATGCGCACATGTCTTGCCCAGGATTAAGGTTTTCTAGTAGAAATGTCAAAAAATTTGTGTTCTTATTTCGAATAGGTGTGATCATTAAAGTTACATTAATGCATACCTAATTTTTCTACCAACATTCTTAAATCTTAGATAACACGGTCGTTTACAGTTACAAACCTTTTTTCTTGTATTTAATTATTTATTATATATGCAATAACTAATAAGTACAAACAAATATATTTGAACGCATTGTAAGTTGAATTGACAATTAATACTGAATTTATGCACTACATATGTATATGTCCTTTTATGTTAACATTATAAATACATGATCTCTGAAAATTCATTAATGCGTTGATTAACAAACATAATATTAAACACAAATTCCAGTTGTCCGATTGAAGTACATATTAAACAATATATGAAAATATGTCGGTCCCAAATATTCGACAACATATTAAAATACATATTAAACAACATATTAAAATATTCAACAACATTCAACATATTCTAGTTGTCTCAAAATTAAAACACAAATTCCAGTTGTCCTCCGACATAGTCTAGAGAAATATTCAACAACATATTCAAATACATATAAATTAATAATACGATTCCTAAAACATATTTGTCAGTCGGTCCCCAAGAAAAGAATTCACAATGTAACTGTTTTCGGGTGTGAAATCGTTTTCTGTTTTAAATGTTGAACACCCTTGTCTTATTGAATAGCTGTAAACGGGCCATGTTTTCTTCAGCTTTGCAAACCACCGTTTACTGTCGCGCATTCTCAGTTGTACGTATATACTATTATCCATTCTTGTCTCCTTAATAAATGCTTTTAGGATAGCATATAAGTTTTCAAATAATATTATATAATTGATATTACATTAACTGTAATATATAGTAAAGAACAACGTAATATTAATAAGTGCAATTACTAGTTTTTCCCTATTGTTTCAACTGAATGTCAAGTTGAACCGTGGTGTAACATATCCGTACGGGTACATTTCATCGGCGTTGTAATTTGTGACAAAGTAAATTTATGCATACAACATACTGAACATTAATATTAGTTTTCATAGTAATAATTGGCTATATAACTCACATTCATCATCGCTAGTCGGGGGTGATTCACGTACGGGGCTTGATCTAGTCATCTTTCGTCAGGAAGGTTCCGTTAAATTGCGCTTGCGCATGTACAAATTATGTCCTCACTTTATCCCTTACATCTAGGTCCATACAGTCGATACATTCTGGATGGATGTAGTATATTCTTTTTAGTTGGGGAGGATTTTCACATTCCAAAATTCTTAATCCAAAGCCATCAATCGTTCTTGTGTCCATCAAGGTCAATTCAGATTAGTTTAAATCGTGGTCACACAAGTTATATAGATTGTCTGGGATGATCTATTTAATGTGGCTATGTTAAAACCAGTAAAATGCTTACATAATTACGAATTTAAATAAAAATAAAATATTAGGTGCGCTATATTATATAAGGCATTTACCATAAGTCGATGTCTATTAACTGGGGAGCGTGTGCGGGTTACTGTCAGCGTGCATGAGAACGATTTCATCTTGATTGGTTAATAAAGACATGATGAATTTATTAATTTTTTAGAAATTAAGCAGAATTAACTATTTCAAGATGTATTACTGCAATATTAGTGGTTGACTTATACTAAATATCATATAATGAATTACAAATAAACAGTCTAATTGTCCAAATATGTACACCGACGAGAAGGTATATGTGGGGCAACCGGATAAGGTATATAATTTTATTAAAAAATGTAAGGTAATTTAGAAAAAAAAACGACAGAATAGACATGGACCACATTAAAGTAATGGTGGAAGTTAGTGTACTAATCATGTAACATCACCCATTTGTAGGTGAAAAATATAGTACCTACTTTGGTTATTGTAGTGGTCGCGTTAGTAATGAACAACGAGTACGCTTTGTCAAAAACTCTTAGCAAGTAGTGAGGATGTGTCGTCTGCAACGAACAAGGGTTTGCCAATTTGGGGAAATCACTATTCGGTGTTTATGTACCATATCCGACCACACCCCACCAAACTCGTTGTTGTTATTTTTCGACCCGCTTCCTAGACCCGAGTATGTGTAAAAATTTCCAAATTGAAGGCACCACATACTGCAATGGATAGACTATTTCGTAATTGGGCCGAAAATTCCAAATTTAAAAATTAAAATAATCTGTTACCATTTTCTTTCTTTAGTAATACGTTTTTTTGGAAAGTGAGAATTATTATGTTAGTTTTTGGGAGGATATTTTTATTTTATTTTGTAATGTGTGAATTTTGATTTTCAATTTGAGATGTTAATTCTTAATATTCTATATTAATAGCATATAATATGCATATAGGGCATGATTATAATTAAATTAATTCTATATGTTGATTTCCTTAGTCATTTTTATATGTTCGATAAAAAAAATCATAACATATATAAAATTTTTAAATGCATCGATGCATGACAAATATTATAAATTAATTTAAATATTATTTGTATTTGCTGGAGTCTTTTTTATGAATAGACATGATCATTTGTTAACATTAAATTATAACAATTGATGAGTTTTATGAATATACATGATTATCCGTTAACATATGCAATAACTAATAAGTACAAATATATATATTTGAACACATGGTAAGTGATATTGACAATTAATATTGAAATTTTAAACTACATATGTATATGTACTTCATGTTAACATTATAAATGCGTGATAAATGAAAATTCATTAATGTGGTAATTAACAAGCATAATATTAAACAATCATCCGGCATATTTACTGTCTGAAAATGAAATTGGAGTTTACCAGTTGTCCGATTAAACAACATATTAAACAACATTAAAACACATATCCAACAACATTCCGCATATTCCGAAAAAGAAAACACAAATTCCAATTGCCCTCCGACATAGTCTAGACCAATATTTAACAACATATGACAAAACACATAAATTA
The DNA here is from genome assembly GCA_026898415.1 of Leonotis leonurus. NCBI lineage: Eukaryota > Viridiplantae > Streptophyta > Magnoliopsida > Lamiales > Lamiaceae > Leonotis > Leonotis leonurus. The sequence continues at coordinate 270,807 of JAPKLX010000187.1, read as the reverse complement.
GTAATATGATTCCTGAAACATAAGTGTCACCCGGTCCCCAAGAACAGAACTCAGAAATTCACAATGTATCTGTTTTCGGGTGCGAAATGGTTTTCTCTTGTAAATGTTGACCACTCTTCTCTTATTGAATAGCTATAAACGGGCCATGTTTTCTTCGGCTTTGCAAACCACTGTTTCACACTCCCATGCATTCCCAGTTGTACGTATATACTATTATCCATTCTTGTCTTCTCAATAAATGCTTTTGGGATAGCCTATAAGTTTTCAAATAATATTTTATGATTAATATAACATTAACTATAATATATAGTAAAGAACAACATAATTATATTAATTAGTGTGCTTACTAGTTATTCCCTGTTGTTTCGACTGAATGTCAAATTGAACCGTGGTGTAACATATCCGTACGGGTACGTTTCATTGGCGTTGTAATTTGTGACAGAGTAAATTTGTGCATACAGCATGTTGAGAATTAATATTAGTATTCATAGTAATAATTGGCTATATAACTCACATTCATCATCGCTAGTTGGGGGTGATTCACCAACGGGCTTGATCTGATCATCTTTCGTCAAGAAGGTTGCATTAAATTGCGCTTGTGCAAGTACAAATTCTATCTGCAACTTCTGCCCAACATCTAGCTCCATAAACATTCCAGGTGGACGTAATACATTCTTCCTAGCTAGGGAGATTCCCATTCCAAAATTATTATTCCAAAGCGGTCATCCGTTCTTGTGTCAATCATGGTCAATCCAAATTCGTTCAAATTTTGCTCACACAAGGCATATAGATTGTATGGGATGATCTGTTTAATGTGGCTATGTTAAAACCAGTAAAATGCTTACATAATTACGAATTTACAAAAGAATGAAATATTAGGTGTCTTATATTATATAAACCAGTTACCATCGGTCGATGTCTATTAACCATGGAGCGTGCGCGGGTAACTGTGAGCGTGCACGAGAACAATTACATCCTGAATGTTTAATAAAGACATGATGAATTTAATAAATTCTTAGAAATTAAACAACATTAACAATATGGAGATGTATTACCGCAATAATATGATTTTACTTATACTAAATATCATATAATCAATTAAAAATACAGTCCAATTGTCCAAATATGTACACCACCGAGAAGGTATGTTTGGGGCAACCAAATAAGGCATATATTTTTACAAAAACATTAATTGCAATATAAGGTAATTCACAACAAAAACGACAAAATAAACATGGACCACATTAAAATAATAGGAGAAGTTAGCATAGTAATAATGTAAATTAACAACACCCATTTGTAGTCGAAAAATATAATACCTACTTTGATTGTTGTAGTGGTCGCGTTAGTAACGAAGAGTGAGTAAGTTTGGCCAGAAACTCTTAACAAGTAGTGCAGTTGTGTTGTCTGCAAGGAAAAAGGATTTGTCAATTTGGGAAAATAGCTATTCGGTGTTTATATACCATATCCGACCATACCCCACCAAACCCACATATGTTATTTTTCAACTAGCTTACCAGACCTCAGTATGCGGCTAAATTTCAAAATTGAAGGCACCACATACTTCAATGGATAGACTATTTCGTAATTGGGCCGAAAATAGCAAATTTAAAAATTAAAATAATCTATTACTATATAAAACCAAAAAGAGTACTTTACTTTTTCCCTCCCAAATCAAAGATGTTCCCTCTATATTTTGCATGTCTCATACAAAAGTCATTTATATTTATGCTATTGTATGTCAATACTTTTACTGTTCTCAACAGTACATTTATTATCATTTTATTTCTTTAGTACTACGTTTTTTTGGAAGTGAGAATTTTTAATGATAGTTTTTTGGTAGGATATTTTTATTTTATTTTGTAGTATATACGTGTGAAATTTAATTTTTAATTTGAGATGTTAATTCTTAATATTCTATATTAATAGCATATAATATGCATGTAGTGCATGATTATAATTCAATTAATTATATATGTTAATTTCCTTAGTCATTTTAATATGTTCCATTAAAAAATATGATAACATATGCTATAATTTTTTACATGGATTAATGCATTACTAGTATTATAAAATAATTTAAATATTATTTGTATTTGTTGATGTGTTTTTTTGAATTGACATGCTCATTCGTTAACATTAAATTATAAAAATTCATGTCTTTTTATGAATAGACATGATTATTCTTTAACATTAACTTATAAAAATAAATGCTCAAAAATTAAACTATTAACACCATGTTTTCATACATTATATATATTTCATCAACAAAAAATGTTCGCTAATAACAAGACTCTTCAAATAACAATATGTTATTTATGAATTGAATTAAATATGTACTGTGAATCGAATAAAATAATATTAATTAATTAATGTGTTAAACACAATTAATAGTTAAGTACGGTGAGATTTTCCAAAAATATAGTATAATTAATATGAACCAGTCATCATTAAATTGATATGGACATCAAGTCTGATACAAAAGATAATACTCCCTCTGTCCCACTAAATTAGACTCATTTGTATTAAAATAATACACTCATCTACTTTTCAAATGGGTCTAATTTAGTGGGACGGAGGGAGTAACAAAATATCGATTGAACGGAGAGCATAATCGATGTACCACATAAATACATAATTGTTTAATTCATACCAGCATAAGCAACGATAAAATACGAATTCAACTTAAAGAAAACCTAAGTTTGTACGAAATCCAAATAAACATATTTAAATTAAAACACATTAACTTGTATCAACACTTGATTCACAAGCACTATCATCGGCGTCGTCTTCATCATGATGAAATCGAGGTACCCAATGTTCAGGGCCAACTGTTGTGTAAAATGACAAACACAATTTATATTGCGCAAGTGCACGCAATCACAAGTAATATAAGGAAATATTCCAGATTCGTATCCACAGGGAATGCAAAAATGTACTAAAACATGTTCAACCAATAGAAAATAAAAACGACGGAATTTAAATCAATAGTTGGGGGTTTTCTACTCTAGAATTCAAGATGCAAACAACACAAAAGACAACGAGACTGACAACTAAAATATGCAAGACAAGATTCAACGAAAACAGAGACCAAAAGCACGGAGAAATCAGATATCAAACAGATTAAAAATGGACTCGGGTTCAGAAATCATTTTGCCTATTTCCCAGTTGCGCGATTATTGCTACATCATTTACTTCAGCAATTCGTTACAGAGGCGTAATTCTCAGATTTTTGCATACGAATTTTCCAACACCTATGCATTAAATTAAATCAACACAGCTCATATATTCCTATACCAAGCTAAATTGAATTAAATACCAGATCATCACCAATTACCAAGCCACACCAGATTAATGGATATTCCTAAACAATAAACTAGTGTTCATTTAACATTTTCCAACATCGATAACCTTTCCAGAATTATCAACATCTAAATCATCATAATATGCTGGCCAACCATACAATAAAGATAGAACAAGTACTGTTAAATGAAAAGAACTTCATAGCATCAGAAAGCAGAGCATAATTCTCATTAAGTTAGGCAAAAATCATTCCAAACCCAAGTCACTACAATTTAGCTCATTCTGGAATTGAAAACAGAAAATAAAGAGTTATTTCTCAGCATATTAAGCATTCTAAATACAGATTCAGGAGATGGAAAACTGAAGAACAGAAATGTAGGGGCTGATTTCCCAATCTCCCCTCCAAGATTGCTGCAGTTGTGCTCTTCTTTCCCCAGCTGTATACTAGCTTCCACCAGCTCCAGCAGCTCTCCCTTCTCTCTTTTTCTCCCGTCTAATGTAATCTCTCGCTTTTTTTTACCTTGTTTCTTGCGGCTGCCACTAGGAAGTAGCTAGGTTTCCCAAAATAACCACCCTAGAATTACTTTGCTACCCTCCTTTTTGTCCCTCTTTAATTTTAGCCCCCTTCTTTGACTTTTAGTGTGAGACAACTTCTCTCTCCCCTCCAAGATTGTCGCCCAGTCAGCATTGGCTTTTCAGATTTTGTCTCCTTTTTCTACACAAAAAGCAATTTGGAAAATAATATTGCCTCTTCTCCCAACAAAAGAATAAAACAAGACTAAAAAAAGAAATGAAACAAGAAAATAAGCAAAAGACACTACATAAAAGGCAAAACAAAGGAATAAAAACATAATAAATAACTCTTATACAAGAGTTATCACCAACCATGGGTGTAATGACCCATTCTTTGGCTAATATAATTATTATATAAGTTCAGTATCTAATTATAATAACTAGAAAATCGAGAATTCTAGTTCTTGAATTGCAGAAATTAAGTAGAACATGTTCTTTATAAATATCATCTTGAGTAATGGAAGTTATTTAGAGAAATCAACGCCTCGTCAAAACTTATAATCCTCAAAACTAATGAAATACAAAACAAATTTTATTAAATGAAATTACAAGTTGAATTAATAAATATTTTATGTCACCTTATAAATCAGAACATAACATTTAATTGTGGTAATAAGCAACTTGTGATAGAACAAAAATAACATTAACTTTGTTAATGGCAACATACTATTTACTAAATAATAAAATTTGCTAACAGTGTATAAATATATATACAGTTTGCAATGCAAATTAAGATATAAAGAATAAGAGTGAAAATAAAAAAGAAGATGGATGGCTACAACAATATTAAGTAGAGAAGATGACTAGAGAATGAACAAACTTTTCTTCGTGTGTGGGAGAAAATAAAAGAAAAGGAATGGAATGATTCATCCCTATTAGTGGAACATTTAAGAAATCATGGAATGATTCAACATCTAGTTCCTATAGCCACATCTAGTATCCTATAGCCACAAAGTCCAATAGCAAAAAGCTGGAACTTTCACATGTTGGAATAGAACATATACCACTCCTCAAATTTCAACACTTAGCATCAATCTGATACGCTTAGATACTAGCAAATCACACATTCCACAACTATATATATATACACGTAATGACCTTTCAAGTTCACACTTCAGACTATACCATTAGTGACTTTCTATTGATCCAACATTCAATTAAAATATTTATTTATCTCTTTTTCACGTACACAATTCAACTTTTTATCTTATATACACTCCCACTAGTATTTGACCTTAAACATCCATTTACTTTTATTATTATATATTTCATAATAATATTAAATATATTTATAAATTATATATGTATATAATAATTTTATAATTTAAATTTTAAATATAAAATTTTAATATTTTAAAATCATTAAATTTTTTTGCAGATTTCCAAATTTTGTATGATGTACTGATATGAAAAATTGAAGTGATATATATTAATATATATAATATATAAAAATAATTATGTGATATACAATTGAAAAGTGTCAGGTAGCTGTGATTTTCTTAAAACTAGGGTTGGTAGGGGTGAGCACGAGTCGGTTAATCGTACATTTGCGATATAAAAAATCCGACTATTCGGTTATTTATCAGTTCGGTTAACCATTAAGAAATGAAAAAGAAAAACCAAAAACTGCATTAGCGATTAACCAAAAAATCGGATCGGTTAACCAATTTTTCACCAGTTAATCATGATAAATAATAATTTTTATTTTTTTGTTATTCATAATAATATGGTAGAAAAAATATAAATACTGATGAATGGTAATATGCTAATTACGATCAATATGAAAATTAATTCATCATTTTATAGCAAAATAACTAACTTTAATATGGCAAAATGAGTCAAATATATAATTCAGAGATCAAATAAATAAAATAAAGTTATGAAAATAAAAGAAACAATAAAGTTGCAGCTAATATAAGTTTTCTATTCACTAAACTAATTAAATAGTGTTCACTTGGTTTATAAATATATGTCTAGTCATCGATGGTCAAAAAGGGATGATGCTCTGTCAAACAAAAATTTTCTATAAAAAAGATAGCAAAATAAAAATATATTTTTGTCATGTATTATATTCTTCTAATGTATTATATTTAGAATACATGTGTTAAATTTTTTAATTATATATATATAATTAAAAACCACCGGTTCGGGTCGATTAACCACGGATTTTACATAAATGAAAATAAAAACCGAACTGATATTATCAATTTTTGAAAATTAAAAAAAAATTAAACAGAACGGTTTGGTTAACCATATTTGTAGATCAGTTTCGGTTCGATTTGTCGGGTGGTTCGATTTTCCGGTCTTTTATGCCCACCCCTAAGGGTTGAACATCAAACCCTCTTCTAAATAAAGTCATGAAATTTTAATTTTTTTTAAGTAAATCTCTTTTGTCTTTTATAATGACTTTTGAAATAAAATCACCAATGTAACTACTCTAACAATCTGCAAGCTCCATCAAATAGAGAGAGAAAATGTAGCTGAGAATTTGTAGAAGGAAGTTCTTGCATAAATTTCAGAACTAGGGTACCAAGAGCTCTCGGTAACTAAGACTCAATTCCAACTCTTAATATTTTTAGATTTATTCTTTAAATTTATGTTAGATAAGAATCTTAATAACCCCACTCGCACACATTTTATAGAAGTGGCAAATCTCAGCTTCTGTTCATTTTATTAAAACTTAGAGATAGAATAAATAAATATATTTATTCACTGGGCATATTTAGAATTAGAATAACGAATAATAGAAACTATAAACTTCAAGTCATGCTGTGAACACATGAGATAACAATTAGAACAACTAAGGAAATTTGAATAGAAATTTAAAAAATTGGGATGAAGACCAAACCTTCGTGCTCGAACCGAATTTGCAGAGGGAGGCGAAAATAGCTAGGGTTGTTGCTTTCCTATAGAAACGGAAACGAGAGCTTGATTTTGAAAGAGACAATATCGAGAAAGAAGATAGAAAAAAATGAGAGACGAAGATGAAGGCGGTGGGAGGGAGATGGGAGATGGGAGGCAGCGGTGGGGGGTAGATGAAGGCGGCGGAGGGAGCCATCGTTGGTAGCTGCTCTCTGTCGTCGATAGATGAGCATTGCCGATGAGTGCGAAGGAGAGAAACTAAGAGAGAAAGATACTTTACAGAGGGAGATGGGAGTCTTTAGAGAGAGAGAAACTAAAGAAAAAGGGAGAAATGGTGAGATATCCAACGAGGAAGGAGAGGGCATGATTTACCTTTGTTGTAGTGACTACAAACTGCTACGAAAAAGAGGTAACAAGGAGCACGTTGTTGTAGTGACTACAGGGGAGACTAGGAAATAGGAAATAGTTTTGCGATATTGCAGAAATAGAAGAAGAATAGACAGTGAAGAAGAAGAAAGAAATAATTGAAGAAGGAAGAGATACAGAGGAGAGATAGACAATGAAGAAGAAAGAAAGAAACGAGGAAGTAGAGATGCAGAAGAGAGAGGATGTAATAAAAGAAAAGATGTAGAATAAAGAGGAGAGAGAAAGAAAAAGATGAAAAGACAGGCATAAAAAGAAAAAGATTGTAGAAGACCGAAGAGAGAGGAGAGAGGTAGGAAAAGTAAAAAGTGCATAAAATAGATGTGGCAGAAAAGTGAAAGTAGGTAGAACATGATTGAAATTAGTAACTCGGTATTCGGGTACTACCTGATCGGATTTTGATTTTGAGTACCCGAATACTCGATAATAAATATATTTTTCATTCGAAACTCGATTCGAACTCGATAAATTCGGGTGCTCAGGTACCCGATTTAGCTCAGATATCAGGTAATTCGGGTAATACCCGATACCGTTACCCAGCATAGACACTCCTACTTTCAACAAATAAGAAATGAGTTGGGCTCTATTTTCTATATAGAAATTGAGTTTCGGCCTTGAATGTTGTGGGCATGATTTTAAGTTGATAGGCTTAGGCCACTCTGATGATCTTGGTTTAAAATAGAACTGGTTGTAGTGTGATTTAGATTTTATCAACTAGTTCTTGGCCGGGTCATAAGATTTAATTGAGCCAGATCTTTATTAAGCTATGTTAAAGTATACCATTTCGTCCTTTTCAAATACACGCGTATTCCATTTTGGAATGTTTTCTCCAAAAAGAGGCATTTCTCAAAATGAAAATAATAAGGGGTGTTTAATTGTAATAAATGTACAATTAGTAAATATTAATTGCACCCTTATTTTTTCATTTATATTATTACAACACTTTAAACTTAAGTAAAAACTCCTTAATTTGCGTGCCGAAAAGATATGCCTCTCTTTGGAAAGGACGGAGTGGTAATATTTAGGTGACGTTTACTTTGAGTGATTAATTAGATTGATAAAATATGATATTGAGTATTTGAAGGATAAGATTATAAAATTAGTTCAAAATCAAATAATCCAACATTAATCCATCAAAGTAAACATTAAATTAAGTTAAATTAATTTTATCAATTCATCTTATCATGTAAAGTAAACACCATCTAACGAGTTTATATTTAATTGGACTATTGGGTTAAGTATTAATTCATTGGACTAGGCTTTAATAATAGAATTGGACTCAATATTAAGAATTCCTAAGAGTATTAATTAGATTTAATACTATCCCATAAGATTTATTTAAGCATTATGACCCAACGTTTAAAATCTTTCAAGTGAGATTATTATTATTTATTTCTGGTACACATCCTTAAATTATTTTGGTAAATAAATAAATTAGGATTTGATAATCCTAGCTCGATTTAAAATCCAACAAGAATAGTTCAGAAAATAATTAAATTACTCGAATACTAGTTGAGTAAGAGACAAGAATAATTATAACAATACTTCTTTCCAAATAGTGCATAGTATGAATACTCAATTCGAGTATTTCACATCGTAAATTATATTCAGGTTATATATGGAGGAAGTGCTATCGAGAAGAAGATCGAATTCTATTAGAAGAGAAAACGAGTCAGGTGGACTTTCTTATACAATCAAAAATATGTGTGCTTTATGAGAATTTATGTTATTTCTTTCCAAATAGGTTTTGAATTGAAAATATGTTTTAAGTATTATATTGCCATAAAATGTTTAGATTTTTTTTTGATATCTATCTGCTATATTATGAAAATCGAATTTGGGTCCCAGTGGATTAGTAACCCCACTCGGACTAGTGTACACAAGGACCGTGAGTCATCTTATCGAGTTGACCGGTCGAGGTGTCCGTGAAGGTGGCCACCTTCCCGACACACAGAAGTTACAGATATGGTAGATTACTAAAGAACTTAGACTGATTAGTCGAACTTTAGGTTTCACAAAAAGGATTTAGTGTACATAGATTCTTTCACATAAAACACATATGTTTCAATGTGGAGATGACATGACAATTATATATATACATATGCGTTTTTTGACATGTGTCCACTGAGTACCTTTGTACTCAACCCTGCATATATTTCTTAATATGTAGATTGAGCTTGTTAGGGTTTGTATGCCTCAAAGCATGCTTTATGCTTAGACGAAGTATCAAACCTGGTTTCAGTTCCATTTAATGAGAACAAATGTTTCTATCATTGATTTGCTATTTATTATTATTATTATATATTGAATTGTAAACAAGTCCACTTATTACAATTGTAGACTGTGTGGTGGATCCATGATCACAGAAGGTAACACAGTCGACTCATTTGTAATATAAAGTCACAATCTTGACAGACTTGGACAATCTAGTCGGTAAAGGTTGCGATATCATTTGATACGAGAGCTGACCTTAGCCCGCAGAATGATGTCGGTATGTATAAGCGGATATGCTTTGCATATATATATTGAGAGGTTTCCCAATGAGATAAGTTCTACGTCCTTATTCTAAGAACGAGATCTCAAAAATTAATTCTTTTCTTAATCTATGACGATGACATTAGTATAAGCGGTTGATTATACGCTACTTTAATTTATCTACACTTGCAAATTTTTCGTAACCCTAAATAGTGATTTTTTGGGCGGTAGTGATTGACTTAGTTAGAAGTGCTCGATTGTCAGTCGTCCATAATAGCGTCTCGGTGACACGAGTTGATTAAGTCCGCGTGAGGCGTTCAGAAAGGTTTATCGCATAAGAAACCTGACCGGTTGAGAATTTAATCCATATGTAATAATTAAGATCTGAACTGGATCACTCACGCATAAATATATTAATTAATTGTGAGTTGTCAGCAAACTCAATTAATTAATGGATTTAAAAAATCTTAAACGCGGGAAATAATGAATGACAAAATGGTTACATCCGTAATTCGAATGAATCGAGATGAGTTCAATATTTATCCTATAGTGGAGTCGATAAATATTTATAATAGAATTGCACTTTATTGCATTTCCATAGAGTAATTAATTGCAGGCCAAATTAATTTAAGTCTAAGGTGGACCAAATAATTAATTAAATTTAATTGAGCCCAAATGTGACATGAAAATTAATTAAATTAAATTATGGATTTTTCCAAACCCAAATTAATTTTAATATACTTGAAATTTGAATTTGAATTATAGTTGGAAACTGCAGGAGATTAAAGTGGGAATATGGTTCTATTATTTGAGATCTAATTCATTCTCCTTAGAAGCCCTAACATAACCCACAATATCTATAAATAGAGATCAAGTGTTGGCCGATTTTTTCACTTCTTCTAGACATAGGAATCGGCCAAACAGAGACATAAATTCTCTCATATTTTAGAAAATTTAAGAAGCATTCAAACGCTTAAATTTTTGTTCTTGTATCCCTTAAATTAATAGATAGATTCGCCCACACCATATTCTAGTATGTAGATTAGGTTAGAAGTTCCTAAGGTCGGTACGTGAGAGATCAAGAAGAGAATTCGAATGATGTGGATTGTTGTTCGATAGCTAACGATTCAATTCGTTTCTCCACAAGTGGAGGATTTGCATAGCAGAAGGTATAAAATATTTAATTCCGCTTTTATATTAAACCTATGGATCCGGCGTAATTATGAGCCCCTCATACGGGTTCCATCAGGGCTGTGATTGAACGAGAGTGCTCAGCGAAGCTTTTGTCAGTCTCTTTTATGTTGAAACTCTTGGGTGTCTGTATGTTTTCATACAAGTGGACTTAAATATTAGATCCAATTTCCGCTGCAGACAGTCTAATTGCATTCAGTGCTTTTATACCCTTGAAATATTTTAATATTCGTTGTGTTTTATATCGGTAACACTTCGCCGATTTCTATATCATGAACATCTTTCCGATATAGTATTATTCAGTTGTTCGATATCATTTGTTCCCCATTTATATTCTTGTTTCTTTATTCCCTTCCACTACAGTGCGGTCTTGATAATGGGGCCGAAAATTGTATGGAAGCTAGCCCAATCCTCTTCACCCTCTCGGTATTAAACTTGAGAAAACAGATCTCTCTACAATATTGATATACAGTAATTTAATTTTTTTTGTAAAGTAAATAAAAATAACAGCGAAATAAATATTTTTATAATGAAAGAAACGATGACCTGAAAAAAAATTCCCACACTTCTTCATCAGCCAACACCATATCGTAACATCGAAACCAGTGAGTTCCTTCAGTTTTAAGCACCATTTCGAATGTAGTGAATCGTGTGTAGAATAAACGTATCCTCTACTCCACTTCCTCAAACGTGAGTGACTCACCTATCTCCCGCCTGACATCTTCAATGCAATATACAATAACCTGTTTGGCACAAAACGCTCTTCTCAACTATGATAGTTGTTTTTGTGGCGTACCAGGGTTTCAATAATTTGGTCATCAAGGGCACCCGTCAATCCATCTGGATACAACAACATGTTCCTTGGTATAATATTCTTGAGCGACACTATCTTAGAAGATTTTGTATAAAAATAAAAAGTGTTGTCAAAATAAATAATATAACACAAATAAAATTATACAAAAATGATAAATAAAATCGAAAAATGACCATACAATGTAGTTTCCAAAATATGAAATTCTACAATGTCTTCAGCCGAAAGAAGTCAACACCGGCGGGGGAGATGTCTTCTATGTTGGAGAAAAGTTAATAGTGATATGTGTGGAATAGTAATGATAAGATGGTTTTTAAATAGTGTTAATTCTAAAAAATACCACTTTTGAGGAAATGCATGTAGTTTTTACCCTTTTCTTTTGTACTCATGTTAAAACTACCCATATTCTTAATTATTCTTAAAACCCACCAAAAATCATAAATGACCCAAAAATCATAAATGATCACATATTAATGATCACATATAAGATCTAAATCCTATTATGCATGAACGGCTAGACAAACCCCCTTGAACCGCTCGTCGGATTTTTGGGAATCACGGGTGTTGGTCCCGAAAGAGCTAAGTTTGGTGTATGGGGGGGGGGGGGGGGGGGAAAAACACCAAAAAAACAAACTTTCAGTTTACTTGACTAATTAAAGGGAGAGATTTAAGCTTTCTGTATTACAGATTGCTCTAAGTGTCAGACCAGATTAATTGTCTAATCAACCGTGTTCTGTCCAAGCAGAATCTCTCAAGTGAGTAATACAAAGCAGAAAGTAAGAGTGATCTTATTCTCCAACTATGTATTGTGTGCGGAAAAATGATGGACTTAGTCTGTGCTCTTGTTTAGAAAATCTTTAGAAAATTTAATCAAGTATTTAGAGAATTGATTAAGAATGCAGCTTGAATGAGTGTGACAGATAATGAATAAAACAACTGAATATAAAAGCAGAAAGTAAATAACGCAGTTATTTTATGTGGTTCGGGAAACCCCCTACGTCCACGGTCTAATCTAAACTGGATTAGATATCCACTACTAGGATACTCTTCTTATTTATACTCGCTGAGAACGAGCCACAAGTTTCAATTACAAACCTGATTGAAACTTATGCACGAATAAGGGTCGTGTCCCTTTACAACTTACAGAAAGACTACTGTAAAATAGGATCTCTTTACGTTAATCCACTAGAAAACTACTAGCTAGCAAAGATTTCCTTCTTCCTTTCTCGATAAGACAGACTTGAATCGAGGGGTGGTTATGATCACGAACGGTTCGGAACACGATCTGGTTGAAATCTTTTCTCAGTAAATGCTTCGATAGATGAGATGATTTCTGGGCAGAGTAGATAAGAATGATATAGTAAGCTTATTCGCGTGTATCCTGCCAATCTTTGTTCCGAGCTTTTATAGGTGCAGAGTCTCGAAATTCTGACCGTTGAACTTGATTGATTTGAAGTAAATGTGATTTTATCAATCAAGGAAAGTGAATCCCTAGATTATCTCCTCTTTGCCTTCTAATCCGTTTGACCGAATCTTCCAAATATGGTAAGCAGATCGTTTGACAGATAGCTTTCCTTTTCTGGTCTTGATTGATTCCATTCCTTTTGTGGAGCGAGGAACTTATTGAGACTTTGGGTTCTCAGAGACATCTCATCTGATTTCAGTATTTGAGTGTTGATCTGGTTGAGCTTTCTGGTTAAGAGTTTCTGGTTCAACTTTCTATCTGGGTTGACATCTTTCAACTTTCTGGTTTAAGTCTCTGGATTCAACTTTCTGTTATAGTTGACATTCTTCAACTTTCTGGTTTAAGTCTCTGGATTCAACTTTCTGTTATAGTTGGCATTCTTCAACTTTCTGGTTTAAATCTCTGGATTCAACTTTCTGTTAAAGTTGACTTGCTTCAGCTTTCTGTCTGAGACTTCTTTCATCTTTCTGTTTGAAGCTTTCTGGTTCAACTTTCTGTTAAAGTTGTCTTGCTCTAACTTTCTGGTACATAGAAACCAAATAGAAATGATACGGAACATGAATAATACCAAGTGTGTTTTCGAGAGGACATCATCAAAACTTAAATTATCTGTGGGGTTCCCAACAACGGGAGGCTCAAGCACATTCTTCTAGCGGTTCAACTGTGAATGCCACGAGAAATCATAATAGTACACAAAAATCATATAAAATCATTAATGGTTTGGTATAAACCTTCCCTATTGTAATTGTAATTTCAATTTAACCATATATCAAGCCCATCACACTTCCGTATAAATAAATTCTATATTAATACCAATTTAATTACCTTTTTGACCAAGAAGCTGTCGGGTTATATCCATCGGAAGTTTTAGGGACCACGTCCAACCACCCGGAGCACCGTATAGTTTCCAGCCGCAGATTCCTTCAACAACTTTCAGCACAGCCCTCGTTCGTTTCCTACCCGGGGCGTAGAGTTTTTAGTTGGTAAAAATAGAAAATATAAATCTGGAAGATGATGAACAAAAACCCAATCTTTTTTATTAAGGAATTATATAATATATATTACAACACAAGTAAATCCCCTTTTGGGAGGAGACTAACTTGTTTAGCTACCTATGGTAGCTGGAATTGAAACTACTCGCATAAACTTAGAAAGAGAAATATACAATGTTTATTGTGAAGAAAACTTAGAAGATTTTTCGATGATCTAAACTCTCTCCAATGTCTTGTTTATATAGGAGTCTCTAAGCCTCCTCTCCTTGCTGAATTATTGCATTGGATTCCTTATCTTGTGGATCACCCCTTTCTTCACGAGAAGCTAGGTCCAGATAAGGCTGTCAACACAATTCTTTTGTAGTGGTCGGACCCTTTCTTTGAATTATTTCCAAAAGTTAGTGGTCCTTCTCCATTATTGTTCCACCGACGATTCTTTTTTAGGTGGAATGTCTCTTTTTGTCACCCACCTTTGTCTTTTTCCTTTTGGTGGGTGCCTTTCAATCACATGCTTTCTTTTTCCGAAAGCATCTTCTGTTTTATCCTCACATGGCTCCTTTATTTTTGTCGACCATCTGCCTTTTTTGGAGGGGCCCTCGGAGCTCGTCCCTTTAGAGAAGTATTCTTCTCCTCATACTCGTTGGCTCGAAATTTCTTCTTATCTTGTTTGGGTAAGAAGCCCTTTCCGAACTCGAGTTCACGTTGGGATGGAAAGTCCGAACAGATCTTGGACTCCCAATGGCCAAAGTGAGCCATGTTGCAGAATTTGCGATGAGTTTCTTTACTCATCGCCATCTTGTTTTCCCACAGAAGAGTTCTCTTTCTTTCGAACGCCTCTTCTGCAAACTTGGTTGTTTTTTCTGTCATAGTATTTAACAAGAATGTTCCATTCGTCGAATTTTGGAAGAACCTGAATGGAAACTTGACTTTGTCCATTTCCGTGAGACAGACCCATAATCTCCATGCTCGCCTTGTCATGATTTGATCATCCGATACTGAGGCAATCATAGGAACATCATTAGATGGTGCCTTAATTTGGTTGAAGGCATCCATCCGGGGTCTTCGTAGCCTTGTGTAGTGAAAGGCCTCATGATTCCCCTTTCTTGCTGGTTCTGTTGCTGCACTTATGAAATACAGCTCCAGTGTATCCCTCGGCAAAGTTGTTCATTATTTGCGCAGGTTTCATGTACCACTTCCTGGATCCATCGAGGTAGACCTTTGATTTCTAGAAACGATGGAGACATCGTATAAACCGAGGAAAGTGCCCCAAATTCATACCATTGCTTGACATCCTGGGATTTTGATCCTGGCATGATCCATACCCATGGATATTTTCCCGAGACATCAATCCTGCTAGAAGTAGGATTGATACCTACTCTCTTAAGTAGTTTCTCCCAGTTTGCTTGATAATCCTGTTCAGAAGGGGAGAAAATAATCATGTTAGTATTGGACTCAGATTTGTCTGTCATTGGCCTGAGACTAATCTCTCCCTCTTTTTCCCCAGAGGTGGAGGGTTGACATAATGTTTCAGGCGGTGAAACCTTTGCATCATCTTTTTCTTGGGCTAGTGGTTCAGACTCCACTGACTTAGAACTCGCTTGAGGGGTATTCGATTCCCCTTCTACCGGTTTAGGTGCCGGAACACGAAACTCTACTTTTTCTAGAGGTTTTCTAGAAGTCCGCATGATTGGCTTTTCCAATGCTGATCCTAATTGAGTATAGGTCAACAAACAGGCTCGTATTCTACCGGAGACTTTCGTCTTATCGGTAGCTTGCATTTTCCCCATCTGATCAGCATGGAGAGTACACTCGTCCCATTCTTCCATAAGCATTTCCAAGTTCTCTCAGAGATGCCTCTAGGCTAGGATGATGGATCCAGTCTCAGCAGGCTCCATCTCTTGTTAGAAAATCTGCAAGAATATTTTCATGAGATTTTAATACAACAATATCATAAATATAATATTGACATAAAGCTTGCCATCTAAGTAATCTAGCCTTTTCAGGCTTTGATTCTATGTTGTTTTTCAGGAAAGCTTTAATCTGTGTATTATCAACTTTTAAAGTAAATTTCTTGGCTAGAAAAAATAAAGGCCATTTTTTAAAGGCCTTTACAACTGCGAAGAATTCCTTGTCTTTGATATGCCATATAATGGCCTCGTTTTCTAAGAACAAACCACTGCAATATCTGCATGGTTCTTCCCCTTATGTATAGAGGACCAGATCGTCCTCATCATGTGGTATTGAAATCTTTGGGAGGTTTCTACATTCCTCCTTTAGTTTTCTCATTCCTTGTCGATGTTCTTCTGTCCAGATGAACGGAACATCCTTTTTTAGCAAACTGCTAAAAATCTTTCTGCGTTTTGCAAGATTTTTGATAAACATTCCTGGAAAATTGACAACTCCTAGAAAACTCTGAAGTTGTTTTTTCTCTTTCAAATCCTCTGGAAAACTTTGGACCTTTTGTACAATATGATCCTGTAGAGTAATTCCAGTTTCATCAATCTCTATTCCCAAAAATTCCATTTTTTGGGTTGCAATTACTGCCTTCTTCTCCGACAGTACTAATCGTTCCTTAAAACAAACATCTGCAAATAATTCAAGATGTTTGTTCATCCATATCTTTTGATGTTATTAGTATATCATCAATATAGACAAACATGAAAGAAAAATAATCTTTAAAAAGATTATCCATTTTCTTCTGGAAAATCTGGGGAGCATTAGCTAACCCCATTGGCATTGCATTCCAAACGAAATGCCCTTGTGGTGTGGAGAAAGCTGTAAGCTTCTTACTTTCCTCTTCCATGCGAATATGGTAAAATCCTGATTTGCAATCAAACTTTGAGAAGACCTTAGCATTTCGTATGCAATTAATAAGGTGATCTCTACTTGGGATAAAATATCCGTCAAACTCAAGAATATCATTAATTCCTTTGTAATTAATGACAAGTCTGGGTTTACCTCTTTTAGTCTCACCATGATTCCTTACCAGAAATCCAGGACTACTGTAAGGAGAATTGGCTGGCTCGATTAACTTCAAATCAAGGTGTTCCTTGATTATGATCCTCATATCCTCCTGATCTTTTAAGTTCATCAGGATTGGTCAGAACCTTATGAACTCATGCGCCCTTTCCGGTTTTACCTTCAATGTTGCTTTGAGTTGGTTCTTTCCCCACCATACTAAAGGATCCTCATTGTAGCATCTTGAGATTTTCCTTTTAGCATCTGCAAGAGAAACCTGCATTTGAACTTCAATTTCTTTGTTAGAAATTAAAGATTTCTTAAGGATATGTATTTCCTCCATTTTAAGATCCTTTTCTCTGATACAGCTAAGCACTGCTTCGCTGAACCTTCTTTGATCCTTCATCTTTGGTTGACGAAGTTTGCCTTCATCACCACGTTTGCTGCGAAAAACTATTGGTAATTGGCGATTAAACGCAGCCTTTGAAGAATGATTTTATGTTCACAGTTGGTTGTGAACACCAATCTCCTCCTTTCATTGTCCTGTGTGTATTGTTTAAACATCTGTAGGAAATTATTTCCCAACAGAATATCTGCTCCAGTATCATGGAAATAGATTGGTGGAGTCTTAACCTTGTACCAATGTGTTTGACCTGCTCCTCCAATTAATATTTCCATATCTTTCACTCCTTTGGATAGGAATAATATTCTTTTGGAGAAATCTCTTCCAGCAATTCGTGGTAACGTATCCTCAACTTCTGGTAGGAAGATTCCTCTTCTTGTTGTGCAGATTCCTGCTCCAGAGTCAATATAGGCAGCAAAGTATTCTGCCTTATATTTTTCATATAAGACCCCAATTGAGATGTATATAGAGAACGGACTGGTCATACGATTAAGAGTCCCTTTTCCTCTATCGTAATTCCCATTCCATTACTGACTTGTTTCCACGGTTTGTATTTTTCCAGGAAATCAAGTCCTAGCACCAGAACATCTTCGCGTCCTGCTCTACCTTCAATCTCCACAATAAAACCCCCAATATCTAGGGTTCCATTGTAATGATTTATCTTTGGTTGTTGTAGATAATACAAGACGTTGCAGGGAAAATTATTTTCCCATCTTGTAATATCAAATCTGGTCGTCATTCCTCTCCATCCTTCTGGGCACTTCAAATTAACTGAAACCTGTACCCTCCATGGTGATTGTGGTTGACTCTCTTGGATTTTTTTCCTTCCAAAAGGTTGCGAAATAATTCTATTTCCTTGGAAAGATAATCTACCTGTGCTTAGCCTAACACTTTGATCATGTCTTATGACCGGCCTTTCTTGAATTTGAATGTTGACTTCCCTTCTTTGTGGAATCTCCATTCTGTCGGGACCAATGGCTGTGGTCACTTTCTTGAAAATATCAGGTATTTCGATAAATTGCTTTCCTAAGAATAACTCTGTATGATGAGAGTTGGAAAGCGCATACGAAATCTGATATGTTGGTCCCGAAAGAGCTAGGTTTGGTGTATGGGGGGGGGGGG
>JAPKLX010000187.1:193848-252219 GCA_026898415.1 Leonotis leonurus | reverse complement strand
CTTTCTGTCTGAGACTTTCTGGTTTAACTTTCTGTTAAAGTTGTTTTACTTTAGTTTTCTTTCTGAGACTTGTTTCAACTTTCTGGTTGAGACTTGCTTCAACTTTCTGGTTGAGACTTGCTTCAACTTTCTAGTTGAGACTTGCTTCAATTTTCTGGTACATAAAAACCAAATAGAAGTAATACAGAACATGAATAATACCAAGTGTGTTTTCGAGAGAACATCATCAAAACTTAAAATATCTGTGGGGTTCCCAACATTATTGAATAAGGTGTGTTTCCCTCATCCAACAGCTCCTTTCTTTTGAAATCTTGATAAAGGGTCAGAGCTTTACTGAAGCCCGAGTCATTGAGATTGTAGGCAATCTTTGGATAAATAATCCCAACAACTTGACCCGCACAAAGATTACCCGCAATGGTTCCCATCACCGAATCTTGCAGGTTTCGGATCCTCCTATCACATATCGCTATGTCTATAGGAGCGTCAATCCCTGTGAACGTCGTTGATTTGAGCACCAATTGTATTGCACCAATTTTTCTTGGTGTTTTCTTGTAGTAATCTCCAATTTTTGGAGAAATTACCTATAACGAAATCATCTCGGACAATTGTCCGGATCCATATTTTCTTGGAGGTCTCCTCCGTTAGGTTAAATACTATATGTAATAAATAAAATATAATTCCTTAATAAACCTAGGGCTCTCATACCATTTTAAAGCACGGGTTAGAAATTGAAAATTTTCTGTTATTAGTACAATAGAGAATATTTTGTCCGTGTTTTTGCACAACAAACAGAACAAATCATACCAAAAGTGAGTTAAAAACCAACAGTGTCATGAAAATGGGTATTTTTGACATGTACACTTAGGAAATGGGTTAAAAGATCATGTATTTTTCTAAAAGGTGTATTTTTAATTTCCACCCTTTTAAATAGTGCACACAAAAGAGTAATAATTAGGGGTACCATTTCGCCAGCATGTGTTATCTATTACTATATAAAAGCAAAATCGCTATCCTACTTTTTCCCTCCCAAATCATGGTTTTTCCCTCCAATTTCCAATTTTGCATGTCTCATGCTGAACGTCTTTTGCTTCTATATCATTGTATATCAATACTTTTACTATTTTCAAGGGTACAATTATTATCATTTTCTTTCTTTAACTACACATCTCAATGATTTTCCCTTTTTACTATCTCCAAGAGTGCTATTATTACAATTTATTATTATTTTAGATGCAATAATATTTCTATTAATTTGAATGGAATGAAGTTAGCATTCAAAATGTTATTATATTGTCACTTCAATTTTTGAATTTAAACTAACTTAATATTGAATTTTTAGATATACTCACATATTTATATAATGTTTCTAATTGTAATAGAATATTTATTTTTTTACAATAATCATTTAAAATATTTTATGAAAGAAAAATTATTTGATTGTATAGTACTATCACTCCAATATAAATATTGAATTTAAACTAATAATTCATTATATATTTTCTAATGGCTAACAATATAAAAAATAATTAATAAAATTAAAATTGATAATACAATTATCATGTTCCTATAAATTTAGTTGGTTGAAATTACTTTATTTATTTTTTTATTTATTTGTAATATTATATGTTCAATAATTTTTTTTTAAATGTAATTTAAATGAAGTGGTTTTTATATTAATTCAATGTATAATTTAGACGCTATTACAACTAATCTTATGTCTTCCTAATTATTCTCTCATAATAATAATATCAAAATGTTGATTGATAATTTTTTATATATTTGTCCATATTTTTTTAGCACTACGTTTTGTTGGAAAATAAAATTTTTATGTTATTTTTGGAGAATATTTTATTTTATTTTATAATACATACGTGTTAATTTTCATTTTAAATTTGAGATGTTAATTCTTAATATTCAATATTAATATCATATAATATGCATATAGAGGATGATTATAATACGATTAATTCTATATGTAAATTTGCATTATAGATAAATTATAAATTTATAAAATTTATTATATTACAAATATGGAGACAGTTAAATATATTATTTTTAACTTAAAAACTATTATATCATTTATATATTAAATATACAAAATAATTAATTTAAACAATCAATTTAACAATATAAATGTGTTAATGTTTGATTTTAGTTAATATATGATATTAATTATAATTAATTTCTTTATTATGTATATTATTTCATATGATGTAAATAATGTTTAAAAATAAAATACTATTGTCGTAATACGCAGTGCAACGCGCGGAAAAATCTAATTAATTAAAAATAACAAATTTCATAATTAACAAAACGATTAGGAGGGAAATAATTATAATTATAAAATCTATTGGATTTCTCTTTTACTGTTTTTGTAAATAATATCTTTTTATATTATAAGGAATACTAATAGGCACTACTATCTTTAAGTAAAAATAATTGTTTTAATTTAGGATAGGATATGTATATAAGATAATTTTAAACTTTTCAGAAGATTTTATTTATAATTTCGGATATATATGCATAATTAGAGCTATCAAAGTGTCTGGGCCAGTCGGGTCCAGCCCACCGGGCTAGTGTCATATTACAGGTCGGGTCGGACTGGCCCAAAATTAGTACGGGCTATTAAAATCTAAGCCCATATCCGTTCATTACGGATCACCGGGCCTACGCGCTAAATCGATTCATAAATTAAAAATTTATTTTTATAAATTTAAAATATAATGTGCATCAATTATATTTTTTTAAATTATAGAATAAATAAAAAGATGACATCAAGATATAAATCTAATATATTATTATATTTAAGGTAAGTTTGTTATTTTATTTTAGTATTAATTAGATTACAAAATTAATTTTGTAATAAAATCAAATAAATTATTTTTTAATGGTATAAAATTATTATCATAAATAAATGTTAATTAAATTATAAAATATTAAAAATACAATTATTATGAGAACAATATATACTAAATATTGTAAAAAAAATCAAAATAATAATAAAAGTATAGCGGGCCAAATTGACCCGAGGCCTACCGGGTTTTTTGGTCCAAAGTCCATATACCCGTTGGGTTAATGGGTCGAGCTAGTTCGGCCCGAAATTTTTTGAACTTCAATATTTTAAACCTAACCCGACTCTACTTACGAGTGGGCCGGGTAAGCCCGTCGGACCGGACCTTTCGGGCCAGTTTAAACAGCTCCATCCATAATATATAACTTTGTTGGATCGGGAGCGTCCATCAGAATTGACGTACTGGCCCCCACACACCAACACTTTCTTTCCCAGCCTGCTTTGTCTTCACTGACAGGCTGACCCAGGACACTTCCCAGTAGGTCACCCATCATAGTATTGCTCAAAGCCAAGCACGCTTAACCTTGGAGTTTCTACTAAGGGGTCACCTGAAAAGATGATGCACCATGTTGGTATGAGTAGTACTAATCAATTCATTTAACCCCTCGTCAACAATGGTAGTGCAGGCCCTTTTCGACTGAGGCAGGCCGCACTCCCATAAGTTCTCTCGGGTACGATACACGGAGTACCCCCTCCGGGAGGTGCTGGAGTCCACTTCCCAACAATTTTCCCAAATCACATAAAAATATTTATTATCATAATTTAAGTGAGAGAATAATAACTTGGTGGAGAGTATGTGATATTAACAATTTATTTAATTGGGATTTGAGAGACTCAATGAGGCGTGCTTTCGTGTCCTTTTGACTAATAAAAATTTAATACTAATATAAAGAATTTCTATTCATTAATTTTCAAATTAAATAAATATATCCAATTATTTCTAATTTAATTGGTTTCAAATTAATTAATATAGTAATTACACACAAGTGTAATTAACCTGACTCGCCTAATATTATAATACAATTATGTACGTTTGAATAATTCATATTATATATCATTAATATATATATATACATATACATACATAAGAAACTAAAATGCATTTCATTAATTGAAAAATAAAATTATAAGTAAAAATCAATTCAATATTTGATAAATGATAATTTATGATGTTTATTTATTAATAAAAGAATGCCGACTTAAAATTAAATTAGAACTTTGTTATTAATAATTATTACATTTATTTCATTATCTAAAATCGCTTAATAAAATTTCCCAATGAAGTTGGAAAGTTTATATTTTTGTTATGCCCGATAATGTCTATCTGTGGGTTGGGATAAAGTACCTGATAATTACGTAAAATTCATTCACTCTTGGAAAAAGTATGTAAATAAAAATTTTACTTCATTTATGAAACTGCAAACAAAGATATTCTCCCATCATGCTTATTCCTTCGAGACGTGTGAGGCTGTACAACATAATGACTAAATCAGATAAATATTTTGGGTGAAAAATAAAAATACCCACTTTCAAAAATCACATCTATAAAATATTCAATTAGTTAATGTGCATGTAGAAAATATTCATTTTCTATTGAAATTTGCACTCAAGTCAAAAGATTATCTGAAAAAGTGAAAGTTAGTTATGGAAATTGATGACTTTAATTAAATTAAAATATTTTTTTAAAATTTTTGGTCCATGGACCGATCATCCCCCTTCCCCTCCGTTATTGTATTTTTTTTTTTGTACCTCTCATCCTCCTCCACCCATAAACCGTTGCAGTCCCTCCCTGGACCTCTCGCCTCGCCACCGCTCGCTGCCGCCGCTGCCCTCCTTCTTCAAGGCTTGAAGGGATGCTGGAGATTGCTAGAGATTGCTTCTTGGACTGCAAAGCAGTAGCCCCTCCAAATTAGTCAAATGTCTTTCATTAAAGATCCTTCTGAATTAGAACCATCACTCTCATTTACCAGTCGCTCTTATGGACCACCACCACCAGAGTTAGATAGCATGGAAGAAGAGTCAGAGTTAGAGAATGATGAAGAAGATTAAAGACTTAATGAAGCAACAAATGATGCCGGAAATAGTAGAATCAACACCGACCAGGAGCAAGATAGAAGTAACGTTGTTTCGTCACGAGGGATAGATTAAGAGATAGAGAGGAGTTCTCTATTATGAGAAATGAACAAGGGAAAGTTTAATGATGTATATATGTAAGTAGTTAAGGAAGTAGTAAATTAGAATGTGGTATGGGATAGTGTGAAATAGATAAGTGGGAGCCCTACCATGTACCAAACCTTTGTTTGATAAATAAAGCTTTGTCTTCCTTAAAAGAAGTTTCTTCTTTGACATGCAAATTTGAACTTGTGATATTAACATTTTGTTCCTTCCTTACTTAAACTTATTGTTTAAACATGAGAAATTATTTTTGTTGAGCCTGAATTGTTATTGAGAAAAACCCTGCGTTCTTTTCAGATTGAATATGTACATACTGCATATGTTGTTCTCATTAAATTGTAAATTGCAGTATGTCACCTCGACGTCGCATCCCTACACCTGAAGAAACATGACAAGAAAGTGAAAACACTCCCCAACATTCTTCTGCACCTGTACTTCCTCAACCCAACAGAAAGATTGCTGAACTTTTTCTCCGCCAAAACCCTCCCACTTTTAGTGGAACAGGTAGTCCAGCAGAGGCTGAGGAATGGGTTCGTACTATAGAACGAATCTTTAAGTTTCTGGAGTGTTCAGATCGGGAGTGTCTATTATGTATTTCGTTTCAATTAAAAGGTCCCGCCGATTTTTGGTGGGAAGCACGTTAGAAAACTCTTACACCAAAACAGTTGGAAAGCTTTACTTGGGAGCAATTCAAGGAAGAATTGTTTGCTAAATATGTTACACGAAGTTATCGGAAGCAGAAAGAAATAGAGTCTACAAATTTGAAGCAAGGGAAGAAGTCGGTGGCTGAGTAAGACCGAGAATTTTGCAGTCTATCTCGATATGCTCCTTATAAAATCGAGACGGACGAGAAGATGGCAGAACTATTTCGATCAGGGTTGCGTCAAGAAATGAGAGTTATATTGGCGAGCCAACCCTCCTTATCATATACTGAGATGTTAAATCGAGCGCTAGATATGGAATTGGAGATGCAATCTGAAAAGATGGTAATGGAATCTATTCCAACACCATCACAGACGCAAATTCCACCGAATATAGCATTTCCAACCAGAAATTTAAAGGAAAGAGGAAGTGGGAAATGAGAGATTTTCCCAATAAGAAACCATGGAAAAAGTTGAGTCAGACCACATCGACTCAATTTCGACCATCATCCCAGAATTTGACTCAAGTTTCTCCCAATTTCACCGGAAAACCTCTATGTCCCCGATGTAATAGGGCACACGGGGGAGTTTGTAAGTGGGGCAGTAACAGTTGTTACACTTGTGACCAGGTGGGTCACTATTCGAACAATTGCCCAAATAAGAAGAATGCGTCTGGGAGCGGAAGAAAACAAGGTTCTTCAAAGCAAGTGGTACAAATGAAGGCTATAAGTGGAGGTGTGCAACCTCAAGCTCAACTACAACAGACACCTCAGTTATGGCAGCAGCAATCACAGTATCAAAGAGCCTTTGCTTTGACCCAAAATCAAGGGAGAAGAAGTGCTGAGAATCTTACAGGTATGGGTACTTTAGATAATGTACCTATAAAAATTCTTTTTGATACTGGAGCTTCGCATTCCTTCATTTCAACAGCATGCGTTGATACTTTTAAACTTAAGACAGAAAGAAGTGATCAGAGTTTAAAAGTAGTAACTCCCTTGGGTAAATCTTCCATAGTTTCTCACATATGCCCTAACTTAGAATTTAAGTTGGGACTTCTTGAACTAGAGCAAAATCTTTGAAATTGTTACCCATGTGGGATGTAGATGTTATCTTGGGAATGGATTGGTTGATAGAGAATCACGCCACAATTAGGTGCGAGCAACGAGAGATTTCGTTTCAATCTCCAGGAAAAGAGCCTACTTATTTCTATGGTATAGAAATGAAGACAAAAGATATACCAATAATTTCAGCTTTACGAGCATCCAAATTGATGAGAAATAAGGATACTCGTGTTTACTTGGTATATTTAAATGAAGATAATAAGAAAGAGAAGAAGATTGAAGAGGTACCGGTAGTTAGAGAATATCCAGATGTATTTCCAGAAAAGTTACCCGGCTTACCTCAAGATAGACAATTAGAATTTGCAATTGATTTAGAACCTGGAGCGGCACCTATTTCAAAAGCACCTTATAGAATGACCCCAAAAGAATTACAGGAACTGAAAGTCCAATTACAAGAATTTTTGGACTTAGGGTTTATTCGACCCAGTGTTTCTCCTTGGGGAGCACCAGTTTTATTTTTCAAGAAGAAAGATGGTACCTTGAGAATGTGTATAGATTATAGAGAATTAAACAAGCTCACCTTGAAGAATAAATATTCGTTACCTCGGATAGATGATCTTTTTGATCAATTGAAGGGAGCTAGTGTTTTCTCTAAGATTGACTTAAGGTCATGGTACCATCAGTTGAAAATTCGACAAGAAGATATACCTAAGACTGCTTTTCGAACACGATATGGTCACTACGAATTTGTAGTGATGCCTTTTGGCCTAACCAATGCTCCGGCAGTATTCATGGATTTGATGAATCGTGTTTTCCATGAATATCTTGATAAATTCGTGCTCGTATTTATTGATGATATTCTTGTGTATTCAAAGAATGAGCAAGAGCATGAAGAGCATTTAAGAATTGTGTTAGAAACGTTGAGAGCTGAGAAGTTATATGCCAAATTTAGCAAGTGTGAATTTTGGATGAGAGAAGTAAACTTCCTTGGACACATAGTTTCAGCAGAAAGAATAAAGGTGGATCCTACAAAAGTACAAGCTGTCCAAGAATGGAAATCTCCTACAACGCAAAACGAGATTCGGAGTTTCTTAGGTCTGGCAGGATACTATCGAAGATTCATTGAAGGATTTTCTAGGATTGCGAGACCAATGACTCAATTACTTCGGAAAGGAGTCAAATTCCAATGGACTAAAGAATGCGAGGATAGTTTTCAAAAGTTAAAGAGTAAACTAATTTCAGCCCCGGTGTTGACGGTGCCAGAATTAGATAAGGAATTTACTCTTTATACGGATGCATCAAGAAGTGGATTAGGATGTGTCCTTATGCAAGAAGGAAAGGTGATTGCATATGCTTCACGACAATTGAAACCACATGAACTCACTTATCCTACGCATGACTTAGAATTAACTGCAGTGATTCATGCTCTGAAAATTTGGAGGCATTATTTGTATGGATCGAAATGTAAAATGTTCTGATCATAAAAGCCTGAAGTATTTCTTTGAGCAGAGAGACCTAAACATGCGTCAAAGGAGATGGCTTGAGCTTGTTAAAGACTACGACTGTGAAATTAAATACCATCCAGGAAAAGCAAATGTAGTAGCTAACGCATTGAGTCGAAAAATCCAATGTGCCTTAAGTGCTATTCTCACTCAGGAAGAAGAATTGCTTAGGGAATTCGATAAAATGAGAATAGAAGTGGTGTTACCACCAGAAACAACAGAGAGTATCATATCAACTCTTGTTGTTGTACCTGATTTAAGAGCAAGAATTGTAGAAGCTCAACGACAAGATGAACAATTAGAGAAACTACGAGTGAGGATCAGAACAGAGAAATTGCAAGATTATCATGAAGCTGAAGATAATGCAATCATGTTCAGAGGTAGGATATGTGTACCTGATAATGAAAAGATAAAGAATGAAATTATGGATGAAGCTCATAACTCACTTTATACCTCTCATCCTGGAAGTACTAAAATGATCAAGACCTCAAACAAAAGTTTGTGTGGGTCGGAATGAAGAAAGAAATAGCTTCATTCGTGAAACGGTGTTTAGTTTGTCAACAGGTCAAGGCATTACATCAGCGACCATATGGAAAGCTGCAACCTTTGGAGATTCCTGAATGGAAATGAGACCATATAGCTATGGATTTCGTAACTGGCCTACAGTTATATGGGACTTACCAAATGCGTTCATTTCATCCTAATCCCTGCCAATTATGGAGCTAACAAGCTGGCACAACTATACGTTCGAGAAATAGTTCGCCTGCATGGAGTGCCTATATCCTGTAATGGCCCGTAAATTTTTTTCCAATTTATCTTATATCAGAAATTTGCGAAAATAAAATTTCGTCGTCTATTACAAAATCGACTTTATGAATTATTTTAGTAGCTATAAATTTTGTTCGTGCATTCTAGTCTTTCGAATAATGAAATATTATATGAACTTAGATTATTTTTTTTGGAAGATAGAAATGAATCAATGACATGATATAGAGTGGTTTTAAATTGCTTTATGAATCAGGTCACTAAAATGCAACTTCCCTTAAAGTAGAAACATACGTGTACCTATATATATGTAGATTAGAAATTTCTGTTTTCAACCTGTCATCAAGGTACAGTAGAAATAGTAAAGGCATAATATACATCTAGAGATACTAGGTAAAAGAATGGAATCAAAAATCAGCAACAACAAATCTGCCGATAGATTTGTTCTTCAAGAAGTAATGGGAGAACTAGCTAGGCTGCACCCTTGACTATCTATTTCTGTTGCATCATACTTATGCCAAATAAAGAGGAAAACAGAATAGAGAAAAGACAGGGGAGAGGAAAGAAACAAAGCAGCAGTCGAGCTGCACTCTTCAACTCTTCCAGATTTATACCTGCACCAAAGATATCTTCTCATAAAGAGGTACTCAGAAGTCAATGAGAGACAGAACATAACATAGACACTTGAGTTATAGCTGTTACCTAGAGGTTAGAGTGAGTAAATTAGGGGACTTATATGTGAGAGGATAGCAGTTCTGCTGCTTACATTACTGAAGTAAAACCCATTGTCTATCCACGTTACAAACCAACCCCAAGGGAAGAAAACACTCTCCCACATATATTGCCTGAACTTTCAGTTTCCTTCCAGTTTCCACGCAGCAACACTCACCATCCCCAGAAGAGTTCTTAGCCATTTCCAACCCCAGTTAAGAAGCATCTAAGGAAATCCTTAACCCCAAGATTTCTAAGGAGCCTAAGGTAACTAAAGGTGTTTAGCATTCAGATTTTTTTGGTTGAGCTGTTGCTTAAAACAGTTTTACTCTTTTCTTCTCAGAGGAAAGCTTGGAGATTTCCTAGCCAGATCCTAGAGAAAAGTAAGCTCTCTTACTTATATTTAGGAGTTAGAAGCTAAAATGGGATTTTATGCCTAACCTGAAATTTTATGCATGACGCTGTTTTGTGATGTTAGAACAACTAGTTACTAATTCTTGTTATGGCTGTTATAACATATACTCCCTGCTAGAAGACCTTAGAACATAGAAAGGTGTTTATAAAACAAAAAAAAAGAATTCAGTTTATAAGTCTATGGTTAGCAAACTTAGAAGCTTAATTAGACCCTTAGGTTTAGAAAACAACTTTTAGATCTAAGAGCATGCTGTTTGAGAACAAAACGTATGAACACTATTATATGTAGATTTTGGATTCTAGAACTAGTATTTATGTTATTATGGTTCCAACCTCTAAGAACAAAATCAATACTCTCATCCCCAGAATGAGAGAGCCCCAACTAATAAGTAAAATAAAATCATCACAGACATTAATCACACAGAAATCTACCTCACCGCAGCAAACTTCAGACACCATCCCACGGGAATTCAAATCAGTCCAGCCACCAGTACATGTATATTCCCTCGGAAAGTATAAGATCAGAACCAGAGTTAGAATTCATTTAAACAATTCAAAAACTTGAAAATCTTAACCAAACTAAAACTTAAAAATCTCAAATACAAAAATTCCCAGTGTTAACCCCAAAATTCGACCACAGAGCCTACCAAATTTCTGAAACCCAAAACAAGAGGAGAAGAACATGCAACACAGTATGAACCGAATTATAAGAACAGAGAGTAAGGAACTAAGAGGGGTTAGAAGCAATTTCAGATGAGAAACCTAAAAATCTAAACATGCAGAAACAAATCCCTTACCTTCCAAACCCAAACAATGGAAACTTCTGAAACCTCGAACAAATCCTCACCGCACCCCACCATTAAATTACGCCGCTGTAGATCGAGACAGAGAGTAGAAATTAAGGATTTGAGAAGTTAGAAACAATTTCTGACGAAAAATTCTAGACTTACATACAGAATTGTAATATGAAGATTGAGAAATTGAAGCTTGAAATTTACAGATTAAGACTTAAAATCTGAAATAAGAAGCATACAGAAACGAAAAGAAATCTAATAAGGGATTAAGAAGAACTTTTGGGAAACAGAACCTAAAATCTAAGTAATGGAAAGAAAAGAGCAGAACACCCTACCTGGAAGTCGCGGTGGAAGAAATCCCTCACCGTCGCAGAAACGAGCAAGCAGAGCGAGAATTGAGATCGAACGAGCAGCAGCGAAGAACGAGGAAGAAAACTCGAGTGAGTGCGGAGGGAGAGCAGTCGTGGCGAGAGGGAGTGTTTCGCCTGAACATTGAATTAGGGCAAGAGAGGAATGAATGGGGTAAGTTCGGGCGAAAGAGAGAAAGAAGAGGATGATGGGCCAACATTTGGGCCAATGGATTAAAACAATTGGGCTTGGTAGTGGTAATTTAGTACTGGGCCCAATGTAAAGATAGAATCTGGGCCCAAAATAAATGACGAACTAGAATCCGAAATAAAAATCTATCGGGTTGTAAAACGAATAATTTTGACGGAATAAATGTCTTCGTTTCATAAGACGAGCCTTAATAAAATAATTAGAACAAATTAAGAAATTACTTAATTAATTAAATCTTTGATCTTAGGGATTTATTTATTGGTTTGTCTATGATTAGTTATATTGACCTCAACTTATTAAATGAACCGAGATATAGATAAAAGATGAGATTAGTAGACGAATTTCGATTCTATGCATGCGTAAGTGATAAATTTAATTATGTTAGCTTATAAGAGACTAGAATAGAGCGTTAGGCTTGGAATTAGATTGGTTCGAGTAGTTATCTCGACAACCGTTAGTAATCTAATTAGAATTAATTAGACAGGACAACTCGAATAGTGCTAGGAAAATTTGTTAAATTGAGAGTTATTTGGAACTCTTCATTAATGAATTGAATTTCATTACTAGAAACTCAATTCTAAATTGAGAAGCATAATCAAATAAATTATGAAATAATAGCGTATTATTTCATTTCGATTCTCTAAAACGAATTAATACTCACGATGAGTATTTTCCCTCTTAATTACGATTAAGGTGCGGTGAGAGGAAATTCCAGTCGATCTAGACCAGACTTTCATTAGACGAGGAAGCATATCAGGTAGGCTTTCTTTTACAAAGCAAATCGTATGCGTTGTACCAAAGTATGATTTTCGTTATAGAATGCTTAGAATTTTCAAATGTTATGAAGTATTGCATTGTCAAAAATGTTTATATTTTGGTATGATGCGTATCTGTTGAACAATTAATCGATTTCGGACCTTTAAAAATTTATATCTTTTAAGGTTAGTGTACACCAGAACCATGAGTCATCTTAGCGGGTTGGCCGGTTCAGTGTTCGCGGAAAGTGGCCACTTTCCCGACACACAGAATTACAGATATGTATGATTACTTCAGAACTTAGACTGCGCAGTCGAACTTTTAAGATCACAAAAGAATTTAGTGAACATAGGTTCTTTAGTGACAAAATCCCTATGTTGCACTGTATTACGGCAATTGCAAATATATCAGTACGAATGTGATTTCGGCATGTGTTTACTGAGTACTTTCGTACTCAGCCCTGCATATATTTATAAATGTGCAGGTTAAGTCGTGATGACGAAGGGGAAGGCTCAGCGGTGGTTTTTGTTGAACTTTAAATGTTTTTACTCTCGGTGGTTTATATGTCGTCATACATGTAAATCCAGATATTGATCCAGTTTCCGCTGCCAGACTTTTGTTTTAGATTCAGAACTTGTTAAGTATCTCTTTTGTTTTCGAACCTTGTATTCGGACATGTACTCGTTTTCCGTGTTTTCTAGATGTGTTTCAAACTCTGTTGACTTCGAACTTTAAATCTTCGTTGTTGTTTTGGATTGTGGTATCACTTAACTCTATAAAGATCTTCCTCTTTGTTGTACGTTCCACGTTTCACCCGTTTATCAACACCTTCACTTCAGTTCATTAACCGTATTTCCCTTTTAGTTACGTTTCCTCGATTTTACATAGAGAAGTGAAATGGGGACGTGACATATCCATTACGTCTGATCGAGATACCTAATTTACTTCTCGATTTTGGACGAGCTTTCAAGAAGAATTGGGAACGCGCCTGAATTTCAGCACAGCTTTTCATCCACAAACGGATGGCCAAACAGAAAGAACGATCCAAACACTAGAAGACATGCTTAGAACAGTAGTATTAGATCGAGGCGAACAATGGGAACAAGCTTTACCGTTAGTAGAGTTTGCGTATAATAATAGCTATCAAGCAACGATTAACATGGCGCCATATGAAGCTCTTTATGGTAAGAAATGCAGATCGCCTCTCTACTGGGATGAAGTGGGAGAAAGAAAAGTTTTGGACCAGAAGCAATAGAAGAAATGATCAAAATCGTACGGCAGATAAAGAGAAGAATTCAAGAAGCTCAAGATCGCCAAAAATCATATGCAGATAACCGTCGAACCGAATTGAGTTTCAGAATAGGAGATAAAGTTTTCTTAAAGGTTTCTCCTACCAGAGGTGTGCATCGATTTGGTATAAAAGGAAAACTAAAACCGAGATTTATTGGACCATATGAAATACTAGAAAAAGTAAGACATGTAGCTTACAGGTTAGCATTACCACCAAATTTTGGTAATGTACATAATGCGTTTCATGTATCGCAATTGCGAAAGTATGTGTTTGATCCAAAACACATAGTCCATCAAGAAGAAATAGTTCCTGAACCAGATTTAAGCTATGAAGAGAAGCCTAAATGCATCTTAGATCGAAAAGAACAGAAACTAAGGAATAAGTCTATTCCTTTAGTAAAAGTGCAATGGGAGCATCATGGTTCAGAAGAAGCAACATGGGAACTAGAAGATCGAATGAAAGAGAAATGTCCCGAGATATTTACCTAAGGTACTAAATTTCGGGACGAAATTTTTTTAAGGGGGAGGGAATGTAATACCCTCAAATTCTAATTAGTACTTAATTGCTAATTAGAGTCTTAATAAGGCTTTGCATCCTTAAGAAATAAAAAAATAAGAAAATTTAAAAATTAAGATATATAGTTGTAAATTGGTGAAGTTAAGTAACCTAAGTGTTACTTAAGCATGATTAAGAGGAAGTGTTAGCATATTATGAAATAATCATAATATTATAAAATAAAATAAAATATGAAGAAAAAAGAATATTCTAGAGAATGGTAGAGATTCTCTAGAGAAAGTGATAAATATCACTTAATTAATTAATTTGAAATAAAATTAATTATCATCTATATAAAGATATAAAGGTTACTATTCATGATAAACATCATCAAAAATTTCCTTCTCTTCTCCCACCATAATTTTCGAAAACCACCATAGCCAAAAACCATAAAATTTTTCTCCTCCCAAGCACCATAGTGTGATTTCAAGCCCCATCAAATATAAAGATTAGCAAATTGAAGGTAAATAATCCTTTTCCATCATACTTTGGTGTTTTAAATTTTGGATAAATTATGATTTTAAGTATGATGAAGGAAGATTAGAGATTTGAGAATATTATTGAAGTTCTTGTTGTTTTTATGATTTAATTATGCATGAAGAGGAAGAATATGTAGAAATGTGATGACTTAGATGAAGATATGGCCTTAGGATTGAGTTTAAATTTATGTTAATACTATGTGATGATATGCTTAAATTAAGATCTTATTCATGTAATTGAGCATGTTTAAGCATAAGATTAGAAAGAAATTTGAATAAAAATCAAGAGATGAAAATTATGAAATTTTCGAAAATATTAAGAAATAAAAGCTATGGGATTTTGATTTTATTTGTTTAAATTGATATCATATTTGAGCTTATGGGCATGAATAATGTCTAGAATAATTTATTTAGAATTTTCCAAGCATGAGAAATGAATTTTCAAAATTTAATTAGCTTAAGAAGTTTCTAAGTTTAAATACATGTTGAGGTTATTGGGACTAAGTGATGATGCATTGAAGTTTATCAAGCAATATTAAGCATGAATAAATCAAGAGATTAAAGATAGAACCATTCTTACATTAAGATCTATAATTTTCAAGAAGAAGGGCATGATTAAAAGTTATATATAGAGATTTTATTTGTTTGATTTAATGATGAATTTAAGATAAAGAAAGAATATAGTGGCTAATGTGAATTTATAGGATTTTATTAGCCAAGTATGTAAGAGTTAGAAATTGTTAGTTTAGTATGTAAAGAAGTGATGTATTAACATAGAGATGATATGTGATTAATGTAGTGCTAAGATAGAAGGATGCAAAAGCCGAAGAAATTATAGTTACAATAGTTGATAATCAAGTAAATTACAAGAAGAAGAATGAGATAGTGAATTGATGATTCCATAGAAAGAGTATGATTTCTCATTCTTAAATGTTTTATTAATGTAAGGTTCAGCTGAGAAAGTGAAAGAAGAAAAGAAAGAAGAAGAAGAAGAAGCCTTGGACTGAATAGACTAAATCGTCCAGGTGGGCTTTCTAACTAAAGAATGCACGTGCTAAAGAATTATTTATGATGATATGTTTTTATGTTTAAAGAAGTTGACTTGCCTATTTTTGAGCATGTTGCATGTACCTATCTACGCCAGAATTACGATATCGGCCCTATGCCGGACGAGCTGCCGATAAGAGTTTGTGTACACATTAGACCGTGAGCCGGTGAGCGGACTGGCCGGTTAGAGTGTGTTTGAGGGGGAGGCCTACCTCTCAACACAAGAAAGTAGATATGGTATTTCAGATTTTAGATAAATGTCTGCAGACACATGATATGCATGTTCAGATTTTATTGTTTTTAGAAAGAAGAGATATATATGTTTTAAGAAGCGTATGCAGGTTATTTTCTTAAAACCCCTGTATATGCTAAAGTTGGCAAGTCAATTATATAGCTCTAAGAGCAAGTTTTCAATGTTTTTGGCATGTGTCCACGGAGTGCTTTAAGTACTCACGCCCTGCATGTGTTTCTAAACATGCAGGTTGAGCTGGGAGATGGCGAGTGGAGCTGAACACTGGAGTTAGTTGACATGTAAATTCTTGAGTGGGTTATGGTCATTTTGTCAAACTTTGTTGAAATATACTTGTAAGCCCTGAGTTATATGTCGTCATACATATAGCTCAACCACTCTTCCCGTTGCGGATTTTAGTTTCCTTTTTGTTGTTAATCTGAATGTTTGGTACCACTATGCTTGGTTAGCTTATGAAATCCATGTGGGTATTTCCTTTACAGAATCATCATGTTCAACCATTTTCCTTGGTTGTTTGAGTTTACCTTTGGTAAATTAAATCTTAAGTTCATAATTTGTCCAAGTTTTGTTTCCAGTAGAAACAGGGCAGCAGGTTGAAACCCCTTTTCTGGGCGTCTCATTTGTCTGAATTCATGAAAAATGGGTACTATTTTAAAGATCTTTTCAATACCTTTCTAATGGTTCTTTCGGATCTCAATTTGGAGTCCGGATGAGTAAGTTATGACCCTTTGAAGTTGAAGTATCGAATCTGCCCTGAATTTCTGCGAAAACTTTGATTCGGTTTATCCCTGAGATTTATTTTTATTTTCAAGATTTTCTTAAGTTGTCCAAGTCATAGTCTACTTACTTAACGAAGAAAGGGTTAACTCTCGGATAGTGGTAACTTAGATGGTTATAGAGAATTGTCCTATGAATTGTTTTCCATATTTGAATTTGGAGATGGACATAATTCTTTCCACTGTAGGCTTTTAGGGAATAATATTACTGTTACTAGATCTATCATGTGTTCTATTTTTGGATTCTCCTCGTCTAGAGGAGCAACTACCTGAACCCTAAAAGGGTTCAATCCGGTAACTGCTTGGTACGACCTCACCGGGCTCTATAATTGGAACCCGAGTGGCACCCTTAGTGGATTTATTAAGGATGACGCCCTTTCCCTTTTGCTTAATTTCATTGCTTTCAATATATCGGGAAAGGCGGAAGCCAATAAGGTCAGTACCAATGAGTGATTTCTCCTATCTGCCGCTGTTAAAGGGCAGAAGGTATGTATTTCTTCTTTTGTCTGGGCTCAGCTCGAAGGAATTAAATATAGGAAAAAGACTCATCCTGCTTTGGCGTATATTGCTTTTCATCTTGCTCGTCACTTCGATTTTCAGGTACCACACAATTATAGATGGATACAAAGCCATAACTTGGATGCCACTTTTCTCAAGCATGCCGGCCTACTTGACTCCTCCGAGACTTCCTTCGTTCCCTATGAACAAAGAGAATGTGTAAGACGCTTCCGTGAGCGTGAGGTAGTTCTTGAGCGAGCCGGAGGCACCGGTCCATCTAGCGAGGCCCCACCCGAGACTGATGACCTTCCCACCGGTGCTGATGCCGAGATGGAGGAGCGTGCTTATGAGGGAGAGCAACAAGGCGGATATCTTGGAGGATATCAAGGCGCCTATGACCAAGGCGGTTTTGCCAGTGGCTCCAGAAGTGGTTTCGGTGGTGATTACTTCACCCAGGATGATTTCAGATCCTTCCAAACTGACTTGTTTAGAGGGCTAGACACTCAGACGTCAGTTTTTCACTCCATGGATTCCCGTCTCGAGTCTATAGATACACGTGTCTCCTTTCTGGAGACACAGTGGGCTAGCTGGTCCGGAATCCACCCCTCATCCTCCACCTTCATCCGATTATCAGGATCCTCAAGATCCTCCGGCATTTTAGTTCTTTCTTTTGATTTTTTCTTCCTTTTATTTTTTATTTTTATTTTTGTTTATTTCTTTATGTTTTATGCTTGTATGTTCTGTCTTTGTTTGTAGGTACAACTCTAGGAGTCACTCGATTTCTGGGCTTGTTGCCGGCTCGTTATGTTGTCAGGGAAGTTTATCTATCCCTTCTCTTTAACTCTTTACTACGAGGGCGTAGTAGGATTTAAGTGTAGGGGGGTTTAGTGGCTTTCTTACTTGTTTTTAATGCTTTTTAGTGTGTCATTGTGATTGTTATGTTATTTCCCCAACTTGATCATTTCATGTTTACTTGCTTATTCAATACCCTTGTGTTGATGTATATTGATTGTTGATATGTAAGCCCTGTATGTGTACGATTGGTGGTAGACTTAGTTAGTTTCGGTTCTTGATTGGGCTAGGTTGTGTGATTGAGATGATATGTGGGGCATGTTGCTTTGCTAGTTGGTATGTATAGTGATCATGATTCTGATTATGAGTGATTACTCCCAAAGTCTATATGTTTGGTTCCCTTGAATTATAAAAAAAAAGCAATGAATAAGACTTCAACTCTTTAAAAAAAAATGAATAATAAACGCTAGAAGGGCATAAATGAGTGAGACAAGTCGAGTCTGTGGGTTCTACTCCGCCTATCATAGATAATGAGTATGGGAAACCGCATCGGGGCACTCAATGTGATCTATTTATATTTAGACCCGATGATCACACCCGTATGCGGACTTGCTTGTTTTACTTTAAATTTAGGGGAACCGGACGTGTGGATGATAGGGAGATGTGAGATTGTGTGTATATCGTGATCATGTGCATATCGATAAACTTAGTAACGGGCAACATTACCTCTTGATTACGTGACTGAATACAATTAGGAGTTGAATCTAATTTAAGTCTCGGTGTGAAGGTATGAATGGTAGTTGGGCTTGCATGTTAACTATTGATATGAATCGATGCTTGGAGATTGAACTTTGCTTGTGGACAATCAAATGATTAAGTGTGGGGAAGTTGTTTAGTACGTTTTTGTTATGTTTTTGGTCTTCGTTTCATTTTGTTTAGAGTATTAGATTGTTTATTTTCGTACTCTTTTTAGTTCGTTTTTACGCCGGTCGTGTGTTTTCGTGCTTTAAATGTAGGGTGAGGAAATGAGAGAAGAATGGAGCTGGAAGTGTTTCCTTGTGCGTCGCCATGCAAAACCGAGAAAATCGGATGGGATCTTGTTAGGAGTCACGGGCAAAAGACGAGAGGAGAAAGAACATGAGATCATGGCCATACGCAAAATTTTTGCATTTTGTGCAACAATTTTGTTTTGGCTCGTTCTTCTTTGTTACAACTCTGAATTTGGATCTGTCTGCGGCTACGGATTCCTATCGAGACAAGATTCAATTCTGCATTTTCAAAATTTTCATATTTTGTACAGGCCAGCGGTCGCTAGGTTTCCAGCGGTCGCTGGGCCTGTGCTGCAGCAGCGGACAAAGACTACAAGCCAGCGACCGCTAGCTAGCAGTTGCAGGAGGATTTTTAAGTCTTTTTGGCGTCATTTTTAGTACTCTCTCTCACCACCTATGTAACATAAATAGAACTTCTTCAACATACTTTTTATTTCTTTCTTAGTTTAGGATGTTGTGAATTTCGATGGATTGAAGTGGAATCCGAGTTTGGATCCTTACGTTTCAAGTAGTAAGCTTCCTTTCTATGGTTTCCGTTTGTGATTCTACCATGTATATCATGCTTGGCTAGATCCTTACTAGGATTGGGTGTTTATGTTCTTATTTGATATTTGATTGATGTATGCTCGTTGATTAACTTGTTTTGTATGGAAATTAGTGTTTGATCACCATTAATTTCATATGTATAAGTTAAGTAGACTGGTCATCTATTTGACAGGAGACCTAGGGTTAATCAACATTATTCTTAACCGGAAACGTGAGAATAATAATTTATATAAGATTAAGTAATTACTAAAGGTGTGAACTGTAAAGGAAAGTTAAGATCACGGCTTAGTGTATTAATACGGAAGTAATTTGCTAGGCAACCTTTAGTGTGCTTGATCGAGTATGAATGCATGATCAATTAGACATTGAATATGAATTAAACACTTGGTTCTAAAGCTTCAATCCGTTGGTATTCATTTTTAATTGCTTTTGATTTATTTATTATTATTATATCTTATGGTCATAGTATGTTTAGGATTTCCCTTTTCTTATTTTAATAACACTTAGGATTAGAGCCGCCCTGTTAAGCTTTCCATCGAGATCCGACCGGGGTTAGCTTGCTACATGAAATTGACCTCGTTATAATTTGTGAGAACCTAGAGTACACACTTAGGCTAAACAACTATAGTGGCCGAGACTGGTTTTCAAATAAAAGTTGTTGACTTCATGCTCATGCTTCATATGCAGCAAGATTATTTCACTAGGGTAACTGTTTTAAATATCAAATATGATTTAAGTTGATATTGAATTAATGTCACTAAATTATGATTGTTTTTTTTTTTTTGCAGACCATAGACTTGTATATGATGAGCCTCCAATGCAGACTGATGCAGAGTGACAGCGTACTCCCTTCGCACACCGGAGGACGCACTGTTATCTGCAGATGTGATTTTTTTGTATATATTTTTAATGCATTTTTTGTACACATAAATAAGTTCTTTATATGTACATGAGCCTAATTTTATTTTGAATCATGTCTTGAAGCATCGACTGGAGTCGGATTGGAATGCTGGTATGGAGAGTGCCAAATTGGCATATGTGAAGCAGAATTATAAGCCTCACGACTCTTTGCGTGATGTTATTCACGCACGTGGAAATGGATCCAGAATCATATCTTGGTGGAATGTTACAACGGTATGTTTTTTAATTATAAGCAATTAAAAATTGTATTAAATATTGTATGCAATTATATGAATTATACGCTATTAAGTTCTTTATTTTATATATGTTAATGTTGTATGCAATTATATGAATTTTATATGCTATTAAGTTTTTATTTTTATATGTCAATGTTGAACTTGTAGGTTATATTTTTCTGCATTGTCAACGACCATTTTGTGGTCATTATTTGTGACATGTACAATCGAATCATGACTTTGCACGATTCATGTTGGCATAAATTGGACAAGGATACGAAGAAAATTAGATACAAATCATTGACACCTATTTACTTTCTTTTGCCAATTGTGATGTCACACTCGTTCTATTACCAACATCAACAGATAGGTGTGTCTGTGAACTGCTTCTCAAGCTTCTCATTCTTCAGCATGCTTGGAAAGGAAATCGATGGCTTGTACAGGTTCGCCGTTTTGTGCAACTGAATGGCCTGTTGTTCTAGCTCCTTCCCTTTCTCGATATCCTCCACCACTCTGTCTGTCTCATCTTCAGGCATGGCTAATTTTTTATCCACTTGCTTACCACTACGTAGAACAGTAATGGCCTGTAGCTACTACGCTGAGTGTCCCTGGCCTGGTATCTTCCCTGTCTGCTGTTGCTGCTGCATCTGATTACCTGCTCCAAAGATCTGCCCCACTTGGCTCTCGAGGCGTTTGATGGTAACCTCTTGAGCCTCTCTAGCTAACTTGCTCTCCTGCATGAAAGCTGCAAGGCTGTCTTCTAGAGATGATTTAGGTTGTGTGGCTGCTCGCGGTGCAGGTGGGAATTGTGGCTAGAACTACGGTGCTGGCTGCTAAAACTGAGGCAACGATGGCTGTTGATAGTGCGGTGGAGGTGGATAATGCCCTGGCTGACATGGGTAATATGGCTGTTGTGGTACCCATGCTGAGGTGGGTAGTAATGCTGCGGAGGTGCTCATCGGGCAGAAAAATTCGATCATTGTCCTTGAGTCGGCTCCTTCCATGTAGAGCTGCTCTGCGCCCTCCATCCTGAAGTCTGCTGGACTGGATGTTAATCGAATGGCAGGCGAGGTAGAAATCCCTGAGCAGCATAGACTTCCGCCTCTCCTTCATCAGTCATCTCCGCCATTCTGGTGCAATGATTCTCATCGTGAGTGAGATCACCACAAATAGGGCACGACTGAGATACTGGCTCATGTTTTGCCACTGTAGGGGCCTTGTTCATCTTCAACTCTCGCAGCTCTCTCATCATATCAGCCATCTACCTCTTCAAATCATGGCTCACTTCGATCTCCCTAACCTCTACTTTGTTGGATGGAGAGGTCTTCTGTTGTGAGTTGGTAGCTAGAGTCTCAAAAATCTCTATTGCTTCTTCAGCTGTCTTCTCAGATATGTTTCCTCCAGCTACTGTATCTACCATGAATTGATACGTATGCTGCAAACCATTCTAGAAGATTTGCCAGAGTAGCTCGGGTACAATCTGGTGGTGTGGGCATTGCTGCTGGAGCTCTCGATATTTGTCAAGTGGCTCATGGAATGGCTCGTCGAGTTCTTGAGTGAATTGCATAATCTGTAGCAGAATCAGCTGTGTCTTGTGATTCAGATAGTACTTGAGCAGGAATGTAGTGCTAATGGCCTTCCATGTGGGTAGAGATCCTTCTCGAAGGGAGAGATACCAAGACTTTGCCCTATCCTTCAGCGAGAAGGCGAAGCACTTCCTGAGCAACTCATCCTCGGTTAGGGCCTGAAATGGAATAGATTGGACCACAATGCAGAACTCTCTAATGAAAAGGAGTGAATCTTCGTTAGCCAAACCATAGAACGAGGGAAGCAAGTTGATATGGTTGTGTTTCAACTCATAGTTCCTTCTCGCAGCAGATAACACTATAGCAAATGCCGTGATGCCATAGGATGGCCTGGCGAAATCTCTGAGCTTCTTAGGTGCTTCGTCTTCCTCAGCCATTATGACTAATTTCTCCTCGAATAAAGTGGTGAGATTGACGACATCCTTGTATCGCTTCTCAAGTACACCTTCTCTTCTATTGATATTGTCGACAAAGGGCACCAACTCTTGTCTCAAGTTTCGGCGTCTTAGCATACACAACCAACAAAGATCAAATGTAC
Organism: Leonotis leonurus; assembly: GCA_026898415.1. Classification (NCBI taxonomy): domain Eukaryota; kingdom Viridiplantae; phylum Streptophyta; class Magnoliopsida; order Lamiales; family Lamiaceae; genus Leonotis; species Leonotis leonurus. Next base: position 229,448 of record JAPKLX010000187.1, on the reverse strand, counting down.
CTTGTGGGAGCAAAGGAATAAAGAAAAGAAAAATAAAAGAAGAAAAGAAATAAAATGAAACACAACGCAAATAAATGCCTAAAGCTTTCCCTGGCAACGACACCAAAATTTTTTTTAACTTATTTTACTTAAGTTACTCATAAGAGAACGAGATCATTATAGATTAATAAGTTAACCCTAGTCGTATTCTCAAGGAAGACTAACCAGGGCTTCATCTACGTTGTAAAATAAGAAAGCAATTAAATAATTGGGGTTTGAATGATTATTAACTAAATTAATTATTTACCTAGGCGAGTGAAATTGAAGGGATAAGAAAAAGAATTATCTAGGCTCACTCTCGGTCTTGGTGTGCAATTTCTTCTCTTTTTCGTGCCCTTTTCATCCTCGTTTATCTTCTCGAGCCTTGTTAACTCCGTTTTACCGATCTTTACCTACAATGTAACATATGGAAAGCCAAAACATCAAATCGAAAGATAACAAGCGACATTAATCTACGAGAGAAACGTAACCGAAAATAGATAAAACAATCCATGCAGCAAATTTGGCAAAAACTGATCTGTTAAAGGTCAAATCAGCTTGTTCCTCGGATTCGGAGCTCTCTGATGATGGAACATAATCATCATCGTCATCATCCTCTTCATCGACATAACAATCAGCATTTCTTTGTCCCTGTCCGTGTTCCTCTGCTTGTTCTTATCATTGGCCTTGATACTGATGTTCACCCTGACCCTACCTCTGTCCCTGTCCTTGTCCCTGTCCCTGTCCCTGTCCATATCCATATGCCTCATTCAAGTCTGGAATTTCATTGGCTCTGCTCGTCGAACTGAAGTTCATGTCTCCAGGGTAAAATTCATCAAACCAATACGACGAAGCTGCAATCCTTCTAATATTTTATAGTTCATCATTCATGTTTGAGCTTTGTGATGGTCCACACATATCAAACGAAGATTGGTTGATATAACTAACATATACAGTGGGACTTGCGACGTTCATGCATAAACCAACCAATTCTGCATCACTTGTCAAACAATATTTTATCATTTGTCAACTTCGCGATGCCAACATGTAAAACATTTCGTACTCTGTCCCCGAGAACATCAACATGTTGTTAATACAAATTCTAAGATTGTATAACGAAATTCCATCTCTCAGAAACGGTGCAATCTGCTCTTGTCCATTCACGTAGCTACAATCAACCAAATAACCTCCAAATTTGGCATTTACAATTTGACAATCCATCATCTACAAATAAAAATTACAAATTATACATAAGTCTCTTCGGAAATAAGATATAATTACTAAATAAGATATTTTTCACGTATTAAATATAGATATGCTATCACATATATCATATAAGCATGAAAATGCATGGACCGCTGGCTATACACGTGGGGGGTCCATGGGCGGTCCATACCCCTTTTTCCAGCGGTCCATTGCTATATGTTTATAATATGTACTCTTTCATATAAAAACTAAAAATTCATGATAAATTAAATAAACATGCAATTAATACAAATATATAAACATAAACATGCAATATTAATCTTAAAATTACCTAAAAATATATTATCAAACTGTCAAACTTTCACAAATATCATCAAAAACAACATAGTTTATGGACCTCTAGTATATGTACCATGGACCGCTGGTTAGTACATGGCACATATCCGAGCGGTCAATGGTACATATATCAGTGGTCCATCCATAATCATGCATTTCATGGTAGATAGAAGGCAATTACCTGATTTTTATCTTCAATATCAGCCTTTTGAAGTCAGATACGATGTAATTATATAGAACGATTTGAATACTATTTTGCTTTGATATACAAAGAGTGATAATGTGTGGAATATATGGTTTAGTAAGTATATTATATGATATATATCATACAACATAATAGTTCAAAAAATATATTAATCAAGTACTCAATTATTACTTTTAATAAATGTGTAAGAGTGTGTAAGAGGGAGTAAGACTTTTATGTACTTTTTTATATTTTTAAAATAAAATGAGTATTTTCTACATGCATGTTGAAGTTTTGAATATTTTCTACATACAAAAATTCAAAATGGCTAGTTTTACCCATTTACACTAAATATTTTGAACGTCATTTATGTTTAGATTACTACTTTTCCTTCTTTTAATACATATTCCAAATTTCCAATAATTTTACTATTATCAAGAGTCTTATTATTACATAAATTTCTTTGTGCATCAAATATTTGCTAGCTTGGATGTAATAATATTGATATTATCTCCAATGGAATGAAGTTATCATTTAATTTGAAATTGTAAGTAAAAACGAACATAATAATCGTTTGCTATATATACAGACATAACTATGTAAAATGTTGATGGAACCCGTATGAGGGATTCACGAAAATGCAGGATCTAGAGGTTTAATATATTACATGAATAATTAATTCTTAAAACACATAGGAGAATATAATGCGGAATATAATAATTATACCTCCTCCTACGCTAATCATCTACTTGTGGAGAAGCGATTTAAATCGCTAGCAACGATTTGCAATCCACACCGTACGAATCTCCTTCTTGAATCTCCACCAAATCCAATCCCAGGAACTTCTATCATATTCCCGGTCTACTTATTAGAATATTGTATGTGCGAAACTATCTAGTAATTGGAGAAAAGGAATATCGAAAATTCACAGTGTGGGACACTGTAAATTTTCAAAAATTGAGAATAAATTCTCAAGGGGGCACTAGTTTTCTCAAGTGTAGGAGAGAGAAAATGACTCATTCTTATTCACTTTTTATAAACATAGTGGGCTAGGATAGGGCTCCTAAGAAGAATGAATTAGATCTCAAATAATAGAACCATAATCCCCAATTTTATCTCTTGCAGTTACAACTATAATTCAAATTCAAATATGAATCCTATTTAAAATTAATATGGGCTTGGACAAATCCATAATTAGATTAAATTAATTTTCAAGTCTTCTTTTGGGTCTCATTGAATTTAATTAATTGGTAGGCCCACCTTTAGACTTAAATTAATTAATTTAAATTAAATTGTCCCCCAATTAATTACTCAATGTAAATGCAATAAAGAACTATTCTATTATAAATATTTATCGACTCCACTATAGGATAAATATTAAACTCATGTTGATTCATTCGAATTACAGACGTAACCCTTTTACCATTAATTATTTCTCGCGTTTAAGATTTTTTGAATCCATTAATTAATTAAGTTAGCTGACAACTTACAATTAATTAATATATTTATTTGTGAGTGATCCGGTTCAGACCTTTAATATTACATATGGAATAAATTCTCAACCGGTCGGGTTTCTTATGTAATAAACCTTTCTGAATGCCTCACGCGAATTTAATCAACTCGTGTCACTGAGACACGATTCTTTACGACTGACAGTCGAGCACTTCTGGCTAAGTCAATTACTACCGCCCAAGACATCACTATTTAGAGTTACGAAAAACCCGCAAGCGTAGATGAATCAAAACAGCATATAATCAATCGTCAATACTAATGTCATCGTCACAGATTAAGAAATAAATTATTTTACGAGACCTCGTTCTAAGTATCAGGATGTTAGAACTTATCTCATTGTGAAACCTCTCAATATGTATACACAAAGCATGTGTATCTGCTTATACATACCAACATCATTCTGCGGGCTAAGGTCAGCTCTCGCATCAAATGATATCGCAGCCTTTGCCAACTAGATTGTCCAAGTCTGTCTAGACTGTGACTTTATATTACAAAGGAGCCGACTGTGTTACCATCTGTGATCATCAATCCACCACAAAGTCTATAATTGCAATAAATGGATTTATTTGCAATTCAATATATAACAATAATGTATAACAAACCAATGATATAAATATTTATTCTCATTAAAGTGCAATTAGAAACAAGTTTGATATATCGTCCAAGCATAAAGCATGTTTTTGAGGTATACAAACCCTAACAAATGTTTATTTCTAATTTTAATGGAATAACGACTTTCAAATTTAAGCATTTGCAATATATGATGAAATAAAATTTATTGGTTTGTCCGTTAATCATGTATATTAATTAATGTTAGGTTTTTAAGTTTCTGTGTTATTTGAATGTTGACCTAACATTTATGTTTTTGTGTTCTTCACAGGAATACTGACTATGACTCCAGCTCAGCATGACGTGTGATGATGATACCACACTCAGCTCAGCAACAACGTGGCATACTGACTCAGAAAGTGGTGGAGCAACAAACGTGTGGAGTTGAAGACCAAGTCCAATGCAGTTGAAAAAGTTGTGCTGGTGTTGTTCCACAAATCTAGGAGTCAAGCAACCAACTTAAGATGTTCCACGCTTTCAGCATGATGTGCGGACGTGACAAACAGAATGTGGAACATGTGGGCTGGTGCTATATTCGTGGATCCAAGCCCGCAAAGTCTATCTATAAATACTAGATTCATTCGTTCAATAGATAGACATTTTTTGCAAATATATTTCGTAGTTTTTATTCGGTACAGTTCTTAGATCTTAAGAACGTATGTTTAGTGTTTTAGTGATAGTGTAGCTTAACATTGTAATAGTCCAACACTTGTTTTGATAATTTCTTTTTGGCCATAAGGCTTCCGTGTAGGTTATTGATTTATATAACCTACGCAAAAATATTCACGTGTCTTCTACTCTGCTTCTGCAAGTTAATCACTTAGAGTAGGTTGATACACTTTTAAGAGGTATCAGAGCCATCACTCGACACACTGAGTGTGGTCCTGACGGTATCACTACTCCAACATTTTGATGGATCCAAACAATATTGGAGTATTTCGACCTCCAGTTTTGGATGGCTCAAATTACTCCTACTGGAAGACACGCACTCGCTCCCTCATCAAGTCCATAGATAGAAGAGCATGGTTGTCTGTGGAGAATGGGTGGTCACCGCCAAAGGCTACCGACGAACACGGAGATGTTGTGCCAATCCCACAGAATGCCTGGACTCGGGATCAGGTTGATGCTGCCACATTTGACGATCGTGCGCTGAATACAATCTATGCATCAGTTGACATGAATATGTTCAAACTGATCAAGAACAGTACATGTGCAAAAGATGTTTGGGATGCACTACAACGGCATTGTGAAGGGGACACCAGCATCAAACAATCCCATCTGCGTATTCTCACCACAAAATTTGAGAATATGAAGATGGAGAATATGATGATATCTCCAGCTACACTAAGAGGATACTTGACATTGCCAATGAGTGTCAAGATTTTGGCGAACCTTTAAGCAATCAAGTACTTGTGTCCAAAGCACTTCGTACTCTACCCCCTAGGTTCGATATGAAGGTAACAGCCATTGAAACTTCAAAAACGGTGGCAACACTTGAGTTCACGGACCTCATGAACTCATTCAAAACATATGAGATAAACATGGAGGCTAGAGGCTCGTTTGGTAAGAAGAAAGTAATAGCATTCACTACGGGCACGAGCTCAAGCAGCAAAGTACCTGACATTGTTGAGTCCAGTGAATCCGATGACATGGGATCCACGAGGGAGATGATGTCGCCTTAATCATAAGAAAATTCAACCGGATGGTGAGAGGCTTTAATCGAGGTAAGGCCAAGACGAAACCTAAGGAACAAGAGGCACCTCATTTGGAGTTCTATCAATCTCCACATCAAAACGAGAATATCCAACGGCCTCCAGCAAGGAAAACACCTCACAACGAAGTGTTTAAATTTAGTTCCTCTCGAATTGATGGAGTTCAATGCCACGAATGTAGAGGATTTGGTTTAAATTTAGTTCCTAGTTTTAAAACCTTCAAACATCCTTTTACTTGCTTTCGTTTCTGAACAAAGAATTAAATTGCACTGTTAAGTCTTTCTTGAGGATACGACTTGAAGTGACTTATCATTGCTAGACGACCTTGTTAAGATTGCGAGCGACTCGAAACAATTTTAGTCGAACAGTAAATTCCACATTTATAGAGTTAAAAAAGGCTATATTAATTAAACATTATCTTATATTTAATAATGATTACATACTGTATTCTGTAACTTAGGTTAAACAAACAATATGGAGATGCTTGAATAACCGAAACCACAAGCACAAATAAAAGAGTAATGCAAATAAAGAGACAACCTTCTTCAATAAATTGAGAATTTAGTTCATTTATGATTGGTAATCGCAAGAACCATATTGTGAATACGCTTATTCAAAATGTTTAAAAATATAAGAATAATTAACTTATTTATAGCCCCATGATATAAGGCACCATTAACCCTAAAGAATATTTACATTTTTAAATTCATAAAATATTTGGATTAACTTATATAACTCTATAAGTTAACATAAGAAAAATATTCATGTAAATATTATATGTATTGAATATGGTAATTTTTGGAAAAAAATGGGGAAAATAGTTAACCACGTTTACACTACCACACGCGATACGATTAGGCTTCTCAATGGGTGGGTTTTACCCGGACCGGAACCGGAACCGATCAAAACCCGCTCATTTTAAAGTTGTGGTTCCGGTTTCAGTTGCGGTTCTAGACCCATACAAACTCACTCATGATTGGTCCAGACCCGACCCGACCCGTAAGGTACGGTTCCGGTTCTAGTCTGGTCCGACCCGGTCATTTTTTATCCAATTTTTTTTTTTCTTCAATTTTTTTTATCTTAAAAAAATAATATTTTATAATATTTCGTATTACATCCTTGATCGCAAACGAACACTCTATACGTCTTAATTCAATAATAAATGTACCCAAGCAATAAACACATATAAATCGTAAAATAATTATGGTATTTAATTGATTTTTTAATAATGGCTAAATAAAATAAAAGAGAAGTTTCATTACTAAATATTTTATATTTAATTAATTTATTTAGAATCCGGATTCGTTTTAACGAATTGGTGACTAAAATAGTTTGTTGTAACGGCAAACCAGATTCAAGGCATACTAACAAATCTCCACCTTGACTTGAATCTTAACTTCCTTGCAGATGCATCATTACAATGCCGGACAAACAAACTTCTCCTTTCCTGCCTCAGATTTGCCCTCCTTGGGCAACTAACAGCTCATGACGTTAAGCAAGTCCAAACAGTGTCGAAACTTGCTATGTGGGACCGACTTGGTGAACATATCAGCAGGATTATCAGCGAGACCCCCGTTTGCGTAGCGGCAAACCAGATTCAAGGCATACCAACATAATTATATAAATAAAATATAGCAAGACCCATGGGTAACCCATACCCAATAATACCCATGGGTATTCTCCCGGATCGAAATCATTAATATTTTAATTAACGGTTCGGGTCCGGGTCCAATATTCAATGGTTCGGTTCCGGTTCTAAAACGGTAACTAATTTAACGGTTTCGATCCGGGTTTTACCCACCCATTGACAAGCCTAGATACGATGCATGCAATCTCAAATTGTGAGTGAAAAGGTGCAATTCACTTATTGCACCATCTCCCTGTATTCGACGACAACTCTATATATTATGAAGACGGAAGATCATTAAACGTGCAAGCTTTTTCTAAACAATTTACTCAGCAAACACAACAATACGACAATGAGGTATGATTATTTCAAATAAAATTTTCATTTTCTGTGTTAATTGCAGTAATTTTTATTTGCATTTCTTATGTACGGTTGAATTTTCTTCTTATATATATTATGACCAAACTCTGCATTCTTTGTCGATAGGAGTGGTCCAAAAAATGTAACTGGAAAACAATTTGCCCATCAAAATACGTATTTTTACGCTTATGGTTGAACTCGGATGGTGGATGATTTTATCTTAGATGAAATTATCAAGAGTAAAAAAATGTTGGGTTTTAAGGGACCTCAAATACCGAGGTTTGTTGTGCAGAGTGTGCAACAACTGTTGAAGATGAAGTTCGATCTTCAAGTCCCGCTTCTAGACCTAGAACATCAAATTTTAAGATTCGATCAACCATACAATAGTTTCAATGATGTCCTTTGTACCAGGTGTGTCTACTTTAATCAAAAAAACGAATACTATATTTGCAAATCAGAGGTTATGGATGACGATTATAGGGGTAATTTAAACTTATTTATTTGCACTCTCTTCAACCATACGCACATTGCACAAAATAAATTATCTGTCATTTAATCATATTCTCCGTATGTAAATCGATCCATTCGCAGCGGCTACACTAACATTGGGTTGCGAAAGTATGTAGAACATGATAGACAGACAATCATCCGTGGGAAAGGAAGGTGATGCGCAAGGTGTCGGTTGCGTCGTCTTAATCAAATATGAGTGCTATCTATTAGAACAAACAAACAACTAATGCTATTAATAATAATTTAAAATAGTTTTCACGGCCGGCCCTTACACGCGATTCTGGGTGTAAAATGCTTGGCTTGAATCGTGCTCGTCGCGTGTTCGATCCTTGACACTGGTTTTTACTTTAGTTTTGTGTGGGTTTTAAAATTATATCAAAATTATATGATTAATATATTAATGTTATAAAATTAATCATATTATTGAAACTGATGACTTAGTAACATCTAACTCATCTCAAACCATAAACTCAAAATCATAAAGAATATTCTTCATATATTGTTACTCACATCATTTTATGTAATTTTGCAAAACAAACCTTTATACTTTTCAATATTACATATTACATCCATTCAAATTTTCAATTACAAAATTTAATTTAGAATTTAATAATTATTTAAATAAAGACAAATAAACTATTCATTTACTAAAAAAATAAAATTACATGATTGATAAAATTAATTACATTAAAATATAAAGTCTAACATAAATTTAAACAATAAAAAAGATATTATCATTCTTAAATTTAATATTAATGTATTTTATATTTTCAATTAAATTTTGTAGCATGTTGTAATGTAATTTTCATATCATTGTTGTTGTTTTATTAATTATGTATTACAAATTATATATGTCTATAAATTTTTTTCCACATTTTCTAAATTTTGTTTTTTATGTCTTTTTATATTAGATATGAATAATTAAAACTCAAAAATATTAAGCAAATAAAATACATTACTAGAAGTCTAATAATTTAAAAAGTTCAAACATAACTTCTTTAGGAATTAACTAGCATTCCAACAATAATTCCAAGCACGATGAATAACATCGCTTGGAAAAGGAATATTACGAATATCTCAACCATTAAAAAATTACTCCCATATTAGGTTTTGCAGATTCACCTGTTGATAACTTATTGCTATAAGTTTGACTCAATACGTAGTCGGGGATATAATCATCACACCATATTAAGGATTTCGGATGTTTCAACTCTTCTGGGCACTTATAATAATACCTCCCCTCATGTTTTGCAGGAATTCAACAATGGGAGAAGATTTCACCAAAGTAGAGTAAAGAGTTTTCTCGATTACGGCAAAATCCTTTATGATCCTCTTGTCCGGTTGTCAATTTATAGAGACCACTATAAATTAAAATTTAACTTAACTTGCTTCGTTTTTCGAGCTCTGGGTCACCTTCAAGATCACATCAGTTTGTTATATATTTTTAAAATTTTTATTAAAGCTAAGCCAACACAAGGTACACAAGTATTTTTATTTTTTGTCATTACGACTACTTTAGCAGCTTATATAAGCATGGAAGTATAATAATTTATCTCCCTATTTTTGAATGGCCGAAGTAACTATAACCAACCACCATATATTTTATTAAATACAAATTTTTGACAAATTTCTTATTATAATATATAAATTATAGTAATTCCTTTTAATATTAATACTAACAAAAAGAGTGTTAATCACATAAGGATTTATTGTAATGCACTAATGCCTATAAAGAAATATTAAACAAATTATAATCCTTAGTTTATTAATGATACAATTATAATGGAATAAGATCATGATCATCATTATCAGTCAATAGTTACGGTTTCATTGCACTCATAAACAAATACTCAACTAAATGATCAAGAAATAAGAGATGTTTATCTCATACATATCATATAAATTATAATTTAATTTTTATCCCGTCCATCGCACAGGTGCACATGCTAATCGAAAATTAAACCCAACAAAATGGTTTTCCTTAACCGTTGGGGGCATACAACAATTATGGAGTTAGTGTATGCTCTGGTGCAACTGTGTAAGCAACCTATTGATCATTACTATACGACATCACCCACGAGTTTTTGGGTATCGGCCAGTTGAAATTAGCAGGGAAAACCATAGTCTTACACCTGATAGGAAAATTGTTACATGCATTCTGGTCAGGGAAGGGTTAAGCAGCAGGTGCTGACTTCTCCAAATTTGAACCAGATACGACATCACACTTATTGTTACATACTTTCTAATAAAATGGATTCACATACCTTTCCTAAGTGCATGGTAAGCCACTTTAGAAGCATTAACCTCAGCCTGCTTTATGGTTTTAGCCCCGATCCTCTGAAAAATGTCAGATCTTATATCCACAGTAGATACAAATATAGGATTGTGAGACAACCCTGTCTTCACTATCTCACACCACGGACACACTATACCCTTATGTTCCCATTCTTGCAGAAGATTTTTGTATAAGCCATTACCCTGTCATCATTTCCGCATTTACATAGATCAATCAAAATAATAAGATTAATCAAATGTCACATAATCAAGCGACTGCAATGGTATGTCAAATCTCCTTGAACTACACACATAAATTCTTATTCATATGAAATATATATGACGTAACTATATATAATACATAAATTATCTATACTATTGCATACTTACTTGTACCCGAGCTTTGCATCATGGTACCATTCCAAAAAACTTTTGAGCAGAGCCCGCGAATATCTTTTATGGGGACTGTATATCACTGGCGTCAACACTATTTCCTTCGTAGGGGTGTCATCCTCTTTAGATATCTCATCCCTAACTTGCCCATACCGTCTATGCATATGTTCTCTATCATTCATATCAAAAGAGTTCAAGCTATTGGTGCCGCTTGATGAACAAGTGACAATTGAATACGATGCAGATAGTACATGAGGACTCATCTTTTTAATATGTTCTTTCACCGTGTATGCCTCGTCAATCCAATTGCAATCAAAATCAAACATGTTCCATATTATTGTTGGCGCTCTTTCTTCAAAAAAAGGGTCACCAAAACTCAACCCACTATTCTTAATACATGTATCCATTGGGAGACAACTCTCGAATACATCATACTCAGTTACCACGCCCATACTATTATTCGATTTTCCCATCAAAGACTTCTGTTCAAAAAATGAAATTAAATGATATCTATTATGTAACATTAATCGTTTAAATTTGTATTTAACATATGTGTTAAAACCATGGAAGCACGTGGAGAGAGAAATGAAATAACAAACGAACTGAAAGAGGAATATCATCGTGAATGTCATATATGTGTATATTGTACAACTGGACTGTAGTACACACCCGAAGAAGGAAAAAGAAAGATGTGGAAAAAAGCAACAAAGCTAACTAGGATATACATACTGATTAGGATCAACAACTTCCTAACCACCTTAATAATAGAAACGTAAAATATGAAAAACACGCTTCTTATTATTCTAGCAACAAAGAAGAAAACCAGCTGCTCTCCCATGCATACGTGATATAATATGCATCTCAATATTATGCTATAAATACATATTTCACATTTGGAATACACAGATACATATTATTAACATATACTTTTAGTTTTTCCTCATTCAGTGCTAATTGCTAACACAATATTTTTTAAAATTATACCTCTTCAGGTGATGATGGTGAAACATTTAAATCAAATAATACCCTATCATTTGACTTAACTCTTTTCTTAAGCCTTCTTAAATTGATGCGGGATGATGTCTGCGTACGTGAAATCTTCGGCGAACTGCTCGGTATCACGGAATCCATACCAAATAACTCCCGACTCTCTTCACTTGCACTCCTACGTTCATCGTATTCCTCATCCTTCAAAGAAAAATTGAGCCGCCGCTTCATCCTCAAAAGCGATACTCCTTCCATAATGCATTTACACACATAATTTTTAGAACAACTCTCCCGAACTAACCCACTCATGTGAGCTTCTTCTTCTTCCGTCAATTTAAAACGTACCTGGAACAACATAACATGATCCATTCATTAATATGTGGATTACATTATTAATAAAACGTTACATTTACGATTAAGTAAAACCAAACTTGACAATGCACCTTTCTCAAGGGTGTTGTTGACTCAAATATACAATCAAAATTAGCATATCTTATCTTGTGGGGAGCTAACCAACGAAATAAACGCAGGGCATCTGACCATTTTGCCATTATAGAGTAGCATCTCATTGATGCAACTTCGGGGAATATTTCATACACAGATATTCGCAATGCTAGAGAGAACCCCTTAATGTCCACGCAGACTCTCTGCCCTCTCCATTTCCATAAACATGCGTCTGTGCGACTTCATAAATTCAGTCACAAAATAATCGTAGGATGCAAGTCCCCATGGAAACGCGTTCACTCCATCTATACTCTCGCAAACGTCCAAGTAGTGTTCATTAAATCCAGGACCCAAGATTACACCGTAAACGAACAAACAAAGCGCAAGGTTCAGTGGTAAGTCGCCACTGCATCCTGCCCCACAACAAATTTCTCTTAATTTTCCCTCTATATCTTTAGTGTAAATTCTACGCCTGGGTGTCTGAAAATGTTATCCCAAAATTCAGATTTCCAAGTACGCCATGGGACCTTGAAAAACAATGGTTGACAAATCAAGATATTTGCCAAACGTACTACGTCGGAAACCTTCCATTGTAGTCTCATCCAGTACAGACTTTAGTACGCTCAACACCCGTTTCGGCGACGAACGACTGTGTATAATTATAGTAGGACCCGATTCTCCTAATTTTGCAATGGCTGTAACAAATAAATAAATCATCTTGGTCATTACTTTTTCCATGCAATTCGTAATTTAAATTTGTAATCATCTTCACCATTAATATATACAAGAACTCGAATTGAAAACATAACATTGTAGCATCAAAAAAAATTCAACAATTTAACATTTTTATACAGTCAAATGTATCTATCTCACAAGTAGTTACGAATATTTTCCCATGTAAGTATGCATTATGCAACTGTAACTCATAAACAAACAACAAATCAGTATTCCTGTTCTTTAAATACTTATTGTATTTATAGTCATCTCCATTGGACCAAACAACATTAAAAAAAATACAATACATGTTTATACATGGGATCATTCACGTACAATAAATATACCAACATAGTAAATAACTATATTAAAACTCACTCACGTTTAGCCATTTTCTGTCTCTTACTTCTCAAACATTTATTCGACGCTGATTCCACCATTACTTCAGAGAATTATCAGTAATTAACTACAAGATTTTAATAACTTCAAGAATTTAAGGACTGAGAGAATATTGAGTTAAACAACTACGAGATTTTAATAACTGAGAATGGGTAAAAACAAACACACTATGTTTTGTTTTAAATACATATTTATTTTTGAAATTATTTTATAACCCATTTTCTTTTCCAATACATCTACAAGTTCCGGCCGCTTTCAATGACTAAAATCACCTTATCATTTAATGCACCGTTCATCATGATTACTGTTGTCATTATTAAAACTGTAAAAATATTTAATCTATTCTAAATTTATAATTATAATAATAAAATATATAGAATAAAATAAGAAACAATAAATTGGACTATACACACACACATATATATATATATATTTAGTTTACACTATTCAAACAAATTTTTATGGAATCTATGTTAATTCAAATTTATAGAAAACAAATCATTGAGTAACCAAACTAAATTACCACTTATTCAATCAAATTTAATAAATAGGATTACATTTAATATAATAAATTAATTTGATTTGCATAACATTGGTTTAATATCTATTTATGCTTAAATTTTACTTTTGTTATATTACGTCCTCACACACTACAAAAAAAAGCTAAACCGGCGAAGGAATTGATGACGGAATGGTGTTCCGTCGTCCCCTGGCGACGGACTGACGACGGAAATTAACAAATAATGCTAACGACGGACTGTCGATCATTTTTTTGGCGCGTAAGCTGGCGCCAATGTTAACGACGGACTGGACGACGGACTGGTCCGTCGTCCCACATTTCCGTCGTCCGATCCGTCGTTAATATTTTATTTTATTTTTTAATAATTTTAATATCGGACGACGGACTGGTCCCTCGCCCAGTCCGTCGTCCCACCCTATTTAGCGGGCAAAATGCCCTTTCGCGAAACAGAACAACGGCGCCCAAGTTCTGCTCTTTCTCCGGCGATTCCAAGGTCCCCGTCGAAACAGAACACCCCCGCACCAAGGTAAGTACATTATACCCTTTTCCCTTCCCCTATCTTTATCTATTTCGGTTTCTCAATTTCTCCCCGTTTATATTCGACGCCGGAGTAGAAATCTTCCCCTCGACGTCGCCTCCGCTGCCCAGCTGCTCCGCCGCCGCTGCCAGCTTCCTCCACAGGTTGTTTAATTTTATTTTATTTTTGAATTATTTGATAATTTGTATGAATTATTTAGTTAATTGTTATCTAAATTAGTTAATTGTAAAATTAGTTTGAATTGATATATGCGATTAATTGTTGTTAATTGTTTGAGAATTGTGGTTCATTGATATGTGATTAATTGTTAGTGTGAATTGATATATGTGATTAATTGTATTTTTTTTGTTAATTGTTGTTAATTGTGTGATAATTGTGGTTAATTGATATATTTTATTAATTGTTAGTGTGAATTGTTAATTTTGTGTTAATTAATGTTGTTTTAAATTTTATGAATTGTTTGATAATTTGGATTAATAATTTAGTTAATTGTTATTTGAAGTAGTTAATTGTTAAATTTGTTTAATTTGATATATGTAATTAATTGTTAATTTGTGTTAATTGTTGTTAATTGTTTTATAATTGTGGTTAGTTGATATATGTGATTAATTGTTAGTGTGAATTGATATATGTGATCAATTGTTAATTTTATGTTAATTGTTGTCTTTAATTTTCAGAATTAATTGAAAATTTGGATTAATTATTTAGTTAATTGTTATTTAAATTAGTTAATTTTTATATTTGTGTTAATTGTTGCTAATTGTTTGATAATTGTGGTTTCAGTGTTAAATAAAATTATTGTTAATTGATTGTTAATTAGTATAAGTTTAATTAAATTGTTTACGTGTTTACTTAGTTTAGTTATTTAAGTACTTTAATTACTTTAGTTAATTGACTAATTTCAATTCTTAATTAATTAGTATATCTTAGTTTAAATTCGTAATTCATTAGTTTAAATTGTTAAGTAGTATTATGTTGTTAATTGAGCGTTAGTTTAATTAATTGTTTAAATTGTTTAATTAAGGTTTATTTAATTACACATGTCGCCTCCCGACTCCTCTCTCAGCCTTTTCGAGCCGCCTTCTGCTGCTCCGGCGCTCTCTACTTCGGTGAAAAGTAATTAAATTATAATAATGTACTTATTTAATTACTTAGGTTAATTATATGTAAATAATTAGGTAATTAAATATATTTGGTTAGACGTAATAAATTGTTTAGGTCAAGTTTGTTTAAGATTATTAATTATCTTAATTTAGATTAATAGTTTATGTATTTATATATATATTATGACATTGGGATAGACATAATTAATTTCTTAAGGATCTTCTCCCTTTGGGATAGATTTTAATTATGTCTTAAGGATCTTCTCCCAATATGATCAGTAATTGTTCTACGAACCTCGTTGTATTTCGATATATATGTTGTGATAATTTGATGAGATGCACGAGTTGTTATGTTTTGATGATATATATTTATATGACATGCATGTTGGGATAGTTTGATGACCTTAGCTGACTTGGTTAGATTAGACACAATTACTTATGTAGTTTAAATAATATCGGGGGTAAAAATCTTGATTGTAACATGTAACCCTTATTAATGACCGAAATAATCGTGATCTCCAAATGCGTAGCATCAAACAATTAAGCATCAGCATGTAATTCATAAATGCAATTCAATGACCCTTATTAATGACAGAAATGATCGTGATCTCCAAATGCGTAGCATCAAACAATCTAAGTATCAGCATGTAATTCATAAATGCAAATCAATGACGTACAAAACATTTTAAACGTAAGGATATTCTCTCTCTCTATTAAAGTCCAAATAATTTACCAATACTGTTATCGCCCTTTATTCAACTTCAAATAATTCAATTTCTGTACTGAACTCCAAATGATTCAACTCCTCTATTGAACTCCAAATGATTCAACTAATTTATTTTCAACATAATAGATGTCTTACAGTCGGCGCGGTTCACCACGAGATGATGTGAGGACTCCTCGTGGTAGGGGTTCCAGACGATCACATCTATCCGTTGGACGGGGTAGTTCCCCGGGCTCATCGTCTGGATATGAGTCCGGGACCGGTCTGAGCCACCATATTGGTGGCATACACATAGGCGGTCCGTCTTCTGGCTCTGACACTGATGGTCAGAGAGAGCTTAGACCCACAGGTGACTTTGTTCTATCTGTGAGTGAGCTGGGGTACGTAAATGCAATAATCACATCTTCAATTTTGACAATTATTTAATTAGTTATTCAAAAATCTAACATAAATCAATCTAAAATTACTTATGTATGGGATTTTACCCGCATGCCGACCCGGCAGATTACATTTGGGAACTATTTAAGATAGTTCCCAACCCGACTGGATACAGTTGGAAGCTCACGCCTGAGGACGTGAGACATCGATATTGGGAGGAGTTTAAGGTTCGAAAATTTACTAAAACTTTCAAATTCATTCTTAATTATAACCTATAACTACAATTTCTAACATACATTTTCAATGCTAGAAAAAATTTACTTGGGAACCGGCACTCATGCCAAGATTCGGGAGCTGTGGTATGATAAGATTCGGGAGAGATATAAGGATTATATCTGCGGGATAAAGAGGAGGAGGAATGATCCGCCACCCAGAGGTGGGAAACCTGGGTGGTGGACTGATGATGTGTGGATGGGTTGGCTCGCTTACTGGTCCCGGGATGATGTTGTGGCCAAATCCCAGGCAGCAGGCGCAACCGGATGTCTGAGCCTCAGGGACCGGGTACTGGTCCTATCAAGCATAGGGGAGGGTCCAAGTCGTTCATGCAACGAGCTGAGGAAAAGGTAATAATATATTTTAAATAATAATTATAATTATGTGATACAATTTTAATTCATATACACATGTTTCAATGACACAACTCCATTGTGATTTGATGCATAGGGTCGTGAGAGGGGAGTAGCTCCGATTGAGTGCATGTTCGACTCCTTTCTCGATGAGCATCGATACGCAGACGGGACATACATCGATCCGAAATCTGAGGCGATAGCGGTAAGTTTTAATTTCAAAAGAATATATATATATTAGATTTTTAATATTTATAATATGTATACTAACAAATGTTCATTTCTCGTTTACATGCAGACTGAGGTGTTTCGCCGTGTTGACGAGGAGCGGGCCCAGCTACTCGAGGGGGACCACAATGCAGTCGACATAAACGAGCTGTATCTGGAGGTTCTTGGCGGTCCGAACAAGAAGAAGAGGATGTTCGGCACGGGAGGCGCGGCGAAGGCCTTGAGAGCATCTAGATTTGGGGGATCCTCGTCCATATCACGAGCATCCAGAGACGAGGTTGAGGAGCTGCGGCGTCGAGTCGAGGAGCAGGATCGCGAGCGCCGTGAGTACCAGGCTGAGCAGCAGAGATTAGCTGAGCAGATGGCGCTCATGCAGAGTCAGTACGCCGAGGTGATGCGGTGGATGTCTCAGCAGCAGGGAGGAGGTAGTGCACCCTCCTTTCCCTCTTATCAGCCTCCGTCTGATGCCCCTCCCCATTTTCCTCTTGATTATGATTCGTAGATGCTACTGATACACTGTACTATTTTTTGATTATATGGTTTATCGTGGGATGCTACTGATACATTATATTATTTATTGATTATATGAAATCCGCGTTCATTAATTATGAATTTCATTCGATTGGTTCAATTTTAAATTATTGTTCAATGTTGGATTACATTTGTATTGTTTGTTGTGACACGTTTTAGGTAATGGATAATAAAAAAAAATAAATTATTAAAAAAAAAAAAAACTAACGACGGATTAAATCTGTCGTTAGTTTTCCGACACCGTCAACGGCCACCGGGAGACATTGACGACGGATTTACAGTCCGTCGTATCTAACTACGGATAAAATCCGTCGTTAGTCCGTCGTTAGCTAACGACGGACTGTATTTTCCGTCGTCCGATGGGCTAACGACGAACGAAATACAGACGGAAAAATTCCGTCGCCAGTTCGTCGCTAACCTACCGGGACGACGGATTTCCTATGCTAAAGACATATTTTTCCGTCGCCAGAACACCTTTTTTTTGTAGTGACAATATAATTTAATTGTATCGAAATTATACAACTATTATGAAGGATTTAATTGAAAACATTTTTTTCAACATACAAACATTCATAAATTTATAACATGCATATACGGATGTAAACGAATCAAATAATTTTCGTTCAATGAGGTATCCTTATTCGAAATTTAGTTATTAAATTTTGAAAATTAAGTTATTACAATTCTAATTAGGGTTATAAACGAATCGAATATCACAATATTCGATTTTATTTGTTACGAAATATTCGAATTGAATATAATTATTTGATTTTATTTTTTAATATATTAAATAATATTCCCTCCGTCCACGAAGTAGCTTCTCTCTTTAACCGGACACGAGTTTTAATAAATTGTTTGACTTTAGTAGGTAATATGTAAAATGTCGTGAGTAGTGTGTGGTTAGTGGAAAATGAGGCCCACATTATTGATGATGTGTTGAGTAGTGAGTGGAGTAAGAGGTTGCAAAAAATAGAAAGTTAAAGTGGGAAGCTACCTTGTGGACAGATTGATAAAAAAATATGGGAAACTACTTAGTGGATGGAGGGAGTAATATTTAAAATTATTAAATTTAAAATTCGATCTTATTCAAAATTTTACTATAACAAAAATAAAAAATTATGTTCAAATTTATTTTTTAATTTACAAAATAAACTTTACATTTAAATAATTATATGTAAATATATTTTTATATATTAATATTAATATTAATCTTAATATTAATATATAAATGTATTATTTATATTTTAATTGAATATTTACGAATATCGAATCAACATATTTGAATTCGAATCGAATCTCGAATCGAACAAAAACTATTTGATTCGTTTACAACCCTAATTCCAATAGTTTTCTCAATTACATCTTTATTCAAATACAAGTACAAATCCATTAATATGCTATTGTGTTTAATATTAGTCAATATTTTACTAATCATATTTTATATATTAACAAATACTCCCTCCGTCCACTAATCTTGACACAATTCTCTTATTTGAACGTTCCACTAAGCTTGACACATTCCTAAAATAGTAAAAGTTATCCCTTTAAAAAGGTGTGGACCTTACCACCTTTATCACTCTTACACTACTTTATACACTCTCCTTAATAACTGTGTTCAAAAGTTTTGTGTCATACTTATTGAGACGGAGGGAGTATTTCATAGATTAAATAAATTAATTTTTATATTCAATTCCTACAAGCCCACAACCTGCAATTTATGAACATGCTCAAATTAATTAAATACAAGTTTTCATTAATAATTCACTCCACAAAAGCATCGTACATTTATTATAAAAAATCATTCAATAAATTGTGTCTATTACATGTATTCCAATAACTATTTTTCTTATATTGGGATGGGATGGTAGGTGTTGCAGTCCTAAATTGTTGGGAGCCGTGGCACGTCGGGTCCGTGCGATGTGCCTCGGCCAAGGATAGCACGACTACGTGCCGAGACAAAGATAAAAGCGTGGTGCGGAGCCATGCCGGACACGGACACAAGAGATGTGCGTGGGACACTGAGGAGGTGCATGCACTGGCCGAAGGATCATGAACGAGGGGTAACCGAGTGGCACGCGTGCGGGGCGCGAGCCACTGGCCGAGCGGTGGCCAAGAGTGGCACACGTGCGGAACGCAGGTCACTACGCGATAAATAGCCGAGCGGCGCGCGAGTGTGGCGCGCGCCACTGTCCGAGACAGGGCTGAAAGGTGGCGAGAAACACTGACCGAGGACTGCCGAGACCCGGCACGGGCACGGCACATGCACGCGGCACACCCGAGGTGCGCGAGCGGCACAAGGCGCGGCACAAGACGTGGCGCGGGCGTGGTGCGAGCCATGGGCGACGGGAGCGCGAGCCAAGGACAAGGAAAGAGAAAAACCAAAGGAGAGAGAATGAGTCTTCTCCAAGGTTTTTATAGCTCGGACTGTCGGTTGAGAGAATCGTGGGAGTCGGTTGCGAACAAGACCAAATCTATGGAGCGAGAGCGATTCGTGGGAGTTTGTTGCGGTAACAAACCCCACTTTTCGGGGAAGCTGTTGAGACCAAGTCAAAGTCGGTTACGGGCGCCCCACATGGCTCATGGGCCTAGCTTAGAGATAGGCCCGATAGTTAGAAAGCCCAGTGAAGGGGGCATGTCCTTCACACCTATAAATAGATGACTCGTGAGAGCCTTGAGCACATAGAGTTGTGTGTGCCAAAGCGTGAGTCCCTTGTATGAAGTTGCGAGTAATATAAGGTTGAGTTGCCCCGTAATTCTTGTGGTTCGTTTATACTTTACGTTGCTTTATAATCGTAATTCTGTGGGATCGAACCCTAACTCCGCAAGAGAGACATTCACACAAACTTATACACGAGTGATGAAGTGTTTGAAGGCTGGCCAAGAGGTGTCTTGGCGCCGCACGAGGTGAAAATTCTTGGACGAAAATTAACCCCGTGATAGTAGGGATGGTAAGGGATGGTAGGGTGTATGTGAGGGGACGCAAACTAACCGCATAAATCTGCAGATTAAATATACTCCATAGAAAAAAGGGACAAATAATTATTGTTTAATAATGGCAAAACCACTTACCGACCGTTTACACTGAAATCGTTTACAGTATCGAACGTCACTTTAGTTAGTTGGTCTTCATTTTTATTTTTTGTCGTTTTGCTTATCTTTGACTAAAGCCTGGATCTTAAGGGCATAAACCAGTACATTAAGTAACTAATCTTTTAGTGGATAGTGTCACCACCGTGTCTGGTACATGAAAAGGTCTATATTATATAAAAAAATTTAAAATAACACACCCTCCTCTTATTGAATTACAAGAAAATTTGTTCAACTAATCTTTAATAGCTGATGAAGCATGTTTGCAAGACTATAAGTGCAGTTGTTCTATTATTATTGGTCTTTTAATTAAAATTTATTATTTTTGGTCAAAGTAGACAAATTACGATTTTACGTAGATAAACAAGTTTGTGACGTTTTAAGTTAAGACACATGTAAAAGTGAATTTACATTAATGAAATAAGATTTTTTTTTTTGTCAAAAATGAATATGACCAATGACTTTATTCGGAGTCCAATCAAGAAAGTGAAATTTAGAATGAATGAAGTATTATTTACTTGAACCACTGGAATAATAGTACAATATCATTATGAAATATAATTTATTTTTAAATAATGGTAGTACAATATCATTATGAACTATAATTTATTTTTAAAGTGTTGATACAGTGGTAAAAGAATTTATGCTTCACCTTCAAATCTTTCTTGATACTATCTTTAAATTTGGTTATTTATTAATAGAAATATTTAATTAAATAGTACTATTTGACTCAGATGACTGGAATAATATTATGAGTGACTTAATTTTTGTCTTTTTGTGAGATAGACATGTAGTTGACTGTTTAATCTTCTATGTATATTTACAATACAAAATTAGTGTGTAACTTGTCGAGATTCGGCAAAAAATTATTTTACGTTGTCATATATATGTGATCATTATAATAATAAAAATATTTCATTTTTAATTAATACATAAATAAATTTTATATATGCAAGAAACATTATATATATTAAATTAAAATATTTTATACAATAAAACATGTTTTTTAAAAAATTAAAATTAAATTTATATTTAATTTATTATCGTTCAAAAATTTCATTACACATCACATTCATCGTTGAGTACTGCGTGTGTCCATCGACTTTTAGGCATTTACTTGTACCATAATTATTATAGAATTAAATTTAATTTTCATCTGTATTGCAAATGTTATTGGCAAGGTAAGGACAAAAGAGATTAAAATACAAGATGTGGATTTCAAATACAACTAGGCTATCAAGTGTGACGTTGCATTGTTTGACAGCATAGTATTTTTTTCAACTATTCGTTATACTTTTTTATTTATTTATAATTGACAATTTATGTTTTAATATATAGGATATACTTTAATTTGTGTATTGTGAGGTGCGTTTGCTGATCATCTTGAACAATTTATGGATCAAAAGTCGAAAAATCCGTAATAGTGGCTCTTCAATTTTCAATGATTCAACATTTAAAGGTTTAAATTTTAATATTTTTGTATTAATAATTATATAATGTCTACTACTTTATAACAAATTATTATTTTTATTTTAAGAGCAACAAAGGTTATTTAATGATTATAATAATATAAATATACAATTAAATAGTACTCCATTTGTCTCGCTAAGAATAACCATATTTCCTTATTGAGTTGTCCTATTAAAAGTGGCAAATTTTCAAAAAATAAAAAAAAATTACCTTTAAAATACTTGTTAGGGTTTTTATAGCTCAAAGCATGCTTAATGTTTGGATGTTGTTACAGACTTGTTTTCGATTTTAATTATTAATGAAAATAAATATTTCCATCATTGGTTTGTTATTTATTTATCTTTGATTATTTAATTACAAACAAGTTCCCTTTTACAATTAAAGACTGTGTGGTGGATCCATAATCACAGAAGGTAACACAGTCAGTTTCTTTGTAGAACAAGGTACACAACCTAGACAAACTTGGACAATCTTTTCGGTAAAACGTTGCGATATCATTTGATGCAAGAGTTGATCTTAGCCCGCAGAATGATGTCGGTATGTATATGCTGTCAGACATTATAAGTTCTTCGTGCTGCTTCTTAGAACAAGGTCTCGGTAATTGATTATTTCTCAATTTGTGGACGATTACATTAGTATACGTGTCGATTAGTCGTTGTTTTGATTCATCTATACTTAAGGGTTTTCGTAACCCGGTAAAGTTAATGTCTTGGGCAGTAATAATTGATTAACAAGAAGTACTAGATTGTCATTGCATAGAGTTGCGTCTCGGTTAACTCCGAGTTGATTAAATCCCCGTGAGACATTCATAAAGGCTTTATTATATAAGAAACTCATCCAGTTGGAATTTATTCCATATTTAATAATCAAGGACTGAACTGGATCACTCACGTATAAACAAATTAATTAATTTACAGTTGTCAACAAACTCAATTAATTATTAATGGATTTGAGTTTCTTAAAACGCAAGAAATAATTATAAGAAAAAGGCGAATTACATCTGTTATTTGAATGATTAAAGATAGTTCAATATTTATTCTAAACTGGAGTCGATAAATATTTATAATAAACTTACACTTTTGATAAATGCGAGATTTCCGGATTTCATAATGTCTTTTCTATACCGTTTAGCGGTTTAAACCCGTATTCATGCACATACTTGAGATGACTTTTGATAATTGTTGAAGAATTTGATAATTACATGGTTTGCAACGAATTTTGCAGGAAAATAGGTCATGATTTGGCAAAAACCATCAGCTAGAGATTTGAAGTTTAGTTCGAGAGGAGTTCGTAGGAGAAAACGGATCTAAATTCGGAGTTGATATGAGAGAGAACGGTCATAAACGATTTGATTGCGCAGCAGGAGCAACCAGGCGCCATCGCGCCTGGAACATCATCACGACGCATCTGTGGCGCGCCCGCGTGCAGAGTGAATTTTAATGCCACTAATCCTCCTCTTTGCTGACCTAGACACATGCCCTCCCCAAAACTATAAATTTACATCTTCAGACGCAACCTTTCGTAGTTTTTTTACACAGACGTACACAGACTTCATATACGATCATACTGTTGTTCGTGCCAAGGGACGAGGAGTTGGGAGATTGTAGAGAACACGACGACTAGACTTTCACCTACGGGTTTTATCTACTTCGTTTATGTTTTCTTTCATTACCTCTTGTGATTTTGCTATGATCATGAGTAGCTAAATCTCGTATTCTAGGGTCAGAGAGTAGGGGACCATTATTGAACCGATTTCTGATTGATTTAATTAAGTTTTATTTTTCTCTTCTTATGTTCTTGTGCTTTTACATATTTGATTGATTGATCACCAATTATATAACATCATAGAAGTAAATCCGAGATCCGAGAGGGGAGGATTAATTCTTGAACTAGAACATAAGACGTGTTAATTTGTCTACACCCAAAAGGTTTGAGTTTAACGCGAGAACATTGATCTTCGAAACATGTGGGAGTTGCATGATTGTTATTACTTGGAAACAATTTGACTTTCGTGTAATCTACAGTCTAACTACGCTCAAAAAGTTATCTAGGCTATATTCGTGATCGTTCTAGAAGATATAAAAAGTGCTTGTAATTGATTAATCGGATTGAAGTTTGATAATTGTTGCCGAAATTGAAACCCTAAGATCTTCCCTACCTTGGTTTATTCATCCATTATTTCTTGTTATTTCTCTGCGTTTTTAATTTGTTCTTAGTTAGTGTCATAAATCCAAATCGTCTTGATAGAGTCTAAATAGATGTTAACAATAAGATTTAATAACCACCAATTGATTCGGTCTCTGTGGATACGACCTTATCCTTATAATCTAGTACACGTATACTTGCGTGCTTAGAAAAAAATGATCAAGTTTTTGGCGCCGTTGCCGGGGATAGAATTTATTTTGGTGATATTGAATTTAATTGTTTGAAACTAGTTTAGACATTTATTCTCTTATTTTATTATTTATTATTTATTTTTATTTTTGTTGTTGTTTAGAGTGTTTGATTTTGAGTTGTGATTGCAGGTAGTATATGATTACGAGGTCTGCACGTGTTAGAATACAAGCGTCAGATCCCGAAATTGAAGCTACGTGCCGCCACAACAACTCGAGGAGAAAACAAGTGCAAGATACCATGGCAGACGGAGGTAATGCGAATGTCGATGCAATGGAGCGTATGCAGGCCCAGATCGACGCTCTGTTAGCAGAAGTCAACCGACGGGAAACTTCGATCAAAGACTCCTTTCAGCCCGGTCAACTCCATGGGGGAGCGTACGGGCCCAGAATCAATGCTAATCAGTTCGAAATCAAGACGAGCCTAATTCGGATGGTGCAACAGAATGCGTTCCATGGACGAGCAACCGAGGATCCACATGCTCATTTGGCCTAGTTTGTGGAATATTACAACACTATAAAAATTAATGGAGTCACCGATGATGCAATTCGACTTCGTTTGTTTCCTTTTTCACTCAGACACGAAGCTAAGATGTGGCATCAATCATTGGATCCTGAAACGGTGACCTCTTGGGAGAGCCTTGTCTACCTCCTCCTCTTCAAATATTTTCCACCGGGCAAGGTCATGAAAGCGAGAGCAGAGATTACTCAATTTCAGCAGTTCGACCTCGAATCAATGCATGAGGCATGGGACAGATTCAAGCGGCTACTCCGAAAGTGTCCAAATCATGGGATTGATGCAGAGCAGAGAGTGTGTCTATTCTACAATGGGTGCAACAGTGAGATTAAGACTCTCTTGGATGCAGCCGGCGGTGGAGATATTCTGGATAAGGGACATGCCTCAGCATTGAATATAATTGAGAAAATGGCCGCAAATAATCATCAGTGGCTCGGAGAGTGAAATTCAACGAGGAAGGTGGCCTTGGTCACCAATGACGATCCCATCTCCAAGCTGAGTGCCCAAATATCAATGTTGGTGAATAAATTGGATAATTTGACGGTCCCTCTGCCATCCCCTTCCACTGGAGCACCTGATGTAGAGGATGTGAATTTCATTAATAACAATCAGAGCTATGGAAATCCCCGATACAATCGAGGAAGTTAACAGGGAGATCGAAATCAAAGGTATCCGAACAATGCATTGCAACCACCTACAGATTTCAGTGTTACCAATGGGGTGATCAATGAGCTGAAGGAAGTGGATTTTGAGGGTCGCATGACAAAATACATGGAGGATAGCCAATCCCGAATGGAGAAATTGGAGTCTTTGGTTTTCCAAGGAATGTCAGTAAATAAATCTCGGCTAGACCAAATTGAGCCAAGAATGAAGATGCTCGAGACACAGGTCGGGCAAATTGCCGAAGCCGTTAGCAAGCAACACCACCCAGGGACATTTCCAAGTAATTCCATTGTTAATTCCTGAGAGCAATGCAAAGCTATTTAGACAAGGAGTGGACAAACATATGGAGCTAGAGATGAGCTAGTGGTAGGAAAAGATGATCAACTTAGGCCAATCACAAAGGAAGCCGAGGTAGAAAGTGTTCCTAAGAGAGATTCGGAGTTGGGGACTTCTAAGTCAAAAGAGCATAAACAAAGCATCCCTCCTACCATGTCCATGCCGTTCCCTCAGCGTCACCAAAAGAAGAAGGAGGAAGAACAAAATGCAAGGATCTTAGACATCTTAAAGAAGGTCCAAATCAATATCCCTTTGGTGGAAGCGCTCCAACAAATGCCTAAGTATGCCAAATTTCTCAAGGATGTGGTCTCCCAAAAGAAGAAGTTGGAGGATTTTGAAACAGTAAATTTCAACGAGGAGTGCGGCGCGATCTTACAAAAGAAGTTGACGGCCAAGCTAAAGGATCCAGGCTAGTTCACGATCTCATACATCATTGGAGGGAAACAATTTGGCCGAGCGTTGTGCGACTTGGGAGCAAGTATAAATCTCATGCCTCTGTCCATCTTCACCAAGCTGGAAATAGGAGAAATCAAGCCCACAACCATCACACTCCAAATGGCGGATCGTTCCATCTCATATCCTCGTGGTGTGGTAGAAGATGTGTTAGTCAAAGTGAACGAATTTGTCTTTCCAGCGGATTTTGTGGTGTTAGATATGGAGGAGGATAAAGATGTACCTCTCATTCTGGGACGACCCTTCTTAGCGACGGGGCGAGCCCTCATTGATGTTGCCAATGGTGAGCTCACATTGAGAATGAATGAGGAACGACACACGTTCACTATTTACAGAGCATTGAAGTTCCATGATGAGATAGACTCGAAGGTTTTAGAGCAATGCAAGGTGATCGGCATCGTCAACGCATGTTTTGATGCACAATCAAGGAGGAATCATTTTAATCCTTTAGAGGCTTGCAATTCTGACTCTTATTTTCCATATACTTTTGATTTGAAACATGATCTTGACCCGTATGATTTGAGTTTATTTGAGTGTTGTAGTGCTCTAGACGGTGTACAAGGCCTGCCCAAGCGACGAGGAGGCTTCCTCACGTTGCGACATAAAGATAAGGAAAAAGAAAAGGAGAAGAGCGAGAATCCTAAGCTTGAGCTGAAGCCGCTGCCTGCCCACCTGCGCTACGCCTTTCTGGGAGAGAACGAAACGTATCCGGTGATTGTATCGTCTGCCCTTACTATCTCAGAACTTGATTGTTTGTTGCGTGTGCTCAGAGCACATAAATCTACCATAGGATGGTCTATTGATGATCTTAAGGGGATTAGTCTATCCATTTGCATGCATAGGATTTTGCTTGAAGAAAATGTTAAACCTCGAGTGCAAAATCAACATAGGCTAAATCCCATTATGCAGGAAGTCATTCGTAAAGAAGTGTTGAAATTACTTGATGTAGGTATTATTTTTGCTATTTCAGATAGTGAGTGGGTTAGTCCCACACAAGTAGTGTCGAAAAAAGGGGGCATGACAGTGGTTAAGAGTGATAATGATGAGATGATTGCTACTAGATTATTCACAGGTTGGCGTGTGTGTTTTGATTATCGTTTGTTGAATGCCACCACGAGGAAGGATCACTTCCCTCTTCCCTTCATTGATCAAATGCTTGATAAGTTAGGTGGATGTGAGTATTATTGCTTTCTCGATGGGTACTCATGTTATAACCAAATTGCTATTGCACCGGAGGACCAAGAGAAAACTGCATTTACATGTCCTTATGGAATTTTTGCATTGAGAAGAATGTCTTTTGGCCTTTGCAATGCTCCGGCTACATTTCAACGGTGTATGATGGCCATTTTTCATGACTTAATTGAGAATGTGATGGAAGTCTTTATGGATGATTTCTCCGTTTCTGGTTCCTCTTTTGATCAATTCTTGAAAAATCTAACCCTTGTTTTACCGAGATGTGAGGAGACTAATTTGGTTCTCAATTGGGAGAAATGTCACTTTATGGTCCGAGATGGTATTTTACTTGGGTATAAAGTATCTGTTGCAGGTTTAGAGGTTGATCGAACCAAGATCGTTGCTATCGAGAAACTCCCACCCCCATCTAGTGAGAAAGCAGTGCGGAGTTTTCTAGGCCATGCCAGGTTCTACAGACGCTTTATCAAAAACTTCTCAAATATTGCTAAGCCGTTAAGCCACCTTCTTGAAAAGGAAGTGCCTTTCAAGTTTGATGATGCGTGTTTACAAGCATTTGAAATTCTAAAGGCCGCTTTGGTGAAGGCACCCGTGTTGATCGCTCCGGATTGGTCGGAGCCATTCGAGTTGATGTGTAATGCTAGCGACAAGGCTATAGGAGCTGCTCGTGGCCAGAAACGGAACAAGTTGTTTCGAGTCATTTACTACACTAGTCGCACCTTGGATAAAGCACAAGCTAATTACAACACCACGGAAAAAGAACTTCTTGCTATTGTTTATGCTTTTGATAAATTTCGTGCATATCTAATTGGTACTAAGACCATTGTTCATATTGATCATGCAGCTCTACACTACTTGTTCGAGAAGAAGGACGCAAAACCGAGACTCATCCGTTGGATTCTCCTTCTTCAGGAGTTCGATATTGAAATCCGCGACCGAAAAGGATGTGAAAACGTAGTAGCGGATCATCTTTCCGGATTAGAGCATCCCGTAGAAGGTTAAGAACTTCAAGTTCCCATCAAAGAGACATTTCCCAACGAGCAATTGTTCACCGTCCAGAGAGTTGTCCCATGGTATGCTGATTTTGTTAAACTTTTTAGCCACTAACACTCACCCTCCATCTGACTTGAACAGACACGAAAAGAAAACTTTTTACCATGATGTCAAATTATATGTATGGGATGAGCCGTTCTTGTATAGAAGATGTGCCGACACAATCATTCGAAGGTGCGTATCCGAGGAGGAGTGGGAATCAATCATCAAACAGTGTCACTCGTCTCTTAGCGGCGGATATTTCGGTGCTAACCGGAAAACCATGAAGGTTCTCCAATGCGGATTTTATTAGCCCTCCATCTATAAAGATTTCTAGGAATTCACGCGCCGGTGCGATCGATGCCAGCGGACTGGGGAGATTTCTAAACACCATGAGATGCCGCTTACGAGCGTAGTGGAGGTGGAATTGTTCTACGTTTGGGGTATCGACTTTAGGGGACCGTTTCCCAACTCATTCGGCTACCAATATATATTGCTCGCTGTTGAATATGTGTCACGGTGGGTAGAGGCAGCCCCCACCTCGACGAATGACTCCAAGGTCGTGTTGAAATTTATTCAAAAGCATATCATCACTCGGTACGGAGCACCACGAGCCTTGATTAGTGATGGGGGCACCCACTTTTGTAATAGATGGGTCGAGGCCATTTGCAAGCACATGGGAGTGAAGCACCGTGTGACGACCGCTTACCATCCTCAAACTAATGGTCAAACGGAGCTTGCTAATCGAGAGCAAATTCTCGAGAAAATGGTGAATGGAAGCCGCAAGGATTGGGCAATCTTGCTCGATGATGCGCTTTGGGCATATCGCACGGCATACAAGACACCCATTGGGATGTCACCGTATCAATTAGTATTTGGGAAGTCTTGCCATCTGCCAGTGGAGCTTTAACATAAAGCATTTTGGGCGGTTAGAAAGCTCAATCTTGATTTTCTTATGGCTGGCAAATCTCGAGCCCTCGCCCTCAACGAGCTAGATGAATTTTGTATGCAAGCCTTTGAAAATTCCCGCCTCTACAAAGAGAGAACAAAAAAGTTCCATGATTGAAGAATTTAGAAGCGGGACTTCGCACTGGGTGACCAGGTCCTTCTATTTAATTCCCGACTCATACTTTTTCCGGGAAAGTTAAAATCACGATGGTCTGGGCCCTTCAAAGTCACTCGAGTTTATCCGAACGGAACAATGGAGCTATTCGACGCACGCACAAGGTGCTACTTTCAAAGTTAATGGGAAACGTATTAAGAT
Organism: Leonotis leonurus; assembly: GCA_026898415.1. Classification (NCBI taxonomy): domain Eukaryota; kingdom Viridiplantae; phylum Streptophyta; class Magnoliopsida; order Lamiales; family Lamiaceae; genus Leonotis; species Leonotis leonurus. The sequence goes on along the minus strand of JAPKLX010000187.1, from coordinate 199,109 downwards.
GTACTTGCAAGCCGAGCGTCATGAAGAGGTTCGAGTGCTCATTCTTGCACTCCCAAAGTAAATTCGAGACACTTGTCTAGCTCTATGACGTTAAATGAAGCGCTAGATGGGAGGCAACCCATCAATATATTTTATTTTGCTTTCTTCTTGTAGTTGTTTTACTTGAATTTTTAAGTTGCTTTCTTCCTTTAGTTCATTTTAGTTGAAAAAAAAAAGTTTCACCCAAGACATAATTGAAGTAGCATCTCACGGTGCCACCCGAGGCGTGCCCGCGCCTGCCCAGTACCCTCCGACGCCTGTCGAGGCGGGCCCGCACCAGTCACCAGGTAAGTTTTCTAAACTTGAAGTCTTTTAAACTTTCAACACTTAGTTTTTTTTCTTTTTTTTTCTACACACCAAAACACACGACACTACTACCTTTGCTCTTCCCCTTTCACTTCTAACACTCACTACTTACGGACTTTGCAAAATCCTCTCATCTCTTGCAAATCTCACTGCAAGATTCCAGGTATGATTCTCTAATAATCCCTCTTCCATGATTTCGTTCATAATTGTCACTTATCCTTGAACATACTACTTGAATTTTTTTTTTCGGATCTTGAAGTTCCATTTTATATTCTAAGGGAATGATTGTGTGACTTGAATTTTCGAGTACAAGATTGAATTATCCACTTATCTCATTTGTTTTGATTTATTGTTCCCAAGTCATGCCCCTTTGCGTGAAGATCATGTAGAAGAAATAGTGTTGCCCACTACGTGTTTGTTGAAATGTTTGACCCAATATCTTGTAATACCCTTAAATTTTAATTAGTACTTAATTGTTAATTAGAAATTTAATAAGGCTTTGCATCCTTAAGAAAGAAATAAATAAATAAATAGGAAATTTAAAAATTTTAAGGTACTTAGTTGTAATTAGTGAAGATAGGTGATCTAAGTGTAACTTAAGCATGATCTAGAAAATGCTAGCATATTATGGAGAGAGAACCATAAAAAAAGAAAAAGAAAAAGAAAAAGAGAATTCTCTAATTTTCTAGAATATGGTAGAAGTGATGAATAATCATCCTAAGTAATTAATCCCAAATGAAATTAATTATTACCTATATAAAGATCTAGTATGTTACTATTCATGATAACCACAAAATTCTCTCTTCTCCTCCTCCCCAAATTTTCGGAAATCACCACTTTTCTACACTAAAATTTTTTCTTGTCCTAAGATCATTAGTGTGATTTCAAGCTATATCAAGTCATGAAGCTTAGTTACATGAAGGTAAATGGTTCTTCTATCATGCTTATGTGTTTTAATTTTGATAAATTATGATTTTGAAGCATGATGAGAGAGGATTGAAAATTTGAAAGTATTAGTGAATTTTCTTGTTGTTTTATGATTAAATCATGCATAAAGTAGAAAGTATGTAGAAATAGGATGAATTAGATGAAGATATGACCCTAGGGTTTGAGTTTAAATTATGTTAATAATGTTGTGATGCTATGCTTAAATTAAGTTTATATTTATGTAATTAAGCATGTTTAAACATAAGGTTAGAAAGAAATTTGATGAAAATCAAAATATAAATGTTGGTGTAATTTTCGAAAATTAGGGATAAAAGAGCTATGTAGATTTTATTTTATTTGCCTCAATTAACTTGATATATCATCTTTGTAAAGCATAATAAGTGATATATATAACTTATTTAGATTTTTCCAAGCTTATATGTAAAAGTTGGGAAGGGTTAGTTTGTGTATTCATATGATATGTTGTGTTTAAGGTATAATATGCTTAATCTTCCTTAAATATTAGGAAAAGAAATTGAAGAGCATGTAGTAAAATACGTTGTTGAATGATGATATGTTGGAACATAAAGAAGTGGCGTAGTAACATAGATATGATATGTGATTAATATAGCACAAAAAAATAGAAGGATGCAATAGCCGAAGAACTTATAGTTATATTAGTTGATAATCAAATAAATTATAAGAAGAAGAATGAAATTACGAACTGATGATTTCATAGAAATGAGTATGGTTTTCTTATTCTTAATTGTGTTTTATTAATTTAAGGTACAACTGAGAAGGGAAAAGAAGTAAAGAAAGAAGGAGACGAAGTCCTGAGTTATATAGATTAAATCATTCAGGTGGGCATTCGAACTAAAGAATGCACGTACTAAAGAAATAATTGTGTATTGATATGTTGTTGTGTTTAAAAAGGTTTGACTTGCCTGTTTTGAGCATGTTGCATTTTACCTATCTACAAGAGAATTACGATATCGGCCTTATGCCGGACGAGCTTTCGGTAAAGGTTTGTGTACACATTGGACCGTGAGTCAGCGAGCGGGTTGGTCGGTCAGAGTGTTTGAGAGGGAGACCTACCTCTCAACACATGCGAGTAGATATGAGATAATTGTCTGCAGACACATGACATGCATATTCAGCTTTTATTTTATTTTGAGCATGAAAGATATATGTTTAAAGTAGCGTATGTAGGTTATTTCTTAAAAGTCCTGTGTATGCTAAAGTTGGCAAGTCAACAGTATAGCTCTAAGAGCAAGTTTTAAATATTTTTGGCATGTGTCCACTGAATGCTTTATGTACTCATGCCCTGCATGTCTTTCTAAACGTGCAGGTTGAGCTCGGAGATGGCAATGGAGATGAACATTGTAGCATACTTTTGATATGTAAATATTGAGTGGGATTTATCGTTATTTTGTTAAAACCTTGTTCTAAAACAGAATTCTGTAAGCCCTGAGTTATATGTCGTCACACATATAGCTCATCCACTCTTTCCGATGCTGAACTCTGTTTCTTTTTTTTTTTTTGATGTTAACCTGAATGTTTGGTATGATTATGTTTTGCTAGCTTATAAAATCATTGTTGGTATTTTCCTTTGTGAATCAACATCTCAACCATTTAACCTTATTGTCTGAGTTTTTGTTTTGGTAAATTGAAACCAGAGTTCATAAACAAAACAGGGCAGCGTGTTGATAGTTCTTTTTCGTTCGTTTCATCTATCCAAATTCTATCAAAATTTATATCATTTTAAAGATATTCTCGATACCTTTCTAACGGTACCTTCAGATGACAAATCGGAGTTCAGATGAGTAAGATATGATCCTGTGAAGTTAGAGTGCCAAATATGCCCTGAGGGTTCCTGTGAAATTCACGATTCAATTTATCCATTAGATTAAATTTCATTTCCAAGAGTTTCTTTTTTTGTAACCGAGTCATGGTCTAATTACTTAACTAAGATATGATTAAGAAATTGGGCTGTGACATATCTGCACTTTTTCACTTGTTAATGTCACGCCCCGATCCCGAGGGACGGCGCACGCGCCAGAGCGTGACTGGGGGAAAAAAAGAAGCGGGGAAGAAAGGGGGACATGAAACGTGTAATTATGATAGAAGAATTGTCCTTGAAAAATGGACAGTAACTCGTTTATAACTATGACTAATCTGAATGGGGGAAGAGACAAATAACTCCACCAGTAGATATAGTCAACAATGATGTCATGATCAATGAACAATCGGATGATGCAACGCAAGACGGGGTTGGAGATTATAGCTCGTTACATGGGAGCGGTAATCCAGAATCCCAAGCGGCCAAATCATTCCAATAGGAGCCGTCAATAAATGGCGGAGGTTAGTGAGCCTAGCTCGCCAAAAGTAGTCACTCACCCAACTCGCCAAGTGTGGTCGGTGCTACACGACAACATCACAAGGGTCGAAGAGTAGAGCATCCAAGAGGGGCCGACTACTTCTAAGCTCTCCTATGAACATGAATGCATGTAATAGACAATAGTAATTCTCGTGAAGGAACAATGAATCATTTTATTGTCATGAAGCCAATAGCATGAAGAATCAGAGACTGAAAAAGAACATGAGCTTGGCAGCGGAATACATAACATGACAGTTTGCAACAACCCTTGCCTTAGCTTCGCACAACACCACCAGCCGCTCAATCTGCAAAACAATTTGAAAACATTTTGTAGGGCTGAGTACTAATGTACCCCTTGAGTTATGCCATTTAATATCCTTTTGGGAAATCATTTTCTGAAAAGGAATATCCATGCTTGAACAGTATCACATAGAAAGTTTTAAAACGGAAATGTCATTCTATGCATACCAGAACCATTGAGATCTCATTTTCCTTGGCTCAATATTGACATTAGATACCCTTCTATGAACATATGGGGACAGCCTATAGAGGTCCATCATTTATGTCCTTCATCAGTAGGGAATTTTTACCCAAACTGACTTCACTCGAGAATATATGGGGACAGCTCACATAAACCCACGTGTACACTAACCATGTGCCAGTGCGCTAACATAACACATGATCCGATCGTCATGCTTGAGGGATCACTCATCCAATAAGGAGCAAAACATTTTAACATGGACATCCATTTTGATTTTCATAAATATCAGAGTTTAATAACTCAAAAATACATTTGAAAACATATATACACCCACCTGTCAGCAAATACCATTAACGTGTGATAACCGTAAATCAGTCAAACATCTCGTTCACAATCATAAGCACCTGACAATTGTACGGAATGTTTAGTCTCATTTTGTTCGTCTAAACTTAGGTTTTTAGTAGTTCTATTCGTATTATTTTCCCTCGTTCTGTGATGATTTGGCCCGAATTATGTTTCATTTTATGTTTCAGGATTATTGGCCTAAACGAGCATTGAAGTCGGAAAAAGAACGAAGAAGAACCGAAAAACGAGAAGAAAATGAAGACAAGCACCGAAGCACAAGTCAGCGGCCGTGAAGCCCAGCGGCCGCTGACTAGGCCATGCGCGCCAGCGCCGTGCCAGCCAGCGCCAGCGCCGTGCCAGCCTCAGCGCCCGAGTCAGCGGCCGCTGACTTCACTAAGCGGTCGCTGACCCCGCAAATTTCGCGCGGGCCGTTGCAACCAACTCTCGTGCCACTCGGAACAAACCTAGTCAGCGCCCGGTGACCTCCAGGGACCGCTGACTTGCCTCTCGCTATATAAAGACACGTCGCGCCATTGAGTCGATATACCTCAACTCTCCTTGCTGCGTCCCGACTTCTTTTGGCACGAATTCCTAGACTAGTTTCCCAGCATATTTTTACTGTTTTTAGTTCATCTCGATCCCGCATTCAAGGGTCGAGACTTAGCATTCTAGATAGGATCTTTCATTCCGTTCTTCGTTTTAGAGTTAGCCGATTACAACATTCGAACACCGTATTTCTAGATTTTCATTGTCGTTTCCAGACGTACTTCAAGTATTAATTCAAGT